>WOVY01015998.1:0-352500 GCA_013436015.1 Rhipicephalus annulatus | reverse complement strand
AAACTGGCGTTGGATGTATGCTTTACTAGAAATTACATCATACGCACCATAGAAAAATTATCGTAAAAAATTCATCTATTCGGCAAAAGTTTTCAAGGCGTGACTGTATAGCACCAGCCCCAAAGGTGTATAAAAGAAAACTGAGAATCACGGCTACCTTCAAAAATGTTATATCATATGAAATTTAAAGTTTTTAGAATAAACATTGCTTTAGTCTTTAGTTCATCAAGGTGGGCGATTGTACCAGTTGGTGATACATGATGTAAGAGTACTACGTGGTAGAAAACACGAACAGGAAAAAGACAAGGACTGCGCTTGTCCCTGTCTTTTTCCCGTCCGCGTTTTCTACCGCGTAGTACTCTTAGATCTTTAGTTGATTTCTGATTAACCCTTTACCAACTGTCTACATGATCAAAGACGTGTTTCAATGCAATGTAATTTAACTACGCACAGCATATTGAAGAAAATTTTCAGATGCTTTTTGAAGCTGCTTAGCAGCCGATTAGTTCACAAAGCATGTGTACGCGACTCGTCAGCTGACAGGAAACATCAGAATAGGAGTGCTATCTAGTGAGGCTAGTCTGGTTGTGCTATTGGAGGAATTAGAGGGTGTTAAATGGGATGGAATAGGGTTCAGCGAAGTTAGGAGGACTCGTAAGGCCTATACAGTGCTGAAGAGTGGACACGTGCTATGCTACTGTAGAATGGTTGACAGAAAATAACTAGAAAAAAGGAATTTGTTACGCACAAGAATATCACTGGCAACATAGAGCAATACTATAGCATCAATGAGAGGGTGGCAAGTATCATAATAAAGTCTAACAAAAGGTACAAGATGAAGGTGGTACAGGTCTACGTGCCTACATGGAGCCATTTGGTTGAACGATTCTATGAATACGTATAGAGTCAGCCGATATTAAAGTAAAGACGCAGTAAACTATTCCGACGAGTGACTTTAATGCCAAAGTAGCCAAGAAACAGGCCGGAGATAATGCAGTGGGGGAATATGGCTTGTTCAGGGCATAGTGCACCATAATCAATTTGTAAGAGCGTGAACTCCAATTATATCTATCCAATTATATCTACCAGCGCGTGCTAACGCTGTACTGTGCACCACCCGTGCCTGTGGGTAGTCTGTCTCGGTCATTCCTGTGCGAGTCACTGAAACTTCACTGCTGGCGCGTGCGGAACAAGATACTGGGCAAGCTTGACCTTACCGGCACCAGAATGGGAGCGGAGAAAATGTATAACCACAGATCTCTCCGCCAGGAGACTAACCAGCACAAGTGTTTAAGGCGGAACATTACCAGCCGACATGTATTGTCGCTAAATTTATCGTTTCTCGCATTTAATGTCACCGCCCGAAATTCTCAAAGCGCGTTAGTTCCTAGCACTGCGAAGTCATCTTTTTGAAATATGCTGCCTACATGAATTGGTGGGTAGTTCGTGTTCTGTGTCCATCAGCACCCTTATATGAGACTCGATGGCCGCACTAACACGCGATAAGGTATAACGCTTGATGATTATTGCTCGAAAGGTGACGCTGCTCCCAGTGCACACTCGACAACTGGCGAAAGGCAACAGCAACGAACGAAACGGTTCCCAGGTGTAGTTCTGCGCTACCTTAATACGACTGATGTGCCGAAAGAACTCCTGAAAACCTATCAGAGCATGATGCATGCACGGAAACCGCAATTGCTTACAACATTGGTCTATGTGTGTGTGGATAGACACAACAAACTCCTGGTGTCTATTTAGGACACCATGCATGAGTTTCAGGACGATGAGACTAGCCGATGTTTGATAATGACGCCATAGAAACCAGGCGAAAACTGCCTTTCCCTCAGTTAGTAAGCGCTGACTGAAGTTCCAACCCCTCTGGCTAGAGATGCTTTTCTGGATGGTGTATTCCAAATATCTGGAGGAAGCCCTGTGCAAGACATTTGCGTTTTTTTGGGAAAAGAAAGTTCAGGCGAAGAAACTCAGCAAGAATTTAGTGCATTGGTCGTCTTTCCGTTCACACGTTAGAAGAACACGCTCGAAAATTCGGAAGACACAATGAGTAGGACTACCACAAGACCGCTGCTCTATACGCGTGGCAATCTTTGTGTCAATTGAATAAGATAGTCAACACTATTACAGTATGTCATGCGTCTCTTTAATGCGTGGAACGTTGCTTGCACAGAGTTATCTTCTAAAAAGTTGTGGGTATTATGTATATTGTTCCTAATTTTACATGATAACATGTCTACCCGTGCTTCTTCGTTCTGTTCATTTATTGTGTTGCGTTATCTCGCCAGTTGCGGAAAATCTCTCGGTGTGCCCTTCTAGCCATCTCAATGTAAAGGGACGCACATATGAGGCGAATATGAAGTTTTATTATGCAACAGTGTGGCAAAAATTGTATATATATATATATATATATATATATATATATATATATATATATAAATTCTCGCCACATTGTTGCATAATAAAACTTGTGCTCACTACTGCTGCGAATACTTCATTTCTTATTACGCTGTTTATGACCACCAGGTCGCGAAATTGAATCCCGGCGGCGGCGGCTGCTTTTTTGATGGAGGAAAACATGCTGTAGTCCATGTCCTCAGATTTGTGCACACGTTAAAGAACCCCAGGTGGTCAAAATTTTCGGACCACTTACCTATACGGTGTCTCTCATAATCATATGGTGTTTTTGGGACATGAAATCCTACATACCGATCAATGAATCAATCAATCAGGTTTATGACCACCATATTTTTATTTATCAGCTAAAGTCACACGATGATATGTTAGTAGGCCTTTGTAAGGTCATGATTGGCCTGCATGTTTGCCTGTGTTGCACCATCGTCTTAGACACTTCGGAGTGCCTTTAGCTTTTAGTACATGGTAAATATACGTATAAATATATTGTACACTCGCATGCAAGCGAAGTTCGGTGGATAAGCCAAATATTATGTCGCGCGTGCGCTCGTGTGCGTCTGCGTGCGTCAGTGCGTGTTTAGCTGTTAGCAGAACTTGCAAAGGTCTCATAGCAATGTTATTCTATCGCTTGAGTGTATCTGAGCACACGTATACGAAAAGTCACACTGTAATATGTTTGAACGTGGCCTATCTGGCCTTGGAACTGTGTCTGGCTTTTACCATTAAATGAATCTCTGCCTAGTGAAAATCATTGTGGTAATTGACTCCGGCGAGATCTGTTCCGGCTGAAACACGTATGACCACCGCTGCAGCATTAATGCCGTCGCCGAGCCAACTTACAATGCTCGCGCCCAAGATTCCTGCCCAAAATCTTACAGTGTCAAAGCCTTGACAAACACCGCGACACATTTTCCCGTGTGCAGACATTATTCACTGTAAAAGCACACAGGAATGATATTGTGATAGTAGCACTACTTAGTTTGTAAGTGATGCCAGCGAGAAGCGACGAAAAAAAAAAGGTGGGTAAATGAAGGGAGGGGGGTCGTGGGAAAAATTTTGAAGGGGTGGGGGGTTCCAGATCCGAAACCGGATCCGGAACCCCCCCCCCCCCGGACGCGAAACGGGATCCGGTTTGTGCTTCACTGCCTTCGCTGTGCTAGATCAAGCCACGTGACCTAACCAGCTGCCGCAGATTCAACATGGCGGCAAAGGCGTCGGCAGTGGCTCGCATCGGCTCGAATCGCAAACCACCCGTGCAGCACGACGAAGTTTGACAGCCTCAACGAGGACGCGTTTATCGAGAGCCTGGTTTGGATTGCGGTCACCCAGAACTTTGGAATTCGATGTTGCAACAACAGCTAGTCTGCATGCCCCAACGTGTTTCGCGTCTGTGTACTACAGCCAGCTGAATCCGCCACCGCCGCTGCTGGTGCGTTTGCTCGTGTCGTTTCTGCTGGCTTATCTCCCAAAAGAACGTTCGAAAATGTGCGAGCTGTTTCTTTTCACTAGTTTTATTAACTAGAATTTGGTACGCACTTTCGTTTTTAAAAATCAGGCAAAATTGAATTTATTGTCAAGGTATCGGCAGCAGCGGCGGCGGGGTGGGGCAGAGCGAATGCGAACATGTTCGACACGCGCGGTCATGGTTTTCTGGCCGCTCTCGTTTTCTCTTCCCTTCTTAAGTGTGAACGCGCCATAAGTACTTAGGCGCTGCGTCTCTTACTTCCTTTTAGCACTCTCCTCCGTTTCCTCGCTAACTTTGCACTCTGTAACCAGGCTCATTCTTTCGTCTCGCAGCGTCCAGAAGTGCTCAAAACTGGCACGCCTTCTATTACGCGAACCTCCCTGTCCTTCCTCATTTATTCCTCCTCCTTTTCCTGTGGGGTCTCATGCATCTACCGCGTACTTGCTTGCTTACAGAGGCCGCGGAGCAAGCGAGTATTTTGAGTCACGTTTCGCGTCGTCACCGTGCGGCGGTGGGGACAGCACGGTAGGTGGCGTGAAAACTTTCTTCAAGTTGCGCTCGAGTTTGCTGGCGCCAGCTGGCGTGGCCCGCGCAGGCATTCATCGCGTGCCGCACACGGCCGCTCCCCGAAGAGTGTAGCAGGACGTGTTTTGAGGAGTTTCCTTTTTGCCCCTCGAAAGAAACTGCGCGAATGACGACGTGCACCCGTCGGAGGCGCTGTTCGTGTACGGCGGGCGGCCATTTCTCACGGGGCAGTATTTTTAATTAGCAATTGTCGAGTAAAGGCCACGTCCATTAATCGCTTTCAACCCAGGCTCAAGGAACTCCGTTTTTGTTTGGTTCATTTGTGTTTTTTATTCCTTTCGCGCGAACGTGAGTTGAAGGCAGAGCGCGCAGTCTAGAGTAGTGCGTGAATCGCACACGAATTGACAAGAAGAAAGCGCACTCCATGACGCGTAAAAAACAAAGAACAGTACCGAAGCGGCTCCATCTATTTTCCGCCCGCCTAGCCGAGGACATTCAAACGCGAGCCGCGTAGCACGGCACCCGACGACGGCGCCATTTTGCGCGAGCGCAGTTTATAGCGCCATTAATGGGATGAAACAAGCGTGGTACGGGAACGGTGGATCCGCATTAAGGGCTCGCCGAATCGTCTTCAAAGTGTCGTTACGAGCAACAAAGGCGGCTCCGACCGCCGCCGCTCAAGAGACCATTGAGAGCGCGGTCATTCGGGGGGGAAGCCTTCTTCATTAAGCCGAAAGCTGTGCGACGTGAGCTATACGCAAAAGTGCTTCGGCTTAATAGATAAATTATGCGCCCACCTTGCTTGGCGAGTGGCCCCCCCTTTTCGCCGCCTGCGCGGCTTGGCGCGCGCGTCCGGCTGGCTTTGCTCGGTCGTCGCGGTTCGGCCTTCCTCGCCAGCGTATAGTACGCGGCCAGCTTCACTGCGTTCTTTCGCGGTTTTCTCCACCGGTATACGCTTCTTTCTCGGAGCTACACAAGGCTGCAGAGGTCTCACACACGCAGTGTGGCTTTGTGCCTTCCAGGTTTTATTGTGTTATCTTTTTAGGATGCCGAAACTGCCCTCGTGAGCGCAGTTATTCCCCTCGAAGAACACCTATACCATGCAGTGCGCACATAGAGAGCTGATCGCGGCCGAAAACATCACATCCACGTACAAACACTTCATGGTAAATACATGGCTATACCTATTCGCAAAGCTCCCCTCTTTATGCCGTTTTTCTCTGACTCGGCTCGTCACACTGTTTTGGCCAGAGGAATTAATTATTAGTTACTCATTTATTGAATTTCCAACATTTCGTATCAAGTTTTCATGTTTTGAAATGTCTCGTTTCCTGGCACTCGAATACTTCCTTGAAGCCGGGAGTAGCAGTGCTGCGAGCGCTGCTCCATATAACAAGTGCTACCGAGTAATGAGCACCGTTTACGGTGTGGCCTGGATTTATCTGTGTCGTATACACCCCAAGCGAAAATATAGCATTTAATGAGCTATTCAAATTTTAAATTTATAAATACAATGTAGCGCAATATTTCTGACCGAATTCCCGTATATTCAAAGACTGGATGCCAGCCATAATTTATTGTTAATATTGAAATAGTGTAAACCTTCTACGGCTAAACAATAACTTGTTTTTCTTAAGGCCTTGTGTGTGAATCCAATTATACAACGCCAGCGATATGCAGATATAAACATCTAAACAGTCACATCGTTAGGACTTTGACGTCGCGACTGGACAGTGTCATGTGCAGGGTCGATTGAATAAGGTCATTGATCCGGAAGCGAAGTAAACAAAAAAAGGGAGGGGGCGCAACGATGACAGATAGCTTCATGCGCAGAACAAAGTGTCAATTGACTAATTGGTAGAACGGTAGCGAGGGAGCACAACGCCTGTTCGACAGGAGCACCCCAGGGAGGCATTACGGGTGTGCCGGTTATGCGAAACAAATTTTCGCGCGCAAAGACCGGTGAAGTGCATTTACAAGGTCTCCCACGAGACTCTTCCCGTGCACCTTTTTGTATACGGAACATGAAAGACTCGCGTTCTTGATAGAATTATCACGACAAAACAAGATTGCTTTTTTCGTTACACGCACTGTTCACGTGCATCGAGTCTAGTGCTTTGCTCTTACATCACAGGGGCTCAGCGGGTCCGAGTGACAAACTTGGTGTGTGCGGTCAACTCAGCGAGGCAGCAGTTCGTGTAACATTGGTCGTTTTGAGATGCGTTCGCGGGAGCGGCACAATCGTGTCGAAATATACAGTTTGGCTGCCGAATCCTCGAAGTTTTCGGAAACCGATTTTGCCAATACCTGGTCTACATCGCTTCGAGTATTTCAAGCCGCCCAACGTGAGGTTCCTTTGGAAAGTTTTATGAAAAATATAAGCGTAAAAGCTCTCCACGAATATGGACTCAGCAACGAACGAGTAACTTGACTTAGGAACGGAAATCTTAAGACTCATAGGTAACCCTTACCACCATCCACTTTCACCTGTGCCACTGAATCATCTATGTTATTGCTGCGAAAAATACTTTGCGATCAGAAGCTTCTTATACATAGTTGTTACAGGTTCGACGAGAGTAACTCTGTAGCTGATAAATGGCTGGATCATATCCTGCAAAGCCTTTTTTTTTAGGTAAATGCATTAGATCTACACAAAAAACGTTGAGACGTAAACACAACATAAATATTCAAAATAAAACGGCTCTGAAATAATAAAGTTGCCATAATAAATACGAAGAAAAAGGCCCGGCTATCATACAAATAAAATAAATAGGACTATTACGGTAAAAAACATTGTGGGCGCGCAAGCACCTTTTCTTCTTAGTTATTTTGTTTTAAGGCTCTTTAATTAAATGGACGTACTAACTGAAGATATACTTTCTCTCCTTGTGAATGTCTCTCGGATAAAAAATAGAAAGAATATTATAACACATCCCTTAATTGAAAGTTTATAGGTGTGTGAGGAAACGACGTGGATGGCTAAAGCTATGTCATGACAATGGCAAGCGAATAAAGACATGGGAAGACATACGAATATCGGGATACACGAATGCGCACCAAAAAAGCGAAAAAAAGAAAACACAAGATGGTTCCGTCTTTAAAAGAGTTTACCCGAAGTATGAAGTTTATAAGTGTGTAGCGGCCACTGGAAGACCGATGAATTGGAATATAATGAAATTCAAATTTATCAATTGCACTAAGTAGTGGTTACAGTAGCCTGTTATTGACAATTTTAAAAGGAAACGTAAAGAACAGCATAAAAATGCAAACATGTTAGAGAAAAAATAATAAAAAGAACTTTTTGTGGAATAACCAAGAGATTAAAGCAAATAAACAGTCGAAATAAAAATAATACAGGTTGCTGCGTTATTCCAATCGAAAACACCGTGTTTAAATTAAAGAGAATTGCGACATAATTTACTTTCAACATGATTTCTGCATACATGCTTCATTGCTACCGAATCGAATAGCACAGATTCACTCCTGCCATTTTATAGTCATCAGCTTCATATACCTCGCGCACTCTCTGCGCAAATTATGGCTGTCCTGCTAAGATAACCTAGTAATGCTAATATATACAAAATTATAGATAAATAAATCTATAAGAAGTAGGACATAACTATGCAAAGTAACTTATATACAACAATAATTACCTCGAAGTGAGAGAACCTCAATACGACTAAAATGCTTGAGCTGCATTGGTAGCGTTAGAAAAAAAAAAACGGTATGGTTTTGTATTTTACATGTCAAGAGTTAGTAAATAAATCACTGTGCGCGCGCGCGTGTGTGTGTCTGGGTGTCTGTGTGTGTGAGAGAGAGAGAGAGAGGGAGAGAGAGAGAAAATTTTAGCAGGCCCAATATCATTACGAGCTAGGCGTAACGTAGTGGAAGACTCTACATTAATTCAGATCCCCTGGATATTTTAGAACAGACACCTTCATCTATATGCACGAGCATTCGTAATTTCGCCCTGAACGAAATGCAGCCAACATGGACACGAACAGAACAAAAAAGAAATCTTTCAGACAAGTGATCTTGTAGCAACATCGAACTTCAGGTACTTGTCGAAATGTATACTTCTAGAGCGTTGCGTTATCAGAAAGCGGTATTATGTTGTCAGATACATGCACTGTAATTATACAGTGACTGTGAGGACTGATGAATCTATAGCAATAATCTTTATCGATGACTTCTGCTTAGCGTATTCTTTCGGTGTCATACGTGCCATTATGTAGATTAGCATTGTCTATTTGTTGTAGTGCATAGACATTATTTGCGCACGCAAAAACAGTCATCTCGTCTCCATGCAGATACGATCGACAAAAGTACGAATATCGTGCAAGTGTTCCGAGTATAGCAGAAAGACCAGCTATCGCTGTTGCTACGAGCTAAATAGGGTGTGCTTTGAGCTCGTGATAAAATCGCAAATGCGCCGAAGGCGAGGCAGCCCAATAGAAGCGAAAGTAATTAGCGCTATTGTTAATGATTGAAAAGGAGATTCATCGCGTCGAAGTTAGACGGCCTAGCAAAAGCTAAACTGGGGAACACTTCATGCCTACTGCGAGTAAAAACAACAGAGGCGTTGAAATGCGTTACCGAGCGACAAAACCAAGCTACGATTCGCCACCACGAAATAATTTTTCCCTGGGTCGTGCTACGTTACGAAGTGAACGTGTTAACGCAAGTGCTTGTATGAAGGTGACACGCGGGCTCGTCATTGCAGGTCTTGGGCTCCACGCTGCGTCTGTCGCATATGCAGTCGCGAAAGAGGCGACATGCCTTTTTATGACTCCTGAAGTGGAAAACGGTCGCAGCAAAACAAGAATCAATTTGAGAGGTAGTGCACTTATCGCGCTTCACATTGCAGTGAGGCCTGGACTTGCACCACTGTAAATATTGATCTCTGCCACAGTTGTCAGCAGATTCAGCTATGAATTGGTTCTAATTTAGACGGTTCTGAGAAAAATGCCACGAAGAAAATAATACGATTTCTGGTTAGTATACCCTCTTTAGCTGGACGAATAATTCAGCGCGCCCTTAGTTCGAATGCGCCTTTAGCAAACACGCAACCCTTCGGGTAACTCTGTGATTATGTTGTGGGGCGGCTGATGTCGACACTGTAGCCAGATCGCAACGATTGCATTTTGAATGCCCGATTCAAAGTTTTGATTTAAGCGTACTTTATAGAGCCTAAGTAGACAGGATTATTGCGGGGTTTCTCACTACAGGGTGCCTTATAAACGTATCGCTTTTTAGCCTAATCTTAATGCTTACCATAACATACGTCATTTTCAGATGTTAACAGACAGACTTCATGACTTTGAAATGAGATGCAAGGTAGCATTCTCGCTTGAATTGACCATGCCATTTTGGCTATTCTGGACCGTTCCGGACATTTTCGACTATTAGGCAAAAGAACTGATGACCTTAAGACACCAGTAGGTTCAATGGAGACTAAAAACCAGACCCAATTTCGACTGCCAGCTGTCTTTATTCACTGTGAGCCTGTGTAGTCTTGATAACTGTTGTAGCGCAAACTGAGCACTAAGATAAGTAGACGGACAATAAAAAGTGTCTGTTTGTTCTAGTCCTCAGCTCGCACTATAGCAATCATCATAAAACATCAACAGTCCCAAGCCGCCACCATTCCAGGGGGTATGCGAATTAAATCAGCCTCCTCAGCAATGGGACTGTTCTTGGAAGCTGGCGAGTCAGATATGTTAGCTGATCATTGTTTTAAAGCGACGTTGTATGCGTATAGTCGTTTACGTACACACAATGTGAAGATTTCTCAAATATCAACTGGTCTGTTATTCGAAGCACTCACATTGCCAGGCTTTGAAGCCCACAACAAACTTCTCCAATGTGTATTTTAACTAGTGATAAGCTCAATAAAGCTCCAAGACCTGCTGGGGGAACGAAGAAATACGTCCTTATATGCATGCTTGAGGATGCAGTAGCACTGAAATAAACAACTGAATAGAAAAGTAGCTTCGTGGTGAGCCACGTAGAAGCTTAGATGATTTCCGTGTCACCAGAAAGAAAGAGGTAAGTCTGACACAGGGCTGAGAACGAGGTGCAAGTGCTATTGCCCGATACAATGAAGAAACGGTTTTATTAGGACACTGATATGTACCTTGCCTCCGGTGCTTTTAAGCCGCTTTGTCCCAAAATTCTGCCTATTCAGACGTCTCATGTTGGAGGAGGCTATAAGCAGTGCAAAAAAAGGAAAATAAGCGGTAACATGAAAATTTGTAGTTTGTATTAGGACGTTTTCTGTGCCATATGAGCTCAAGGATGTGACAAGCTCGCTATGTAGACCACTAGATGGCTGCAACGTTCTTAAAATATAAAAAGGATACCCTCCTTCCTGGCATGGCATGTTTTTTGTGGTCACCAATCCGTGCCACGCAGCCGTGTGTCGTCGTGGCACGGTGAGCACGCAATTAGGCACGCCAGTACACGAGTGCGCAGATAAATTCTGAAGGGGAATAGCCGACCGTTGGTGTACAGCTGAAGTTACCGTTCACAAGTAGGAGGCTCGAGCTCCGAAACCCATAGCAGCGTGTTCTTAACAGTGAACGGCCCAGAAGGTGGTGGCCGCAGTGACGGCGGCATACATCTTCCTGGTGACGTGTCGGATGACGCCGGCCGAGCCAGGCTGGAGTGATGGCGCCATATTTTGCGGAGCTTGGCCGGAGGACACGCGAACGATTGCACTCAGCCCGCTGCTTCTGCGGGCTGTCGCTGCCTGTGCAGCCGAAAGGTGGGCCGCAATTTGTCTTTGGCCCAGAAGTGGGCAACACATAAAAGGAGGCTGCGAGCCGGCCGTAACGGTGCGCGAGCAGCAAGCAGCGTGAGACCCGCGCGCCGTGGTACGCAGGCAGCAACAGTGGAGGGCTCTCCTGATGGCGCAGTGGTTGGAACCACTGTGGTGGCCTATTGTAGCAGAGGCATGCTGCCCAGCACCGAGAAGAAATAAGGCCAGCTCGTTTCTCGTGTGGCAGGCTTGGCTCTTCTTCCCGCGACAAATGCCGCACGGCTCGAGGTGGGCCTCTTCGAGAAGAGGGCTGGCCACCGCATGGCCGTTACAAAACTGGGGCACTATGCAGGATCAGCCAAGGTTCGCGAAACCAGGAAACTTCCCGAGCCCTGGCGACATCCCCTTTCGAATCAGCCAAGAGTACGGAAAAGTCGAATCTATCGGTCAGCGCGCTGTGTTTCATTTGTTACGATAGAACCTTGGAGTAATCGCGCCAACGACGGTCGACTAAGTTGGGTGGTGTTTTCAAACCATAGGCATCTTCTTTCGTTTCTTTATCGTTGCACTGAGTGCGAAAGTTCTCCCATGCAATAAGTACATCAAAAACTTTTTGTGGGGATATTTGTTAGAGGCAATAGGTGTTTAATTTATTTTGAAGCTTTTATTGCCTGCATTAAGTCTGTTTCAGAATGATCAGCAAGGTGGTCTCTGAGATTAGTACCGGCCGAGTTTCTTACATCACGATCGCAACTAAACCCGAGGCCACGTGTTAATCATCATGATCAGCCTGTAATACATTATAGCGCAGGAAATTGTGCTACATATTAAGAATACGCTTCTAATGAAGCCGTGTAAAGCTAGTACCGGGTTCTAAGGTCCGCTAGTTCATGAGCTGACTAAACCTTGCTAATTAACGCGGCGTTAATTATTTGTACGCTAAGTATGATTATGCTAGTTATATCTTACTTATACGACAATTAGTGTCGTTAGTATCGTGCGAATCAGGATGACGTTTGATAGCTCCCTACTGACTATGGCCTTGCTAACTGCGCCCGAGACAGTTGCCCTTTAATTGAAACCTTATCAATGATGACAATACCATCATCATCATCATCGTCGTCGTCATCATCATCATCAGCCTGACTACGTCCACTGCAGGACAAAGGCCTCTCCCATGTTCCGCCAGTTAACCCGGTCCTGTGCTTGCTGCTGCCAATTTATACCCGCAAACTTCTTAATCTCATCTACCCACCTAACCTTCTGTCTCCCCCTAACCCGCTTCCCTTCTCTGGGAATCCAGTTAGTTACCCTTAATGACCAGCGGTTATCCTGTCTACGCGCTACATGCCCGGCCCACGTCCATTTCCTCTTCTTTATTTCAACTATGATATCCTTAACCCCCGTTTATCCCCTAATCCACTCTGCTCTCTTCTTGTCTCTTAAGGTTACACCTACCATTTTTCTTTCCATTGCTCGCTGCGTCGTCCTCAATTTAAGTTGAACCCTCTTTGTAAGTTTCCAGGTTTCTGCTCCTTAGCTAAGTACTGGCAAGATACAGCTGTTATATACCTTCCTCTTGAGGGATAGTGGCAATCTACCTGTCATAATTTGAGAGTGCTTGCCAAATGTGCTCCACCCCATTCTTATTTTTCTAGTTACTTCAATCTCGTGGTTCGGCTCTGCGGTTATTACCTGCCCTAAGTAGACATAGTCTTTTACAACTTCAAGTGCACTATTACCTATCTCGAAGCGCTGCTCCTTTCCGAGGTTGTTGTACATTACTTTCGTTTTCTGCAGATTAATTTTAAGACCCACCTTTCTGCTCTCCCTGTTCAACTCCGTAATCATGAGTTGCAATTCGTCCCCTGAGTTACTCAGCAATGCAATGTGATCGGCGAAGCGCAGGTTACTAAGATATTCTCCATTAACTCTTATCCCTAACTGCTCCCATTCTAGGCTTCTGAAAACCTCCTGTAATCACGCGGTAAATAGCATTGGGGAGATAGTGTCCCCCTGCCTTACACCCTTCTTGATTGGTATTCTCTTGCTTTCTTTATGAAGCACTATGGTAGCAGTAGATCCCCTGTAGATTTCTTCCAGAATGTTTATGTATACTTCATCTACGCCCTGATTCCGCAGTGTCTGCATGACGGCTGATATTTCTACTGAATCAAACGCCTTCTCGCAGTCTATGAAGGCTATGTATAGTGGTTGGTTATACTCTGAGGTATTCTCTATTACCTGGTTGATAGTATGAATGTGGTCAATTGTTGAGTAGCCTGTTCGAAATCCTGCTTGTTCCTTTGGTTGATTGAATTCTAATGTTTTCTTTACTCTGTTAGCAATTACCTTTGTAAATAGCTTGTATACCACAGAGAGCAAGCTGATCGGCCTATAATTCTTCAAGTCCTTGAAATCTTCTTTCTTATGTATTAAGATGATGTTAGCGTTCTTCCAAGACTCTGGTACTCTTCCCGTCAGGAGACACCTCGTAAACAGGGTGGCTAGTTTTTCTAACACATTCTGTCCTCCATCTTTCAGCAGATCTGATGTTACCTGATCCTCACCAGCAGCTTTGCCTCTTTGCATGCTCTCCAAAGCTTTTGTGACTTCTATCATTACTGGTGGGGTGTTATCTGGGTTACTGCTAGTTCTTATAGTATTAAGGTTGTGGTTGTCTCCGCTACTGTACAGATCTCTGTAAAACTCTTCCGCTATTTTAACTATCCTATCCATATTGGTAGTTATTTTGCCTTCTTTGTCCCTTAGTGCATACATCCGACTTTTGCCTATCCCAAGTTTTCTCTTCACTGCTTTGACGCTTCCTCCGTTTTTCAGAGCGTGTTCAATTCTCTCCATGTTATACCTTCTTACATCGCATACCTTACGTCTATTAATCAACTTCGAAAGCTCTGCCAGTTCTTTTTTGTCTGTTGTACTTGACACTTTCATGATTTGACGCTTCTTAATTAGGTTCTTCGTTTCCTGGGAAAGCTTGCCAGCGTCCTGTCTAACTACCCTGCCTCCAACTTCCACTGCGCACTCCGTAATAATACTCGTCAGAATATCATTCATTGTATCTACGCTAACGTTGGTTTCCTCACTAAGAGCCGAGTACCTGTTCTGCAGCGACACTCTGAATTCCTGTCTTTTCCCTCTCAGTGCTAGATTATTGATTGGCTTCTTGCGTATCAGTTTCTGTCGTTCTTTCTTCAAGTCTAGGCGAATTCGAGACCGTACCATTCTATGGTCACTGCATCGTACCTTGCCAACCACTTCCACATCCTGCACGATTCCTGGGTGTACACTCATTATAAAGTCTATTTCGTTCTTATTTTCACCATTAGGGCTCCTCCATGTCCACCTGCGGTTTTCTCGTTTTCGGTAGAAGGTATTCAAAATCCGTAAATTATTGCGTTCTGCGAATTCTACTAGTAGCTCTCCTCTGGCGTTTCTAGTGCCGATGCCATAATCTCCTACTGCCTGGTCTCCAGCCTGCTTCTTCCCTACCTTTGCATTAAAGTCGCACATCACTATAGTATACTGTGTTTTTACCTTATTCATTGCCGATTCCACGGCTTCATAGAAGCTTTCAACTGAAGCGTCATCATGGCTGGATGTAGGCGCGTAAGCCTGTACTACCTTCATCTTGTATCTTTTATTCAGTTTAATTACGATACCTACCACCCTTTCATTAATGCTATAGTATTCCTCTATGTTGCCAGCTATGTTTCTGTGAATTGGGAACCCCACTCACACTTCTCTTCTGTCTGCCAAGCCCCGATAGCAAAGGACGTGCCCATTCTGTAGCACCGTATAGGCCTCATCTGTCCTCCTAACCTCACTGCGCCCTATTATATCTTATTTAACACCCTCTAGCTCCTCGAATAGTACAGCTAGACTTCCCTAACTAGATAAGGTTGTAGCGTTAAACGTTGCCAAGTTCAGGTTCCAATGGCGGCCTGTCCGGATCAAGAGATTCTTAGCACCCTCTGCTGCGTTGCAGATCTGACCGCCACCGTGGTCAGTTGCTTCGCAGCTGCTGGGGAGTGAGGGCCGTGAGATGACAATACAGCTCACTGTAATGATCATTAAGCCTTAGTCAGTATACAATCAAAATGGAGACATAGCTGATGCGATATTCACTTCGAGACCCGCCGCAGTGGTCTAGTGGCTAAGCTGCTGACCCGCAGATCGCTGGTTCAAATCCCGGCTGCGGCGGCTGCATTTCCGATGGAGGCGGAAATGTTGTAGGCCCGTGTGCTCAGATTTGGGTGCACGTTAAAGAACCCCAGGTAGTCAAAATTTCCGGAGCTCTCCACTATGGCGTCTCTCATAATCATATGGTGGTTTTGAGACGTTAAACCCCACATATCAATCAATCAAGCAAGCAAGCAAGCAATCAAATGATATTCACTTCGAAGCCAACCAAGCGCATGAGTAGACGACCAACTTAAGAAGCTGTAAAAAGCTACGTTATACCAAGCTCCAGCTGCAGCCTTGCAGAAGTAGTGCAAGCTCAACAAATTATTTTAAATGCATAGAAGCTGCGGCTTAGCGTTCACCTTATCAAACGCTTGACAGCCACGCCAGCGCCATGACAGTCACGAGTTAAACTGCAGGCTTCTCAGTATCAACGAGTTTGTATCCGAGATCACACGTCAATCAGTTTCATTGACAGACGCCCGCAGTGAAGATGGGGTAAACACCCACCAAGTTTGCTCTTGCTGAGGAGCAGTACTCACGTCGAGTGGCACGATTAATCTATTATATTTATGACGCAGACTATGCACACACGCAACGCACGAAGAAGTAAAAGTGATAGCATCACGTGGCTACGATGCCTTGCATTCAATGTCACCATGATCATGACGTATCCAATCACAGGCGCGTTGCCGCCATTATGCGAGCGTCTCTGGTGACCACTTGTACTTATAGTTAGCTGAAATTTTTTAATAAAAGCGAAACGAGCAGCACGAGGGCGCTGCATGTGCACCCTTATTAAGTATTACGGCTTGGTGGCGCTAGCCACCGCCCGATCTAAAGGGTACAGCCATATCAATCCATCCATCCATCTATCCATCCATCCATGTCTGGGTGCTGCAGGTGCAACAAAAGAACCTGTCCAAAAGAGGACAAACGCCCACGGAGACGCCTGTGGGAGGTGCGTCTTGAGTGGGCACAAAGATAGCGCGACAATCACACTGACGTCGCTGCCCTCCTCTTAAAATGTTCACTGAATGGCAACGCTGACGTGTTTGCACGTGGTGTTTTTTTTTTCGATAACCGCTGCACATGTCCCGCATGCGTTACCAACGCCACTCGCGTTCCTGTAGGCATTTTTATCAATGCTGCTATCACGCGCTCTACACTGTCTTCATGCTATGGCCACCGTGGAGCGAAGGCGGAGCAAACTCGTCTGCCCGAGAAGCTCGGGACATCCTGCATAGCACCCCTGAGCTGAGCATGTGCTCGGCGGCCAAGTTAGTATGAAGGATGTTTGGACGCGGAAGCACACATGAGCAGTCTGTGTCTGCAAATGCTGTCTGCGATTGTGTATATGAGTGTAATGATAAAATAATAAATTCCACGCAAGATGCCCGTTTCCTACTTAGTGGTTCATATGAAATCTATTATTTTTATTGATTTTTTATTTATTCTTCATGCCATATAGAGCTCAAAAGGCCTTGAGTAAGGGCGCAAATGCAAAGTAAATGAAGGAAAATACGTCAATACATATAAGGAAATAAATAAAGAGAATAAGTGTGCAGCCAATTGTTATAGAGAAATTTATAAAGTTAAAGGGAAATTATAGTTATAGAGAAAGAAATGCAGAAAAACTGAAGAGGAAACGGAAACGTGTACGCATCTATATTAGATATACAGGGCAAAGCACGATCGAACAAAGCAATGGCATGTCTTATTTATAACAAAACGACGCAAATGGCTCACGCTAGCATAAACTAAAAATATAAAGAATGTAATATGACTTTGTAGGAAAAAAATAATAAATGGTGACGATATGAGGGGATTTCAGAAAAGTTTTTATAAACCTGATCATAAAATGCTTGGTGGTTACTAATAGATGCAATTTCATCGGGCAGATCATTCCATAAAACAATGGCTCGGGGAAGTGCAGATGAATTGAAGCGCTAGTTCGTCCACTTACGTGGTTAATGCTATGTTGATTATGTAAGCGGCTTCATACGCGTGTGGGCGCTTCCAATGGAAAGAGAGATTGCCCAACGCTGCAGCTATATTGATGGAAAATGATGAAAGTGCAATGGAACGACGTATAAATGTAACGGCGCAAGCGCGATGTCATATTTGATCTGCATTATGCTGAAATGGGGGCAGTAGTCGGAGGTAATGAAATGAGCGGCTCTATTTAGTACAGACTCAAGCTTGTGACTTAGGTAGATTTGATGAGGAGACCACAATTATGGAGTATATTCTAACTGCGGACGAACAGTGGTTTCGCAGGCCAGTTGTCTCACAGTTCTTGGTGAATTCCGCAAGAGCCGGCACAGAAGCCTTAGCAGTGATGGAGTTCATAAGCAGTTCCCATGAAAGATTAGGCTTGCAATGAATGCCTGAATATTTTTACGATCATGCCTGAAATACTACTGTGCTATCTATTAGGTATGAGAAATCGAACTTGATGCGCTTGCAGCTGAAAGTGATAATCTTGCATTTATTAGAGCTACGTCTCATTAGGCACTTTTCACACCACTTCGTAATGATTGCGAGGTCATCTTAAAGGGTTACGTGATCTTCTGTACTTTTAATTGAGCGATAAATGATACAATCATCAGCGAAAAGACGTTTGTTAGAACAGATGTCATTGGGTAAATTGTTAATGTATACGAGGAACAGTAAAAGGCCAAGGACACTGCCCTGAGGAACGTCTGATGTTACTCAGAGTGAAGAGGTGAAAGTGTTAACTGATGTGAACTGCTGACTGAAAAAAAGTTACGAAGCCATGATAAAGTTAAGAATCGTTAGTGCGCTACGCAGTCAAAGGCTTTAAAATCCAAAAAGATACAGTTGGTGTGATGATTAGCATCAATGTTATTGTGAAAGTCAGTCGTGAACTCTAGTAGTCGCGTGTCACATGATATACATTTTTTGTGAAACCATGTTGCTGAGGGGAAAAAAGGAATTATTTTGATTTATTAATATGTACAGTTTAACGTCCCAAAACCACCATATGATTATGAAAGACGCCGTAGTGGAGGGCTCCGATAATTTCGACCGCCTGGGGTTTTTAACGTGCACCCAAATCTGAGCACACGTGCCTAAAGAAATTATTTCGGAGGTTTGTGTAAATATGGGAAGTGATATTGAGCTCAAGTAATTTACAGCAAATGCATGTTAACGATGTGGGTCGATAGTTTTACCGGGATTGTTTATTACCGCTTTTGAAAGCAGAAATAACTTTTGAGATCCTCAAGTCAGCGGGTAATAAGTCCGATGATAATGATTTCGGAAAGATATGACAAATACGTTGGTTTGATAATAAATACTTGTCTTTTTAATATTTTAGGATTATTGATGTCACTTCAGCACTGGAGATCTTGAAGTTTTTTATAAGGTTAGCGATACCTTCAGCAGAGACATCAATCGCACTTAGGTACTGATAATGCTGGCCAGGAACAATGGTTATGTTGGAATGATTTTCCCTCGTAAATACTGAAGCAAGGTATCTGTTAAAGGCATGCGGGTTTTCCCTCTCAGTAAGTGGCTGCTGGTCATCGTCATACAATGAAATGTGAGTCATCATCATCATCATCATCATCATCATCATCAGCCTGTCCACGTCCACTGCAGGACAAAGGCCTCTCCCATGTTCCGCCAGTTAACCCGGTACTATGCTTGCTGTTGCCAATTTATACCCGCAAACTTCTTAATCTCATCTGCCCACCTAACCTTCTGTCTCCCCCTACCCCGCTTCCCTTCTCTGGGAATTCAGTTGGTGACCCTTAATGACCAGCGGTTATCCTGTCTACGTGCTACATGCCCGGCCCATGTCCATTTCCTCTTCTTTATTGCAGCTATGATATCCTTAACTCCCGTTTATCCCCTAATCCACTCTGCTCTCTTCTTGTCTCTTAAGGTTACACCTACCATTTTTCTTTCCATTGCTCGCTGCGTCGTCCTCAATTTAAGTTGAACCCTCTTTGTGAGTCTCCAGGTTTCTACTCCGTAGCTAAGTACCGGCAAGATACAGCTGTTATATACCTTCCTCTTGAGGGACAGTGGCAATCTACTTGTCATAATTTGAGAGTGCCTGCTGAATGTGCTCCAACCCATTCTTATTCTTCTAGTTACTTCAATCTCGTGGTTAGGCTCTGCGGTTATTACCTGCCCTAAGTAGACATAGTCTTTTACAACTTCAAGTGCACTATTACCTATAGCAAAGCGCTGCTCCTTTCCGAGGTTGTTGTACATTACTTTCGTTTTCTGCAGATTAATTTTAAGACCCACCTTTCTGCTCCCCTTGTCTAACTCCGTAATCATGAGTTGCAATTCGTCCCCTGAGTTACTCAGCAATGCAATGTCATCGGCAAAGCGCAGGTTACAGAGGTACTCTCCATTAACTCTTATCCCTAACTGTTCCCATTCTAGGCTTCGGAAAACGTCCTGTAAGCACGCAGTGAATAGCATTGGGGAGATAGTGTCCCCCTGCCTTACACCCTTCTTGATTGGTATTCTCTTGCTTTTTTATGAAGCACTATGGTAGCAGTAGATCCCCTGTAGATTTCTTCCAGAATGTTTATGTATACTTCATCTACGCCCTGATTCCGCAGTGTCTGCATGACGGCTGATATTTCTACTGAATCAAACGCCTTCTCGTAATCTATGAAGGCTATGTATAGTGGTTGGTTATACTCTGAGGTATTCTCTATTACCTGGTTGATAGTATGAATGTGGTCAATTGTTGAGTAGCCTGTTCGAAATCCTGCTTGTTTCTTTGGTTGATTGAATTCTAATGTTTTCTTTACTCTGTTCGCAATTACCTTTGTAAATAGCTTGTATACCACAGAGAGCAAGCTGATCGGCCTATAATTCTTCAAGTCCTTGAAATCTTCTTTCTTATGTATTAAGATGATGTTAGCGTTCTTCCAAGACTCTGGTACTCTTCCCGTCAGGAGACACCTCGTAAACAGGGTGGCTAGTTTTTCTAACACAATCTGTCCTCCATCTTTCAGCAGATCTGATGTTACCTGATCCTCACCAGCAGCTTTGCCTCTTTGCATGCTCTCCAAAGCTTTTGTGACTTCTATCATTACTGGTGGGGTGTCATCTGGGTTACTGCTAGTTCTTATAGTATTAAGGTTGTGGTTGTCTCCGCTACTGTACAGATCTCTGTAAAACTCTTCCGCTATTTTAACTATCCTATCCATATTGGTAGGTATTTTGCCTTCTTTGTCCCTTAGTGCATACATCCGACTTTTGCCTATCCCAAGTTTCCTCTTCACTGCTTTGACGCTTCCTCCGTTTTTCAGAGCGTGTTCAATTCTCTCCATGTTATACCTTCTTACATCGCATACCTTACGTCTATTAATCAACTTCGAAAGCTCAGCCAGTTCTTTTTTGTCTGTTGTACTTGACACTTTCATGATTTGACGCTTCTTAATTAGGTTCTTCGTTTCCTGGGAAAGCTTGCCAGCGTCCTGTCTAACTACCCTGCCTCCAACTTCCACTGCGCACTCCGTAATAATACTCGTCAGAATATCATTCATTGTATCTACGCTAACGTTGGTTTCCTCACTAAGAGCCGAGTACCTGTTCTGCAGCGACACTCTGAATTCCTGTCTTTTCCCTCTCAGTGCTAGATTATTGATTGGCTTCTTGCGTATCAGTTTCTGTCGTTCTTTCTTCAAGTCTAGGCGAATTCGAGACCGTACCATTCTATGGTCACTGCATTGTACCTTGCCAACCACTTCCACATCCTGCACGATTCCTGGGTGTACACTCATTATAAAGTCTATTTCGTTCTTATTTTCACCATTAGGGCTCCTCCATGTCCACTTGCGGTTTTCACGTTTTCGGTAGAAGGTATTCAAAATCCGTAAATTATTGCGTTCTGCGAATTCTACTAGTAGCTCTCCTCTGGCATTTCTAGTACCGATGCCATAATCTCCTACTGCCTGGTCTCCAGCCTGCTTCTTCCCTACCTTTGCATTAAAGTCGCCCATCACTATAGTATACTGTGTTTTTACCTTATTCATTGCCGATTCCACGGCTTCATAGAAGCTTTCAACTGAAGCGTCATCATGGCTGGATGTAGGCGCGTAAGCCTGTACTACCTTCATCTTGTATCTTTTATTCAGTTTAATTACGATACCTACCACCCTTTCATTAATGCTATAGTATTTCTCTATGTTACCAGCTATGTTTCTGTGAATTGGGAACCCCACTCACACTTCTCTTCTGTCTGCCAAGCCCCGATAGCAAAGGACGTGCCCATTCTGTAGCACTGTATAGGCCTCATCTGTCCTCCTAACCTCACTGCGCCCTATTATATCTTATTTAACACCCTCTAGCTCCTCGAATAGTACAGCTAGACTTCCCTAACTAGATAAGGTTGTAGCGTTAAACGTTGCCAAGTTCAGGTTCCAATGGCGGCCTGTCCGGATCAAGAGATTCTTAGCACCCTCTGCTGCGTTGCAGATCTGACCGCCACCGTGGTCAGTTGCTTCGCAGCTGCTGGGGAGTGAGGGCCGTGAGATGACAATACAGCTCACTGTAATGATCGTTAAGCCTTAGTCAGTATACAATCAAAATGGAGACATAGCTGATGCGATATTCACTTCGAGCCCCGCCGCAGTGGTCTAGTGGCTAAGCTGCTGACCCGCAGATCGCGGGTTCAAATCCCGGCTGCGGCGGCTGCATTTCCGATGGAGGCGGAAATGTTGTAGGCCCGTGTGCTCAGATTTGGGTGCACGTTAAAGAACCCCAGGTAATCAAAATTTCCGGAGCTCTCCACTATGGCGTCTCTCATAATCATATGGTGGTATTGGGACGTTAAACCCCACATATCAATCAATCAATCAATCAATCAAGCAAGCAAGCAATCAAGTGATATTCACTTCGAAGCCAACGAAGCGCATGAGTAGACGACCAACTTAAGAAGCTGTAAAAAGCTACGTTATACCAAGCTCCAGCTGCAGCCTTGCAGAAGTAGTGCAAGCTCAACAAATTATTTTAAATGCATAGAAGCTGCGGCTTAGCGTTCACCTTATCAAACGCTTGACAGCCACGCCAGCGCCATGACAGTCACGAGTTAAACTGCAGGCTTCTCAGTATCAACGAGTTTGTATCCGAGATCACGCGTCAATCAGTTTCATTGACAGACGCCCGCAGTGAAGATGGGGTAAACACCCACCAAGTTTGCTCTTGCTGAGGAGCAGTACTCACGTCGAGTGGCACGATTAATCTATTATCTTTATGACGCAGACTGTGCACACACGCAACGCACGCAGAAGTAAAAGTGATAGCATCACGCGGCTATACGATGTCTCGCATTCAATGTCACCATGATCAGGACGTATCCAATCACAGCCGCGTTGCCGTCATGATGCGAGCGCCCCTGGTTACCACCTGTACTTATAGTTAGCTGCACTTTTTAATAAAAGTGAAACGAGCAGCACGAGGGCGCTGAGTGCGCACCCTTGTTAAGTATTACGGCTTGGTGGTGCTAGCCACCACCCGATCTAAAGGGTACAGCCATATCCATCCATCCATCCATGTCTCTGTGCTGCAGGTGCAACAAAAGAACCTGTCCAAAAGAGGACAAACGCCCACAAACACGCCTGTGGGACGTTCGTGTTGAGTGGGCACAAAGATAGCGTGACAATCACACTGACGTCGCTGCCCTCCTCTTAAAATGTTCACTGAATGGCAGCGCTGACGTGTTCGCACGTGGTGTTTTTTTTTTTTTTTTGATAACAACTGCACATGTCCCGCATGCGTTACCAACGCCACTCGCGTTCCTGTAGGCATTTTTATCAACGCTGCTATCACGCGCTCCACAGTGTGTTCATGCTATGGCCACCGTGGAGCGAAGACGGAGCAAACTCGTCTGCCCGAAAAGCTTGGGCCATCCTGCATAGCACCCCTGAGCTCAGCATGTGCTCGGCGGCCAAGTTAGTATGAAGGATGTTCGGACGCGGAAGCACACATGAGCAGTCTGTGTCTGCAAAAGCTGCCTGCGATTGTGTATATTAGTGTAGTGATAAAATAATAAATTCCATTCAAGCTGCCCGTTTCTCACTTAGTGATTCCTATAAAACTATTATTTTTATTCAATTTTGTTTATTCTTTATGCCCTAGACAGCTCAAAAGGCCTTGAGTGAGGGGACAAATCAAAGTAAATAGAGAAAAACTCATCAATAAGTAGAAGGAAACAAATAAGGAGAAAAAAGTGTGCAGTGAATTGTTGTTGAAAAAAATTATAGAGTGATAGAGAAATTATAGGTATAGAGAAAGAAACGCAGAAAACCTGAAGAGGAAACGGAAACATGCACGCATATATAATGCATATACACGGCAAAGCATGTTCGAACAGAGGAATAGCATGTCTTAGTTTAAAAAATGACGCACATGGCTCACGCTAGCAAAAAAAAGAATAAAAAATATGAAGAATGCAATATGACATTGCAGGAAAAAATAATAAGTGGTAACAATATTATGCTGTTTCCAAAAATTTTTATACAAGGGATCAAGAAATGATAGGTGGTTACTAATAGATACAATATCATCGGAAAGATCATTCCATAAAACAATGGCTCGGGGAAGTGCAGATGAATTGAAAGCGCTAGTTCGTTCACTTATGTGGTTAATGCTATGTTGATTATGTAAGCGGCTTCATATGCGTGTGGGAGCTTCCAATGGAAAGAGAGATGGCCTGATGCTGCAGCTATTTTGATGGAAAATGATGAAAGTGCAATGGAACGACGTACATGTAATGGCGCAAGCGCGATGTCATATTTGATCTGCGTTGTGCTGGAATGGGGGCAGTAGTTGGAGGTAATGAAATGAGCGGCTCTGTTTTGTACAGACTCAAGCTTGTGACTTAGGTAGATTTGATGAGGAGATCACAATGATGGAGTATATTCTAACTGCGGACCAACAGTGGTTTCGTAGGCCAGCTGTCTCACATTTCTTGGCGAGTTCCGCAAGAGCCGGCACAAAAGCCTTGGCAGTAATGGAGTTGATAAGCAGGACCCATGAAATATTAGGCTTGCAATGAATGCCTGAATACTTGTACGATGATGCCTGAAATACTACTGTGCTATCTATTAGGTATGATAAATCGAACTTGATGCGCTAGCAGCTGAAAGTGATAATCTTGCATTTATTATAGCTAAGTCTCATTAGCCACTTTTCACACCACTTCGTAATGATTTCGAGGTCATTTTAAAGGGTTAGGTGACCTTCTGTACTTTTAATTGAGCGGTAAATGATACAATTGTCCGCGAAAAGACGTGTGTTAGAAGAGATGTCATTGAGTAAATTGTTAGTGTATACGAGGAACAGTAAAGGGCCAAGGACACTGCCCTGAGGAACGCCTGATGTTACTTCACAGAGTGAAGAGGTGAAAGTGTTAACTGATGTGAACTGCTGACTGAAAGAACGTTACGAAGCCATGATAATGTTAAGAATCGTTAGTGCACTACGCAGTCAAAGGCTTCAGAAATCGAAAAAGATACAGTTGGTGTGATGATTAGCATCAATGTTATGTGAAAGTCAGTCGTGAGTTCTAGTAGTCGCGTGTCACATGATAGACATTTTCTGAAACCATGTTGCTGAGGGGAAAATGAATTATTTTGATCTATTAATATGTAAGGTTTAACGTCCCGAAACCACCATATGATTATGGGAGACGCCGTAGTGGAGGGCTCCGAGAATTTCGACCACCTGGGGTTTTTAACGTGCACCCAAATCTGAGCACACGAGCCTAAAGAAATTATTTTGGAGGTTTGTGTAAATATGGGAAGTGATATTGAGCTCAAGTAATTTACAGCAAATGCATGTTAAAGATGTGGGTCGATAGTTTTGCGGGATTGTTTATTACCGCTTTTGAAAGCAGAAATGAATTTTGAGATCCTCCAGTCAGCGGGTAATAAGTCCGATGATAATGATTTCGGAAAGATAAGACAAATAATTTGGTTTGATAATAGATTCATGTCTTTTTAATATTTTAGGATTAATGCTGTCAACTTCAGCACTGGAGATCTTGAGGTTTTTTTTTATAAAGTTAGCGATACCTTCAGCGGAGACATCAATCGCACTCAGGTACTGATAATGATGGTCAGGAACAATGGGTATGTTGGAATAATCTTCCCTCGTAAATGCTGAAGCAAGGTATCTGTTAAAGGCATGCGGGTTTTCGCTCTCAGTAAGTGGCTGTTGGTCATCGTGATACAATGAAATGTGAGTACTAATGGTATTAGGAGATACAACATGCCAGAACTTTTCCGGATTAGACTTGAAGAGGCAAGGAAGGTTGTGACAAAAGTATTTATTTTTTGAAGTTCGAATGGCACAACAGTAGCTTTTTAAGCATTCGCGATATTTTTTCCAAGCCGATGACGTAGGATCAAGTTTAGCTTTTTTGTACAGGCGCTTCTTTTTATTATGATGACAATGAAGATGTTTGTTAAACCATGAATTAGCTTTATCATCGGAAATGGACACCAAGGGAACGTATAGGTGTGCTAAATTTGTTAGCATGTTTTTGAAAAGCACCCAGTTCTGTTCAAATTTTCTGTCAGAAAACCAAGGTAAGAATGCCTGAACGAAAATTCGTTAAGTGCGTTATTTATATCCTTATAAGTAGCTACATTGTAATCGCAAATTTTAGTGATAGTACTACCTAGAAATGCATGACAAATGGCAATTTGTAACTGAATATGTCTATTATCTCAAAGCCGTCTAAGTACAGCACATCACCAATCGATTCAGGAGCATTGCAAAAAAAAAAACGATATCTAGAATATTAGTACCACGAGTTAGCTGAATAATGACTTGAAAAAAATTGAAGTCTAAGGCGAGGTTTAAGAGTTCTGTAGCACTGGGGCAAAAAAAAATGACAACTGAGACCAATCTATTTGCGGACAGTTAAAGTCTCGAACAAGGTAAATGATGTCAGAGGGTTATTTACGGATGGCTGAAGCAATAGAACTCTGAAGTTTGTGAATGAAGGAACTATTGCAATCTGGCGGGCGGTAGCAGACTCTAACCAGTATCTTCGTCATTGATGAAGAACAGGTGGTCCACAATTTTTCAATGCAAGAGTAGGTATTCACCAGAAACGAGGCCAATCCTTTTTTGATTGCTAATTTCTATAAGCACCCCGTCACCTTTTTTGGCAGCGTGGTCTTTTCTATATAACCTATACTTATTCGGGTTGGCAAATATTTCACTGTACATTACATCAGGATGCAGCCACGTTTATGTAAGTGCAATGATATCATTATCAGCATCTTCCAAGAAGAAAAACAGATCACCACGTTTAGGTAGAAGGCTTCTACTATTAGTAAAACATAAAAATAATGATTGAGTTCCATACATTTCTGCTATGCGCCACTGCTAAGTGTCCCATATGCGACTATATTGAGTCCGAACTTTCAGCTTATCGATAGGTCAAAAAAATCACAGCATATCCACGGGGTTAATGATGATGAGTGGGGCGAAGCGTCCCTCCGTCCTTCCATCTTTCACTCACACTACCGCCACCTGCTGAGTCGTCTATAAACTAGGTGATCACGAACCGGTCACGGCAGAAGGACAAAACCACGGTTTTATGAGTTTTGCCCCTAAAAGAGTGCAAGGGTATACTTACACATCGTTGTTGCAGACTTTCTGTAAGTGCCAACGCGTGAAACTTTCATCTGCGTTTTTTTTCTTTTACACTTAAAACTACGAAAACTACTCGGGCGCATATTGTTAGAAATAGTAAAATTGAAAATTGCTGACACCTCATGTGGTTAAGGGACCGCATGGAGCTATGAATTAGAGACCACTGAAATCAGAATTATGTTGCCTGAAGCACCCACGCTCACACGATCCATAATGTATACAGATAATAGAAATCACCCAAGACCATCGACTGACATCTCTCATCTCCTGCATATAAGGAGAAAAAAATGTGCAATGACGAATTAAGTATATTTTGATCATTTTACCATGTAATTATATGCACAGCTATACGAGGCACTTAACGGCCAACTGCGTACGTCATGAATTCGGCACCCTTTCAGAACTCTAAAAAATTAGCTTGAAGAAACACTGAAAGTCTTGCAATGCACTAGGCTTCATGAAGGATTTTACGTGGGAAACATCTCCAAGAAAACACAAGAACAATTATATTTGGACTACAGAGTTTCATAAACAATAGTAGCACCACACTGTAGGATAGTGACTGTCGCTTTATTGGGTGTTAGAATCGGTGCTAGCGGAAAAGGCTGTTCGTGATCCTGCAAACAAGTTGCCTAAAAGATGCGGGCCGGCTGACAGCCGTCAAATTATAGGTATTATCATGCCAGGCTGGAAGTGAGGCGCATGCAGTCATGACGCCGAAAAGTGTACAATAGGACGACCGAAATCGTTTCGGTCGCAACAGCCTCATCTAATAAATGGCGGACCCCTCAAAATCGGCATGGCGATCTCGGGTATTTTGATGTTCCTGTTAGTACAAGCATGGTACCCAGCACCCAGCGGCATTCTCACCCCTAGGAAGGGACAAATGGGCGCCAGAAGGGGAGTGCCGTGCCCCGGTCAGAGACGTTGACCAGGGAGGGTGTGGGTGGTATAGTGCCAAGTGATGTGTTTCCGGTGGTTGGACAGTGAAGTTTAAAGTATTTCCCATATGTAAGGGTGAGGGGAAAAGGGGCTTTTGATAACCAGCTGCAGTCGACTCCTGAGAGCGCCTTCGACGAGATCGTCACGATGCAGGACATCTTCGTCTTGGTGTTCGTTTTGTGACGAGAAACGCTCGCTTGTAAATAATGTAAAATATACCTCTGTACAGTTTTCCCTCATCAGTCTATTGAATTGACTTTAATTGAATTCACTTTATTTATTCCGTTTATAACAGAAAGGAAGCAGAAGCTAAAGGCCATGTGGCCTGACAAAGGCTTCTGCTCCAACGACAGTTCGGCACGCAGGCCATACATAGCACAAGTCAATACAAAGCATACTGTAAAGACATATTCCACTGAATATTCACGAAATTAAAAGAATATGTGTACAAAAAACGTAGAAAAGTGAGAATAAACACGTTATGTCTGCAAAGAAACAACAACAAAAAATGTTACATAATACACTGATAGGTCATTCCGCCCAAGTCAACAACTAAAATTTGCAATTAAGACACGGAAATTGAAAATACATGCAGCAGCTTTGTCAGACAAACTCAATATTTTGAGAAATGAGCAATGTTTTATATGATTCACTTGACGCTTCTATAACTTCGTCGTGAAATTCGTGTATTCTTTTTGTAGTGAAGGTGCTTGGTAACTTTGTAACTGTTTGCCGTAATTTGTTCTTATTTTTGGTGTTTTCAGATATAGTGTCGCCAAAAATTGTAACGTGGGCTGGTGCGTGCATCCGTGATGTAGTTTCTTATGATGCATTAACTTGCAATAGTACATTTGATTTGCCTTTAACATAGAGTACTTGATAAAAACAGGCTTTGTTCTAAAATTCTGTAAAGGTTCATGAAAACCCTTAAATGCCCGTAGGACTCTTTTTGTGGCACAATCAGCTTCTTATAATTTATGCTCGACGTCTCCCCCCCCCCCCGAGTCCCCGGTGCTGGTAAAGGCAAAGTCCCAACACCTCAACAACGGATAGCTGCGGTGGGATCCTGGACCAATCGCGATTCCAGCAACCGGTAACATCTAATGGTGAGGTCCTGGTCAACCCCCGTTTACAGCTGGTGGCAGCGCTGGGATCTCTGTCAAACCCCGGATACAAAAACTGGATGGCAGCGATGGCATGCTGCTGACAATCGGGACTCAACATGAGGCATAGTATACATATAACACACGTTTACAACTTCCATGCAACCTGTCTCCAGCACCAGACGGCAATAGTTATTCCATGCAGCGCATTATCCCAAATAATTTAGAAGAGGAAATGCTGTTTAGTTTCACATAGTTAAAAATTGGTTTACACTCGACTTATTTCAAGAAGTTAAAGAAACATCAATGCCTCTGACCAGCGCCGAAAAGTTGCTAATGCTTTGATGTGAAGCTGAAATTTTCGTACCAAAACCTCTTGCTGGAAGTTAGAAGATCTGAAATTGTGCAGATATACTGGCATAAGGTCTATTATACATATCTACGCGCGTATGGCATTCTGCAATAGACTACAAGTATTCAGCAATTGAGTTTGAATGGTTAACGAAATAATACCCACACATTTAACATGTTCCAGAACTGCCGTGACTACTATTTCAGTGTGATATCTTTTCGTGAAAGAAAATGATTGAAGACATGAGCTTCGAGGTGAGAAACGCAAAGGCGTCAGAATTTGCGGTTTCATTTTGGTTCTTAAGCGCAAGAATCTATAAGCATAGTACGGAGCGATTCGCCAGCGATTTTTGTTTACCATCACCTTATACTACGACGCTCAGACAAAACGTACAAATATCAGCAATTTTCCTTCTTCGCTCTGTTGTCCCACTGTAGAAAGAAATCGCGCACTCCGTCACTTCAACCGGTGTTTTGTGAGAAGAGAAACGAGCCGGACGCTGCCAGCGTTCCACACGCTTAGCGGGCGTCGGCACATAGCGGAAACCTGCCACAGTATACGAGCCTCCCATACACAACCGACAGTATGGCCCATTCTTTCCCTTAGAATCTGACGAGTCTACGCATGAGCCATTCTGCGTGTACTGCCATCGAAGTAACCGATTCTTGGTCGTACAACCACCGAGGTCGTCTGAGGACGTATACAAGAACATATACCGAAGCCTAACACAAACGGTACAAGCTTCTCTTTTCACTCATCTGGTGGATGTTTTTGTTTTTCTCTTGCTCTCTCTTTTCCCGCGGTGAGTTCCCGTCGGTGAGTTGCCGAGTGTTAGACATGCAAGTCGAGTCATTGTACTGAGGATGTAGCCCTAATATACTGCCGGCAAAACAAGATGCTGATGGGAGGAGAAAAGAAGATCAATGCAGGCGCTGAGAAAAGGGCAATCTTCGTCGAGGAAACAAAAAAGCAGTCACTCGGTAAGCAGTGTTGTTAGACCCAGTGTTCGAGAGCGCGACAGAGAGGGATACGCAAGCGCCATTTGCGGCGGACGCCACCGGCATCGAAATGGCGTCTTCCGAGAGACCACGTATTTTCGGGGGCTGCGCCGGCTGAGCTCTTGATGCGCGTATTCCTACACGCGACTCACGCCGCTTTACCGATGCGAACAAAAAAATAAACAGCTACATGCCAACGGAAACTGCATTAAGACGCCGTTGTCTTGCGTTAACCCTAAACAAGGAGCCGAGTTTTACGTATGCGGCCAAGCAGGGTATTCATCTCTATTTATTTTGCTTCCCACGTGCGAGGGATCGCTACGGTTGCGGTGTTAAGCCCCGTGTGTATAGAGCCCTCGAGTGGGCTTTTGGAAGCAAAACACGAACAAGCCTATAAAGGCGCCGCCACCTTTCGGGGCGTTGCGGAACTTCTGTAAGGACCGTTGACTCCTGCTTCAATAGACGTTCAAGCCGCGTTTTGGTAATGCAGAGGTACTCCTGGTATTGCAGAGGTACTCCCGTACTTACAAAAAAAAAAACATTCGTTATTGGTTTATGGTTTGTTTTTATCGCCATGCATACATCGCATTCATTTCCATACTCTACTTCATGCTACTGATAAATTGATAAGGTTGTTTAAAAAAATCACTGTAATTCAAGGAAACATTATTCAATAAAATTGCTTTCAGGGATAAAAAAACAATATTAAGGTGTGGCTTCTATTGAAAAATGAATAAAAATGATCAAAAAGCCCCCGTTTGTGTCTTTTTTAAAGGGCTCACATATTCAAGGAATAATGCTCAAGAGAAACAAGAATCCTGTAATTAGCGAAAGAGCACTACAATTCCTCATGAAATATTTTCACTTATTTTTTCAGTTATCAGTAGTATCAGAAAAAAAGAAGGACAACTGACTGTATAACTCGCGATTTGAAAGCATTGAAAGATGCGTAATAATCGCCCGTGCTGTAATTACGGTGTTTACAGTCCAAAATCAGTGACCATGTGAAATGAGCCATTGTGTTGGGGTTACGCAAGAGCTGTTTCCAAACAAGCCCCCGCTTCATGGTTGATGATCACGTTTCCAACCGCGGCTATCAAAATGCAGCTGCTCTGGCTGGCACCACTAAATGTTGGCGTTCGCCATTTTTTTTTCATTTCATTTTGTTTAATAATACTGTCAGCCCTGTTTAGGGCTATTACAGGAGTGGAAAATACAACGTAAAAATATTGTCAATGTACGTACAGAAACAGAAAAAAACTTGAAAGATTATGGTATAATCGCGTATATCTCACTTTGATGATATAAAACATATCTTTATAACATCAGAGTACCGGCAGTAGTATACAACGAGTATATTTATTTTTTACTTTATTTTATTTACACAATACTGCCGACCTTAATTGGGTCCATGCAGGAGGGCAGCACATATACATACATTCACAGAAACCACAACGAAATAACACAAGTTTAAAAGAGAAAAAAAGAATAACATTAGCATCAGAACAAAACAAAAGTATTAACAGCGAACATAATGCGCACACATGAACATTATATAATACTCATACAAGATCGAAGACAGCAATAACACTTTTTAAGTACTCAAGAACAGTAAAAGTAAAACTAGGGAACGAAGGGTTAATCAGTGTGACATTGTTGATAACATTAAATAGATATACGTTCAACAGACTCTGCGTTTATTATTTGCGATACCTCCAGGTTATTCCAATCTTTACAGTTCGTGGGAAGAAGGAAAGCTTAAATAGGTTAGTTCTGGTGCTGTATGGCGTTGGAGAAAGATTATGACGATGCATGCCTTGCTGGACGTGCTGTTAGTGGGGACACACAAACCTGTGGGTTGAGAGAGAAGCTATTGTTTTAAAATTGGAAAAGAAATTTTAACCGGTGTATTTGCCTTGCGAGTTGTAGAGTCTGAATATTATGATGGATCATTAAGGCTGTGGGAGAGCCATGTATTCTATATCTAGAGAAAATAAACCTAACTGCTTGGCGTTCTATCATCTCTAATGCATTATTGATAGTTTTTGTGTAGGGGTCCCATACGATGCAAGCATATTCGAGTTTTGGTCGGATTAGGGATGTGTAAGCCAAAAGTCTAGTGTCGCGAGGAGCATGTTTTAGTTTGTGCCTCAGGATACAAATTTCTTCAAAGAAGAGTTACTGATGTTGTAAATAGGCTTATTCCAGCTTAGGTCACTGGTTATTGTGATTCCAAGGTATTTATATTGGTTTACGTTAATGAGCGGTGTGGATCCATAGGTTGTAAATGAACCACAATTTGTTAACTTTTTTTGTTACAGACATGTAAACAGTTTTTTCAGTGTTCAGTTCCGTGCCCCACCGCTTGCACCACGACAAAATGTTTTGAAGGTTAGCGATGAGTATTAACTGATCATTAAGGGAACAAACGTGGTTAAACAACACATAATCGTCTGCGAATAGCCTAATTTGTACTGGGGGACAAATTTCAATAACAATGTCATTTATATATATTAGAAACAGTAATGACCCTAAAACACTACCCTGGGAAACTCCAGAGGTTACGGAAAGTTCATTAGAAAAATAATTATCTATTGATATAAACTGCTTGTGATTAGACAAATAAGCTGCTACCCAGTTAATAAGGTATGCTGGAAGGTTAATTGACTAATTGGTTATTGAGACACTTGGGAACAGTTACGAAAGGTGGAACAATAGTTAAACAAAAAATTTCTCTACACTGGTTTGCTTACAAGTGTATATATATATATATATATATATATATATATATATATATATATATATATATATATATATAGACAAAATTTTTTTCTCTACACTGATATAAGCAGACCGAACAAATCATTCTTCAATCTGTGGCTCATCGATAACAATTTTTGTAGCTGTTCTTAAGGCACAAAATGCTCATCAAGCTTTTTCTGAATGTGCTTTGAGTAATACCAGCCAGCGTTCACGACCAGTCAACGTCCACAACAACATGCAACAAAGCACCATTCCATCTACAAGGGTGCTGCCGAGGGAGATATTTTCAAATAATAATAATAATAATAATAATAATAATAATAATAATAATAATAATAATACGTGTGTGAGTGTGTGAGTGGGCCCACACTCACTCACTCGCAACATGCACACGCACACACATGCGTGCGCGCTATGTAGCATACACGGATGCACAATAACACAGAGAAAAGAGGGAGAGAGCAAGCTGGCAAGCGCCACCTAGGCAAGGGACACATCCACAAAACTTTTGTTTCGTAGGTTCTATTTGCAGTGGGTCAACCGGTTTCGATAATGATGGGCCCAGCCCCGAGAAAAGCGGAAATGTGGTCTTATAAATGCTACTATAGCTTGTAAGACGAATTCGTGAGTACAGATACATGGCAGCAATGAAAAGCAGTGTGCTCAATAAGCCCCGCGTCCTCCATGCTACCGTGTACTTAGACGAAGAGAGAAAGCGGTGAAAAAAAGAAAGAAAAGCGAAGATACAGTGCGTTAGTCCCAAGCAGCCATGAGAAGCTCAGTAAGCCTAAAAGCGGTCTGCTTGGGCTGTATACTCTAGAAACGCACTGATTGGTTTGGACGCACAAAAAGAGAGCATCAAAGAAAGAAGGGGGAGTTTGCTATAACGACAGCTCCTCATCGTTGTGTCAGTACCAGCAACGTCCTGCGCATTCGTAAGTACAGGCGTGTTGTCCGGTATTTTTTTTTTATCATATGCTGCTCGTAGAGCTCTGAAGGAATATGACTGCAGAAGTTCGATAAGCTAAAGAAAAGGAGAGAGAGGAATACAGCAGACACTGTAGACTGCCATGCATATTCGCTAGGTTACCCTGAATCATCAGTGCATTTTTTAATAGAGAAAAATCACGCAATGCTCTTCAGTCATGTCACCTAAAAAATGTTGTTTGCTACGTAAAGTAAAAAAAAAAATCATTTTCACAGTTTTCCCACAAGGGAAAAGAAATAGATGCGGCAACAACACATTAAAGTGTTATTCGAAGTACGGCTAATAGCCTACTCTTTTTTTCCGAAACGCTGGCGTATGGGAATACGGCCGCTCCATAGAGTGAAGCAGCCCTCGTGCTGTCTCAACCAGTAATAAACGGTGAAAGCGCAACACGCATACGAGCTGTCTACTGGCGTTTCTCGAGAAGGAGCTCGTGGCCGCGCCCTCATGGTCGAAGTTAGCAGTTGCTACTCAAACGACACCGCCCCCCCCCCCTCCAAGCTTCCATTTCTTCGGCGCCTCATCACGCTGCTTCTCTAGACGAAGGATGAGCGGGGCATGTCCTTTTAGTGGGAGGAGCCATCGATGACAGCCTTCGCACTCGGGGCATTGTTATTGCGCGCGCTCTTCGTGGGATGCAGATGGCCGGCCCGTTTCCTCTCTGCTTGAGTTAAGTTCGTCTCCAGGGCTCACGTGCACATATGATGCGTGGGGCGATTGTACCAATTTAGACTTAAGACGGAACATATCTGTGACGGCTAAATCTGCAGAGGCCGTTTATTTAATTGCTGCGCAAAATATTAGGAACCATTGTCTATTAGCCAGATGAGGTTAAGTGTGTAAGCGAAAACAGTGATCACTTGGTTTTTCCCTACACTGCTCTGTGGCCGGACGTGTGTCGACATTGTCTTCACTGCATAGTGCTAAGGTATAGATGCATGAATATACAGTGGGAGAAACTTACTATGGTTAATAGTTGTGTCTATCAAGTACTCGACAACATTGAACGATTAGGAAAACGGGCAGAGATAAGGGCATGACAAAGATTGTTTACACGAGTCATAAACAACTAACAACCATTTCGAAAGGAAGTAATGAGGGATAGTTTAACGTTATAATCGCCCACGTTTTGTTCTTTCAAATTGTTCTTTCAAAAGAAAATTTTGTTTACTCCGTTTGTTTTGGCGTATTTATGCAGGTGTCTTGGGGCCCTTCAAGAAATGGTAATACAGATACAGTAAACAATTTTATGCGCACCAAACACCACAAATTACTCTTTTTAAAAAAGGGGGTTGAGAAGTTCATAATAACAGTTATATAATATAGCAATCTAATTAATAAATGCACGCTCCAGAAACAGTGTTCCGACTATTAGCAAACAAGGCAAACTATAATACACACAAGCCTGAGTATATGCAAGAAAGTGTAATACTTATTTTGAAAAAATATAACAGCGATCATTCGTTGATGAAAAAACATAGTTGATTCCTCCGTCATGGGAATCGGCATATAGCACGAAAGTAAAACGTGCTTTTACAGGGGTAATCCAAAAATTACTGTAGAGGAGGGTTTGCTGAAGGTAGGTTTTGGTGATTGGCAGCTATAGCCCCGTTCAGCGTGGATGTATCCTCATTGACGCTTGGTACATCTCCATCCCGACGATTACATCCTTGATAAATTTATCAAACAAACTATTTTGGTATCTGTAGATGTTAACCACCGAACTCAGAATAATCAGAGAGAGAGACAGACGTGATTGCATGATGAGCGTCGCCTATTGGACGCACAAATTGGGCTAAGGGCGCCATTCTTTGGCATTAAACCTCGTGTATTGGTATCCAAGAAAGTGCGTCGTGTCAACTCCCTATAGCCCGGCCGCGATATTTTTCGGGGTACACGTAAGCCAGGAACGAGCTATTCCATCCACGTGAGGCAGGCGCATGACGCAGGGACATTTTTTTTTTGGTTTCTATAGACGCTATGAGCAAGACCAAGCCCTAGGCTAAGGTTGCCACCTCGCGGTGCGTTAAGGCATTGACAAAATCTCACTTGTACTGAAAACGCGCTGAATGGAACCGATGTGTATGTTGTCTTCGCGGCGTCCTTGAGGCACTCGAGACGTTGCACAAAAAGAATATATCACTTAACTCAAGAAAAAGCACAAGGCGCACAGGCTATACAAACGCCACACAAGCAAAGCGCACGTGAGTCGCTTTGTCCTCGTCCTCCTTTTCTAGCCACTTCCGGGCACGTGCCTCTGGTGCACGCGTTCGCCATTTTCAAGCACGTAGCAGTACGCGTTGCAGGTGCTAATCACGGAGGCCACAGTAATGATGATATACTTCGCCGCTCCAAGAAGGTGACACTACCCGATGACGAAAATCACAAGAGGAAAGTGTGAAATACGTAAGGAGCGTTTTGTTTGTATTGCAGTTAGAATCTGTGGCCGTTGCGCAGTGCATAGCGTACTCTGCTGTTGTGGCGGCGCATTGAGAGGTAATTGGTTCGACGCCTGCTAACGGAACTTTTTTCTTTGATGAACTATCAGAAACATTGTTTCTGTGATGAAAATACGTAACTGAAGACTTAGTGGACCCCGGGATACAAGAATTTTGCATCAATAATTTGGCTGATCCCATGAACTGTGGAACTTGGCTTCATTCGATTGATTGATTTGTGGGGTTTAACGTCCCAAAACCACCATTTGATTATGAGAGACGCCGTAGTGGAGGGCTCCGGAAATTTTGACCACCTGGGGTTCTTTAACGTGCACCCAAATCTGAGCACACGAACCTACAACATTTCCGTTTCCATCGGAAATGCAGCCGCCGCAGCCGGGAATAGAACCCGCGACCTGCGGGTCAGCAGCCGAGTACCTTAGCCACTAGACCACCGCGGCGGGGCTTGGCTTCATTCGAAGCCGTCAGCGAGTACCATCTATGCCGCATTCTTTTATTTTTGCTTTAGCACGGGCGTTACGGGGTACATCAACGTGTTTTTATAAAATGAGTAGTAGCAGTCACTACATTGACGTTTTAAAGAAATCTTAGGACCTTACGCAACTGCAGCACTCACGTTAATGCACGGACGTAATTTTTATAGAAATGAAGTGCTCTCTGTAGTGCGATGATGTGAATATCATTCGTTATCGCCTTCCTGCTCTGCCTAGCAACAGTTTATTATAGCTTTCTCAGTCATATAGGTCACACTGAAGCCATAACGGATGTTAACCCGGCATGACGTACCTCTGTATAGTAAAAGTACATATGCAATGTTATCTCCTTGTTATAAATTCAGGTAGCTAGCAGGGTAACTATAATCACTTTTCCCAGATTTGATGTATGCACAGTACTTTTAGATTCAAGGCCTTGCTTGGTTTTGTGGTAGAATACATGCCTGCCACACCAAGTGCATCGGTTTGATTCTTACTGGGATCTGGATTTTTGTTATTAGCAGCCATCGGATCAACGCTGTCGATGCCAGATTTTTTTTCATGTTCTCGCGTTTAAATTACCGACATCTGTTGTCGGCGCTCTGATACAAACTTCAAGGCGCATACCCGCAGCCCGTGTTAGACGAGGGTTGACACACATGACTGAAAAAAAAGGTTTTTTAACCTGCACAGCATCATTTTGACGTTATTTATGTCGGTTTTATACGCATTTGTTCAAGAGCTGATTTACGGATCACATAAGCTCGCAGGAACTTTTTCGTATTAGTATAACGGCTTTGTGATTCATAAAGTACAAAGCCAGAGGATCTTGAATTGTAGGACGTAGTGGAATGTTCGAGAAGGGTCCTGACGGCGAGCCCGTGCTGCAGCCGCACTGCGAGCCGTCCGCGTCGCCACCTCGTTTTCTGCGGTGTTCATAGTGGGTAGCGGTCTCGACGCGCACTGAGTGATATCCGGTAAAAGAGAAAAGAAGGGCGCCGAGAGCGAGCGGTATATATAGGCGTGGCCACCCAGTGGTCTCCTACCAAACTACACCGTGCACCGATTGTGGAGCGAGCCATAGAGTTTCTCAAAATTAACTAGAGGGCACTCTGGCGCTGTGATCGTTCAGCGACCATGGGAATGATGGGTAGTACACACATTTGCCTAGTCTTCATACTTGCGGGCGGCGAATCGTACTTGCGGCTTTGTTTATTGTTGTGTTTCGGTTTTGTTTTGAAAGAAAAAACAAACCCTTTTTAACTTAGGGACTTGATTCGAAATAGTAAGCTCAAAAGAATGAGGTTGTGAAACACAAACGGTGAACATTTGCTAATTTATGTTTTCGTGAAAAACAGCTCCAAGCCACACGAACACACACGGAGCCAGAAGCAGGCAAGAAGTACGAAAATTAGACAAATGTGTGTACTACCCATCATTCTCATGCTCGTTGAAGTGCCATGCGTTGTAGCTCCCATAGACACTAGCGCCAGAACTCCCTTTAGTTAGTATTGTGGGAAACTCTATGGAGCGAGCATCGCCTTGGTGGACACGCGCCATCTAGTAAGCGCCTTTGAAATGAAGAGCCCAGCTGCGCCTCTATCGGGAACAATGAACAGTAGCGTACACGCCGACTGAACGACGAGAGACAACCTCCCCCCCCCCCCCGAGCAATGGGAGCAAGCTCCTAAAAGCGTCATGTGTAATAATATTACATGCATGACAAGAAATAAAGTGTTGTCCATATGGAAGTGGTTTAAAAATTACTGTCCTATTGAACAAGTGCTCTGTGCATAAAAATTCATACCAAAGCGTGAGCATGTTGATGCAGTTCTCTCTCTTTATATATATATATATATATATATATATATATATATATATATATATATATATATATATATATATATCTGGCTGACGAGTGAGGTAGGCTTACCCCCAACTCGCGCAAGAGTTGGTACGCCACTGCTTTCACCTCTTTTTTCCATACTCGCTCTCATTTCTCTTTCCCACTCCTTGTTGTACTAAACTATACAAGCCTATCTTGCTGTATCTTTTTTTATACCTTTTCAGGTATGTTTCTGTCTATATCCCTCTCTCCGTGTCCTTCTCTGTCTTTCTAAATATTTCTCTCTTTTCTTCCGATAATTTATTTCTCGCTTTGTTTTCCTTTTTTTTCTCTCTCTGCAGTGACAGTTTTCTCGCCCGTGAGAGTTGTTGCATTCCCCGTCAGACTTACCGGCGCACGTGTTGTGTGAGCGAAGCAGAAGATGAAATAGAAGACGCTGATGATGATCTTTTTATGCCGAAAATTCAAAACTGAAAGGAAAAATCTACTAGAAGAACCCCTACGAAAGTTGGGCTTAAACTTGACATTTCCGGTGATTCTTTCATTTGGCGCCGTCGCATTTGGATTCAGACACAGGAGCGTTTTTACCGCTGTTACAAATTTCTTACGAGAACCTAAAAGAATGGAATGCTAAAAATAAGTAACTTCAGTTGTTTTATGTATATTTTTTTCTTTTTTGTATGTTTATATGTTTTCTTTTCAAGGTTTCTTTAGAAATTTAACACCTTTTTATTATTACCTATATTACCTAATTATTCCAACCCTCTCTTTCAAGAAGTGAAATAATTTAAAAAGCAAGGCACCGTCCCATTCATGGCCTATCCCCCTAGGTGGGTTGAGCCAAGGTGCTGAGGGACCAACCAACCAACTTTTTCGCGTTCGGTGTGCGCATTACGCCCACTTTAAACAGCTTGGCTGTTAAAAAGCATGTCAGCTGAATGTATCACTACGTATGACGCATGGGTTATTATTATTATTATTATTATTATTATTATTATTATTATTATTATTATTATTATTATTATTATTATTATTATTACAGAATACACAACAAACACATTAAGGGTAGAGTAAAATGGCGCGTGTGTAGCCGCTCTGTATGGGGGTCTTCTAAGAGAGGACTCCGTGATGGCCGTAAGCATGCCCCACCAGAAAAAAACAGATCGGCGTCCTTTCGCGCCCACAGATCCGTTCCACGCGGCGCCAATTTCTCACGCTTCTATCGCGGCGGTGACGCATGGTGTATATGAAACAGGCGAGCCGTAGCGAGGCTCAGATGTGGGGAGCCAACAACAACAACAAGAAAAAAAGAAAGCGCGAAATGAGTCAACGTTGTCATCCAAAGCGAGCTTCTTGCCACCGTGCTCAGTTCGCGCGCCAAGAAAAGATGGGCGACGCGCGCGAGTTGGGTCGAACGGCTGCTGCTCCCGCTGCGATCCGTCCGTAGCGAGTTACGTGCCTTAAAAGAGAGAGAGAGAGAGAGAGGGAGAGGGATAGAGGGAAGGGGGCGTGGTGCGCGGAGTATATAGCTCTCGGCTGCGGTAGCGTCTGGATGCGGGCGTTTTTTTACCGAGGATCGGCAGCATTGTATACTGGATTCGCGTGTCAATCGCTCGCGGGGCTCCGTCGTTCGCGCTAGCGGAGAGTCTTGGCGGGATCGTGAAAACGGCGCCGGTGAAAGGTTCCCTTACAAAAGCCGCACGCCGAGTAGGCAGGGAAGGCTTTTGGTCATGAAGTAATAAGAGCGGTGCTCCTTCTTATTTCTCCTCTTTTTTTATTTTTATTCTCGAAAAGTATACGCGCAGGTGGCTTCAATGGCTACGGTGAGCCTTCTTTGCGGCGCGGATAAAAGACTGCCTCAATTCCCCCCCTCTTTCTTTTGACGTCAAACGGCTTCCAGGATGTGCGACTCCGCTCCGAAAAGCGCGGAACGAAAACAACTTTTTCCTTTTATGCGTGGTCACAGGTCGAAACTCTGTAGACGAGTGATGGCGGAGGAGTGGCCTGCAACGAATTCAAGTTGTTTGAGAAGCTTATTGGATACACAGGCTCTTTTTTTTTCTGTAAACTTGATATTATACCAACTCGACTTACCCTTTTTTTTTCGTGTTAACTAAACATTCCCAAATTATTGCGATATTTTTTAACGTCAATATATCTGCAATGACAATGTACTCAATAATATAGCACTGTGAATGATAGGTGGAAGTTTATTGACCTTTAACGTATACGACCAAACACTGCATGTGTGGCGCCGGTAATTGACAATTTTCTAACTTGCCAATAATAAGGTATTATGTATTCTCACGTTCTTCATTTTTTTTTTCGTTACTTTTCGTTTCACTGTGATTTTAACGATCACGTTAACTTTTGCACTTCCAATGGCCAGGTGCCAACCATCGGTAGTTAGACTGACTTCAGCCATTTCTTTTGCGTACAATAAGTGTCCGGCTTAGTGCGTGAGCATAATAAATGTGGAAGTGGGGCCTGGGATTCAGGCCCTATCTATGCACTTCATGAGTGATATTTAATAAGTTATACTATCTCTACTTTACAACTAATGTTGAACAACGACGTTCAGGCGAAAGATTGTCGTGGTAGACTGCTGACCCGCAAAATTGAATCCCGGCCTCGGCGGCTGCATTTTCAGCAGCGGCGAAAGGCTGGAGGAGCGTGTACTTAACTTCAGGTGGACGTTAAAGAATCCCAATTAATCTAAATTTACAGGGCTCTACCTTACAATGTTCCTCATTGTAGCGGAGGGACCTGAAAATTTGGGAGTTGGACCATTTACTTTAGGTGAAAAAGGAAAAGGTGCATTCATATCTTCACATCCGATCTCGAAACTAATTGAACGATTCACCGAACTGGTTTTCACGTTATCGTAATTATGCACGTATTACCATCAAATATGCCCGTCTAACAAAATTATGGTGTTTAAAAAAGTTTGATCCCTACATTTTGCGTTTTTTTTTCCTTATTTAAGGTTTTTCTCATCATCATATAGCTGAATTTTTTTAGAAGCGTCTTTGAGCACGAGCTTCATGATCAGTACCCCGTAGTACACAGGCCCTTTGAATTAAGGAGGAAGTAAGCACTCTGTCATGTGATCTTTTCAAGCATTTTTTTTTTGATGATGTGATGAGAACGTGGAGAAAGACGATTTGTGTCTGGAGGGAAGAAATTTTTTAAAAGTATTCCCAGGTGCAAAACTTTTTTTTTTCTGTGATCACTGAAATATAAGGTATCGTTCAGAAGTAACTAAACAAGTGCTTACTTGTAAAAGTACAATTAAAACGGCTATTTATATATTTTTTTCATTGAAACAGTCAACCTAGTTTTTGGCGGAAATAGTGACGCTTAAGCTAGAGCTGGAAGGTTTAAACCGTACCTCAACAAGCATTTCTCGGAGCTCAATTTGATTTCTCGGGTCTTTCACCGAGGCCCCCGAATCAAAATGGGCCTCAACCATAGAGGCGGGCCTGCTGTGGAAGAGTAGCCGAGGAGCGGACGCCCTAAGCGTATGCCAGGGTGCTCGAACGTGAAACGAAGCACAACATGAAGCTTATAAAGAAAGGTTGAAATTAAGAAAAAAAAGTGGATATCTACTTCCGGGACAGGACTCGGATATGTACTCAATCTCGATAAAGCAAAAACGTCCCAGTTTCACCCTGAAAAGCGAAACATTTCTAGCACTTCCTGAAAAGGCCGGAAAGAACACTTGTTACTTTTTGTTTGTTTGTCCCGACATGCCACATATAGAACCCCCGTTAAATACAGCACACGTAAAGTTTCGGAGAGTAGCTCGACTCACCGGAGAGAGTATGTGAATCTTTCAGGGAGAGTTAACGTGGGAAGAGAGTCTGATATGTGGCAAGTCAGAACTCTCGAAAAAGCGTAGAATCATTTTTTTCCTCAGGGTGCAATAGCGACCTATAAGGCATCTACCCTAAGCAATGTTAACGACTTTCTATGTTTTCTTATGAGTGCACGTGCGTTTTTGTTGTCTTTTCTCTCTAACCCCCCTTTCTTGCCCCTATTTCCCCACCCCCAGTGCTGCGTAGCAAACCAGATGCCAATATCTCGTTAACCTCCTGGCCTTCCTTTTTTTCTCTATCTCTTCATATTAGTTAACTAAATGCTATCACACCAACACCGACAAACATCTTACGCGTGAACACTCAACGTTACAAAGCTGGCGTGGTAAACAGCGAGCGGAGTTGAGCAAAATTACAGCATTGCCTCTCACTTGAACGCATATATGCATGCAAATAACTTTATTAGAGTACTGAAGCACAAGATTAGAAGAGGTCAAGATGCCTCTACATTCAAGTCGGTGGCTCCACGCCTGTCGGCACCGATAGATGATCACTCCCGGTGACGACAAGAGCCCTCTGGACGTCCTGAAGAAAGATAAGTGAGATTGGCGCTGCGCAGTCACCCGTCCCATCTGACCGCGTCGTGCAATGTGCAGCATCTCCGCAACATTGAGCAGTCCTCAATGGTACGCGGGCACATAACTTATGCGAACCTATATTCGCGCCAACACGTCTAACCTTTTCACTCGCGTAGGATCATCTGCAAGTCAGCGAATACCACAGTATATCTGTGCTACAGTGTATTAGAAGGTTAGTACACTATTCCATGTAGGCCACGTGTAGAGAACGGTTGGGCTGTCTAGCGAACGAAACGCTGGCTGGGTGCCTCATTGACTGTATACGGAATATCAAAAGGGAAATGTTTTGTCCAGAGTGTCTTTGTAATTGGCGATCACAATATAAGGAACAGCTGGAGGTGAGGAGACGGGAGAAAGCACCGGACGGGGACATCAGCAAGACGAATATCGGCGAGTAAGCTGCAGTCACAAGCGTATACTTGTATCTGAGTAAATGAAAACAGACTGACGCACTGGACACCTCGCCATCGGCGTGAGAACTAAGATAAATTTTTGACTGGCAATGTATGACCACGAATGGTTTTCGAAGCAAGCCCCTGAAGAAAAATATAGATAGATGATAGAGGACTATATTGCCATGGAGTGGTGACATCGACGAATGAAGTAGACTGTAGGTTGGAAATTAAACTGTTTACACGGCCTAACAAAAAGTCAAATTACAGTGATACACACTGGCACTTAAGGCGCGTTCACACTGAGCATTCCAGCCACTGAAAGTCTGCCGAATCCGATCCGGTGGCTGCGAGATCCGCCGAAAAGGCCCTCTCTGCGCCGATCGCTCTCGGACCGATCTTTTCGGCGTCTGTCGCCGAAATGGTCACCGCGGACCAATAGGAGCGCTAGTGAAGAAATTTCAAAAATGGCAGCCAATCCCTGCTCGTCATGTCGGAGTGCACGTAACTGAACATTGTAACCAACGGGAATTTAACCCACTCTGTGCCTACTTCGCGTCCCTATTTCGAGAAAGAGGTGACCGAGATTGTCATTGGTGTGACCGAGCTTGTTGCGGTCTTGTAGAGTAAGACGTACCTAATTGATTGATTTGTGGGGTTTAACGTCCCAAAACCACCATATGATTATGAAAGACGCCGTAGTGGGGGGCTCCGGAAATTTCGACCACCTGGTGTTCTTTAACGTGCACCCAAATCTAAGCACGCGGGCCTACAGCATTTCCGCCTCCATCAGAAATGCAGCCGCTGCAGCGGGGATTTGATTCCGTGACCTGCGGGTCAGCTTCCGAATACCTTAGCCACTAGACCACCGCGGCGGGGCAGCAAGACGAACCTACCAACCTACCATCGACGGTTTTTTTTTTTTTTGCTCTTCATGCATTACAAGACAGTGGCGATTTGCCAGCAAAGTAAACAGTACTGCTTCTTCTTGCTTCCTGCGTAAAAGAATCATGGAAGTCTGGACCACAGAATAGCGTAGTGGCATTTACAAGCCACGACAACAACTGGGTGACAGCACATCCATCCCGCGTTCGCCCCATGGTAGGTGGCATATTCGGTGGCGTGGGGCACGTCCAGTGCGAAAGATGCTGCGTTTCGGCGACAGGAGAATTTTACTCGCTGTAGAAAGCGGACGCTTCAGTGTAAACTAGGGGTAATAGCGGCTAAATGAGCGCCGGCCGTCGATCAACTAGCAAGCGGCGAAGCGCGTCGACTTATATGCCTGTGCTATCGAATATTCCAGGCTGACCACTTCACTTGGCGCAAACTCTAAAATATTCTCGAGTGTTCGCGCCTTGCGCGCAATTTTAACAGAACAATCTATCATAATCGCAGAACCTTCTCGAATAATGAGGTGCAGTTTGTACTGAGCATTCTTGACAAGTATTGTGGGCGAACCACGATGGCAGCAAAATTGAAAATAAGAAACGCGCGTGGCACAGCCCCCCTCTGAAAACACATCGTCCATCCTGAAGCCTAAAGCCGAAGACGAAGGGGAAAATGCGATAACAACAAAAAATACATCAACAAAGCAGAAACTAATAAAAAACAACAACAAAAAATACAGTCCTTAGGTTTCTTAAAGAGCATAAAGCGGCTTCAGCTGCATGACATGAGCCACTTCGAGTCGCAAACGCCGCCGTTGAGAGTTCATGATGCCGTCAGGGACAACTTATAGAAGTCGAGTGCACCGAGGCATCGAACTACCCTGTACGGTCCGAAGTACCGCCGCAGAAGTTTTTCACTGAGGTCACGTTGGCGGATCTGTGTCCATATATCCAAACGCAGTCGCCGGGCTGGTATTTCGCGAATTTTCGGCGAAGATTATAACGGCGGTGATCGGCGTTCTGCTGATTTTTTTTTTTTTTTTGTGCACAGGCGGGCGAGTTGACGCGCTTCTTGAGCGCGCTGAAGGTGCACGGTGACGATGAGCTTTTCTTGGTAAACGACGTTTGTCAGCATGGCGTCAAGCGTCGTGGAAGGCTTCCTTCCGTAGACCAACTTGTATGGCGACATTTGTGTCGTCTCTTGCACCACTATGTTGTATGCGAAAGTGACGTACGGAAGGATGGCATCCCACGTCCTGTGTTTGAAGTTGACGTACACGGCCAGCCTTTCGGTGATTGTCTTGTTTAGCTGCTTGGAAAGGCCGTTGTTCAGCGGGTGGTACCCTGTTGTTCGGAGGTACATCCGCCGGTACATCCTTTCGTGCTTCTTTACGTGCACGCCCATTCTTCCGTACTTCTTTCTGTGGCGTTATTATGGTCGGTACAAATATGTAAACGGAGGCGCTAGAACGTTCGCGGAGGATATAATGTGGCCTGCCCTTCACTGAATACACATGCTGGAGCTTTCGAATGATTCTGGAATATGTCTTCTTCAAGCCCATCAGTTGCGGCGTCCGTGGGAAGAGATGTATACGCTTCACTAGTCCCACAAAAAAAATAGAAAGCAATGCTCTAGTGGCTGGGTTAGTTTGCATAAATCATATTGCCACACCTTCGGCCACAAATGTCGAATCATTCAAACGTGGTGTGTCCTTTAGCCAAACCAATAATGGCATCGATTGTTTGGAATCCATTTCATAAAAACCATATTAACAGGATTGAGTCCATTCAGAAAAAAAAAAACGGCTATTCGTTTTATTTATACCGTTGCTACAATAGGCGCTGTCCACCTTCTTCCGAACTGGCAACACGTCACCACAAGAAAAGCGTATAGTCCCCACGTTCTGCCTACTTAAACCAGTACTTTCAGTTTGCTCAATCTTCCTGCACTCGTAGCTCGCATAATCTTAATCTTTTCTAGAACTGATTTGTGCAAATATAGCGACTTTCCTGCAACAATTGACCGTTCGAATGATTTGCCTGGGTTCGTTCGTGCTCTGCCAATGACCGATTTTCGTCTGCGCTTGACATGTGATGTTATCGTCACTCCTGCCTCAGCCCAAGATGGGCTGCAGTATGTCTAAATGAATAAAAACATAAATAAATAAATAAATAAAGAAGATCGGGTGATAGAAAGTTATTTTTAATTATGAGCTGTACAAGGCGTGTCAGCCAAATATTTTCTCTTGAGCCAATTACGTATAAGTTTAAGCATTACACTTATCTCGAAAGTTCCAGCTCTCAATATGCGCTCTGGGTATTGCATTTCGCGCACTCGTACATAACGCTTACCACGTCACTATTCGATATAGTCATCGAGTATTTTAATATAGGCCAATGTACACACACACTCCAGGACTACTTATTACGCGATGATGTCAGACATTTCTTTCGATTTCGCAAGAAGTATACGTACAACTTTAATGCGGCGTATGGCGAGTGGCTAGTATATCTATTTTGTTAACTATTCGTTGCGATGAACGCCCATTAGTGAGTGAACAAAATGGCAGATAGGCCCGTAACAAACCAACGACTAATATTTATCGTCACATGACACATTATCCTATCAGGACGAATCACACAGTCAATGAAAGTGAACGAGCAGGAGAAAAAAAAAATTCAGGTGTTATAATCAAGCCGATGTGACGCTTCAGCTGCTTTGAAATTGAACCAAGGGAGAATGACGTGACGCGTATGTCACGATATACTGTTACGAAATCACACGTATATGATCATTGATACTGACGTGTCGACCGTATTTTATTATCAATCGTAGTTGCGTCATCATTACTGTAGTGCATGCGAACTTCAAGTCACCTCAAATATGTGAATATTTTTTCCTCCCCAATTCTAATGAGTGGAGGCGACGTGTTTGGCCTTGGTCAACGCAATGTTGGCATTTGTATAAGCAGTGATGTACTCTAATTATGACAATGTGCCAGTGTGTGTGTTTCAAGAAGTCCCTTCCATCTGACGTATTCCACGAAAGTTCACACTTATTAGTATACTTACATAGACGGCGTATTAAAACCGTGTCTGCCTCGGTATATCAGTGGCGAGGGTGCTTGGTCACTGAGCCGATTTTAGCGGGTTCGATACTTGCCACGGCGGTCGCATTTCAATGGAGGCGCAATGGTAGAGACCCGTTTACTGTGCGATTTGAACGCACGCCAAAGAGCTCCAGACAGTCAACATTTCCGGAAACTTGCTTTACGGTGGCTCTCATAATAATATCGTGGTTTTGGGACGTAGAGCCCCTCATATCAACATTGTATTAAAACCGCACAAGGAAAGGCGAAAAGAAAAAAAAAACGAGGCACACACTGCAAGAAGTGCGAGAGAGTGGGAAGTCAAGCGTCCTCTCCTGCGGCACGCAAGCCTGATCAATGCATGCGATGAGCGTTACCTTCTTGAATGCGCCGAAGAAATAAGAGCGAAGGAAAGAAGAGGCTCGGAGCAGTGGCCATAAAATCTCCTGCAAGCTGTTTTGTGTATACAGTACACTATGTATTGTGCAAAGTAACGTCTATTTTTACGTGAGGATACTCAATATTGCGAGGGGGTGCCAAAGGTTACTTCCGTAACGTCTACTTTAAACGTTAACTTGTGCATCTTTAGTAAGGCTTCATTTTGCAAAGGTTACTAGATAACGTTTATCATATAGGTACACCAATTTGTGAAAATGTGCACCTTTGCACTCTAAGCGGGGTAACCTTTTCAACACCTTGAAGACAATCCTTGTAAGCCCTCATAGATATTACGGGTTACACTCTCCTTCATACAAGACAGTCAAACTAACCGTGCTGTGCGATAGTTTGCAGTTCGAAACATTTTGCACATGCGCGATGAACGCTGCTATGCATACGAGCGTATTGTCCTCTATTTTGTTCTTCCCTTTCTCCCTTACCTTCACGTAGGGTAGCCAACTGGGTGTAAACCTTCCTGTCTTTCTCTCTAGCCCTTTACCTGATGAATATGTGTTCTGGTAAACAACCACTAACAGGTCGTGTCCTTCAACAGCGATGTTTCAACCGTCTGCGTAACTTTCGACGACTCAGCATTCTTAACACACAAGCGCGCTACTTGGTGACATTTATCGTCCTGGCGGAAGCTTCTCTGTTGCCATAAAATTCCACAGCCAGGCCACCTCGGCGGCAACTATGTGGAAAGGCCGCCTGCTTGCTCTTCCCTCGGCTCCTCAACTTGGCTGCCTCTCGCAAAGTAGTCAGAGCGTGCGTTACAGAAGACGTTTGTGCAAGGTTAGCGCGGCGCCGCTACTAACCGGTGCTCGGGTAGAGGAGGCGCCATGTGTGCCTGGGAAGCACGCGCGGATACCAGGATGCAAGCGAGGGGGGCAGGAAGGGCAAAGCCCCTTTTCGGGACTAAACGCTTAATTCAAACAAGATTCGGGAGCGCGCGGCCCGGAAGCCCACCCGCCGATCAATTCACCGCCAGAACGCGCTCTGCTAGGCCAGCTCCGAGAAGGAGCCGAGCCAAGAAGCAAAACAAGAACGCTGTTCTTCCCCCTTTTCGCGCGCGGAAACTAAGCGTCTCGGGGGCCGGGCTTTAAGAAGTCGGAGCAAATATTGACCAGAGCCCGGCGGCGGCGGGAGTCAAGGACGTCTCGGAGCAACCTGGCCCCGCTCGTGCAGCTGGAGCGGCAAGGCCCCTGGAATAGCGGTCTTTCCGGATGACCGCTTCGCTGCAGGGGCGACGGCCCTATCAGCCTCTGCCCTGCTGGCGAGTCGAGAAATAAAACGCCGCGCAGACGTAAAGAGGTGCGAAAAAAAAAAGTTATCTCCCGCCCGGAACGAGAGATTGCCCCTGCAGGCGCCCCGAAAAAAATAATAATAAGGGGGCTAGTTATCAGCATCGCATAGTGTGATAACTGAATAAGCCGTCGTTCTCGCTCCTGAAACGATGGTGATATGTGGTGTTTAACGTCTCGAAACCGCCATATGATTATGAGACATGCGACCGTAGTGGAGGCCTCCGGAAAATTCGACCTCCTGGGGTTCTTTAACGTGCACCCAAATCTGAGCACACGGGCCTACAGCGTTCTCGCCTTCATCGAAAATGTAGTCGCCGCAGTCGGGATTCGATACCGGAACCTGTGGGTCAGCAGTCGAGTACCTTAGCCATTAGACTACAACAGCGGGGCGACCGCTCCTCAAACCGTGTTTCTACCAACGCCGGGAACCCGCCTTCGAATCGCACGTTATTTTAAATGCGAAGCATTTCATTGCGAACTTCGGCGAATCGGACCGTATCAATCAATCAATCAATCAATCAATCAATCAATAATATATCGATATATATATCTACCTTAGCCGCCTACAACCTTTACCTGTCCTGGACATTTGGATATTGGGATCAGATAATGGGTTTGGATAATGGGATTCATGTTACGCCATACCAAAATTGGTATGACATGACATGAATGTATGACAGGCATAAATAACTAGTCATGTAACATGAAAGTTTCGACATGTATGTCATGAATGTCATGATTTACATGTCACGGTCTTGTGGCGCCGGCTGTGGTTCCGTTCACGTGTTATATACCAAAACTCGTATGGTATGACACGACTACATGGCGAACATAAGTGGCAAACCCTCACGTAGAAATCAATGCATACGTGTCATGTAAGAACATTACTACATGGCACGCTCATGATGCGGTCATGGTCGTTTTGCTATCTTCACATACACCAAATTTGGTACTGCGTGACGCGAATGGACGACGAATGTAAATGACACGTTCAAACATGACAATCATGACATGCATTTTATCTAAAACATGTCGACATGCTACGCTAATAGTGCATTCACGTCCATTTCGCTAGCTTCATAAGTACCAAATTTGGTATTACGTGACGTGAATGCCGGTACTTAGCTACGGAGCAGAAACCTGCAGACTTACAAAGAGGGTTGAGCTTAAATTGAGGACGACACAGCGAGCAACGGAAAGAAAAATGGTAGGTGTAACGTTAAGAGACAAGAAGAGAGCAGAGTGGATTAGGGGACAAACGGGGGTTAAAGATATCATAGTTGAAATCAAGAAGAGGAAATGGACATGGGCCGGGCATGTAGCGCGTAGACAGGATAACCGCTGGTCATTAAGGGTAACTAACTGGATTCCCAGAGTAGGCAAGCAAGCGGGGTAGGGGGAGACAGAAGGTTAGGTGGGCAGATGAGATTAAGAAGTTTGCGGGTATAAATTGGTAACAGCAAGCACAGGACCGGGTTAACTGGCGGAACATGGGAGAGGCCTTTGTCCTGCAGTGGACGTAGTCAGGCTGATGATGATGATGATGACGTGAATAGATAACGAAGGTAAATCACACGTCTAAACATGGCATTGATGACATGCGTGTCATGTAAGAACATGATTACACGCCGCGCTCATGATTCGCCCGTGGCCGTTTTGCAAGCTTCACATATGCCAATTTTTGTATTGTGTGACGCGAATGAATAACGAACACAAATTCCAGAAGAAACATGACGATCATGACATGGAAGTCATGTAAGACATAATTTACGCCCGCCTCTTAACGTTGTGCTGATTTTAAAGTGACATGTCAGCCTTCCTCATTTGTGCTTCGCATATCATCGATTCTCACTGTACGCAGGATCTATCTTTTTTTTTCACGTACCGGTGGTGTCTAAGCAGTTTTCTGCATTTACAATGTGGCCGTACAGTCGGAAGGTATATATACGTCACTGTAAATACTCTAGCACAGAGTAAAAATTTCATTTTCCGCACGCATGCTAGTGCCTCTGTTTGTTTAGTAATAGAAATTTCCATCTTGTCTCCATTGGTTGTCTTACAAAAGTTTAGATTTGTTGGTTTGATACGCTATTAAAAGAGTACTCGGCTCTTATTGACTTTTTTGGAACATGCTGTCACAAAACATGCTTGGGAGTTCATCTTCTCAAAGTTTTTTGTCAATGGGAAGTCAACCTGTTTTGTTCCGGGCCTTCGTTGAGAAACGCGACTTCCTCGCGTTTCTCAACTCCCTTTAAAGTGGATGACCAGCAAGGCTGCGTAGCACATGGCACAAATGTGACGCCGAATCTCGATGAAAGGCACAAACACACCATGTTGTCCAGCATGTCGCGGGATTGAATCCCGGCTGCGGCGGCCGCATTTTAGATGGAGGTGAAAATGCTGTAGGCCCGTGGGCTCAGATCTGGGTGCACGTTAAAGAACCAAAGGTGATCAAAATTTCCAGATCCCTTCACTACGGCGTCTCTCATAATCGTATGGTGGTTTCGAGGCGTTAAACCCCCATATCAATCAATCGATCATCACCCTGTTGTCACGAGCAGTTGTGGCGGTCATTCCCCCCATCTCCTCCCCCCAAAAACAAATTTATTCCTGATCAGTGGGAATTACTTGACCATTGTATTACTCCTCGGGAGTTCGCACTGCACGTGGCCTTCTCGTTACGAAAAGAAGTGAAGTTCAATATAGTGACCGGAGACTTGTCTTTCTATTGAGCAACCACGCAAACAACCGAGACAAGGACGAAAAACATGCCCCCACCTCCCCGAAGGAAATCGCAAATGCGAAGGCATTGCGTATAGCGTCCATAACGGTATTTCGAACGTGAGAACCCAGCGTTAGAAGAATAAAGTTTTCTTTTTTTCTTGCACCGTGTAGCCAATAGCGCCGGTCGCAGCACGTGGTGTTTTTTTTTTTTCGTTGCGAGAAATGCGGTATGCGTTTCCAGCTCTAGTAATTAAAGCGCCCGGTTAAAAAATACCATGAATCGAAGAAAACAAACCGCGTTCTAGGCTCGGCGTTTCACTGCGGCGTCTCGAGAACACATTTCCGGATGTTCTTGAGTGGTGCCCAGCCAGCAAGCGGTCGAGAGTGAGGCACGAGCGGACGGGAAACTGGGGCGCAGGGAGGAGAGAGAGCGAACGGTTAGAGAAGGAGTTGCGAAGCACTGAAACTATCCTCTCCTGCACTCTGTCGCACCACATGCTCCGGTTGCTAGGGGTGAGGATAAGCACGCCCGCCCGTAGCTGTTGCTATGGGAGAGGGAGTGAGAGCGAAGTGATAGCGGCGCCGCGGACAGCGCCGGATGCCTGACATAGCCTGACTTAGAAATGCATTCGCATTTACAAAATGAGCAACGCGCCTTCACGTGTTCGCTACAGTCGGGAAGAGAAGGGTTGCCAGTGAAACTACGCTTTTCCACTTCGTGCTAGCTCCGAGTCAGCGGCGATATGCGCTCGCTTTCTTTCTTGGTTCATCCTCTATTACTTGTACAGGGGAGAGTTTTTATTACGAGTGGGCGCCACGATATCCACGGTCCTACACATAAACAGCTAAGCTTTAAAAAGTGAGCATCGTGGCTTGCGTAGAAATATGAAAGAAGGTTGATATCCTGATGTTCGTGACAGTATACACCGCATAAAAGCAGCCTGACCTAAATCTCTCGTGACATTGTTCACCAGAGTCGAATGTTTTAATTTGGTAACCCAAGTGTACAATCTAAAGAAAAACACAAATATATTGTTACGGTGCATCATCGACAGGAGCAAGCGTGGCACTTAGCGAAGATGAAGAAGACGCCTGTGCGTTAGGCGCTTGCACGAGAGGCAACTCAGCCATCTTGTTCTGCTGCCGATTCTCGGTGGACGCTGTCCTGTAAGCCAAGACCTTGCCCCGTCACATTTGGTGGAAGTGCTGGGCAACCGCCTCGCAACGGAACTTCGCAGCGGCCGACGTTTAAAGGGTCATTCCACAACGATGACGGAGAGTACGGCGTCTGCATCTGCTCCTGGTGTTCCTGCGGCCGGAGATGATGCGGTAACTACATCTCCTTCTGCGACCACAACCTTCGTGCTCGAACCCCCGCGGGATCCTGGCACGTTCAGTGGTTCCGGCAATCCAGATGAAGTTGACGTTGAAGATTGGCTGGCAGAGTACGAACGTGTGAGTACTCGATACCGATGGGGCCCGACTCTTATGCTGGCAAACCTGTTATTCTATCTTAGGGGAACCGCCAAATCGTGGTATGAGAACCATGAAACAGAACTTGTGAGTTGGGCAGTGTGCAGGGAGAAAATGCTAGACCTGTTCGGAAAGCCGATTGGAAGAAAAATGGCCGCGAACAAAATGCTCGCGTCTCGGGCGCAGACCTCGACCGAGTCTTACGTCTCCTATATAGAAGATGTGTTGTCGTTGTGTCGCAAAGCCAATGCCGATATGCCGGAGGCTGACAAGGTCGGGCATATTCTTAAGGGGATTGCGGATGACGCATTCAACCTCCTCATCTGCAAAAGTTTTTCTACAGTGGACGCCATTATAAAAGAATGTCGGCGCTTTGAGCAAGCGAAGAGCCGGCGGATTAACAGCGTGTTCACCCGCCTTCCGAATACGGCTGCAACATCATCTTGCGAAGACCGTGCAAGAACACAGCCACCACCTCTAGATTCATCAGATCAGGTGACCCGAATTGTTCGGCGCGAACTTGAAGCCATTGCCTCTCCTCCGGCTCCCACCGCTGCAAGTGACAACACCCCACTCACTGCTAACATGGTTCAAGCTATCGTCCGCCAAGAACTCGCCAGCATAGGTATTCCCTCGGTGTGCGCTTTGCCCAGCCCGCAGCGAGCTTCATGGCGTCCACCCTCGTCCTATCGCGAGCAGCAGTTCACGGCCCGATCTCGCGACCCTGCGGCGTGGAGAACCGTCGACAATCGACCAATTTGTTTTCATTGCCACCGTATCGGTCATGTCGTCCGTTACTGCAATTACCGCTGGTCCTCGCCACCTCGGACTTCATCTCAACCTCACTACCGACAGGACAGCACCCGCTTCGCGTCTGCCGTGCAGCCTTCTCCGCAAAACAACTACAGAAGGTTCAACAGCCGATCTCCGTCACCGCATGGTCATCAGTCGCGTTCGCCTCCAGGACGTCGCCAGTCGTCTCGCTCACCGCAGACTCGCAGGCCGTCATCTCCATTCAACCCCGCTCCTGCCTACCCGGAAAACTAAACGGTGCAGCGCCCGGAGGTGACGCTGCATCTTCGACTCCCTCCACAAATCCTCTCTTGACGCTTCCGACGAGACAAAATTTGTTAGACGTTGCCGTTGACGGTGTGCCTATTTCTGCCCTTATAGATACTGGAGCGCACATTTCTGTAATGAGCGCGAACCTTCGCCGACGCCTACATAAAGTGCTCACGCCTGCCGCTTCCCACAAACTTCGTGTCGCTGATGGGAGGACCCCTGATGTTCAAGGGATGTGCACGGCCCGTGTGTCCATTGCCGGTCATCCTACATTAGTTCAGTTTGCCGTCATTGAAATGTGTCCTCATGACCTAATACTTGGTTTGGACTTCCTGTCACGTCATTCTGCGCTCATTGATTGTGCCACTGGTGCTCTTCAGCTTGAACTGCCGCAGTTTGCCGATTTTCCAGCAGACTATTCTCCCCGTTTACGCTCTCGTCACCACGTTCGCTTGCCTCCGCAAGCTGCTACATATGTCACTTTGTCGTGCTCACGTCATGTGCCCGACGGTGACTACCTCGTCACTCCTATAGTCGACGTACTGATGGCCCGAGACGTCGCCCTTGCTCACACTGTTGTCGCCGTCGCTAATAATACAGTGGTTATACCACTACTCAACGTGAGTCTCTTGACTCAAGTTATTCCGCAAGACATGTCTTTGGCCACCCTATCTCCACTTGACAGCTGCAACGTTACTGGTTTGGACACCGACACTACATCCCCCTGTCTTGGCCGCAATTACACTCTGCCTGCAGATGACATTAACAAGATGATTGCTCCCGACCTCACTGCAGTGCAAGCTGCCAGCCTCCGTAGTCTGCTAACATCATATAGAGACGTTTTCGACTTTGACCACCGCCCTCCCAGTCAAACAACTGCAGTGACTCACCGGATCAACACTGGTAATGCCAGTCCTATACGGCGGCGTCCATATCGCGTATCTCACAAGGAACGCCAAATAATTCAAAATGAAGTGGATAAAATGATTACTAAAGACGTAATAGAACCCTCATCCAGCCCCTGGGCCTCCCCAGTCGTGCTCGTTGAGAAGAAAGATGGCAGCTGGCGCTTTTGCGTGGACTATCGCCATTTAAACAAAGTGACCCACAAAGATGTCTACCCTTTGCCTCGGATTGATGACGCCCTCGATTGCCTCCATGGTGCCCAATACTTTTCGTCTATCGACCTTCGATCCGGCTATTGGCAAATTTCCGTCGACCCCATGGATCGTGAAAAAACCGCTTTCGTTACGCCCGACGGCCTCTACCAGTTCAAAGTCATGCCGTTTGGACTGTGTAATGCGCCGGCAACTTTCGAGCGCATGATGGACTCCCTTCTCCGAGGATATAAGTGGTCCATCTGCTTATGTTATTTAGACGATGTCATCGTCTTTTCACCCACCTTTGACAGCCATATAACACGTCTGTCAGCCGTTCTGGATGTTTTTCGAAGAGCTGCTCTCCAGCTCAATTCTGCAAAATGCCATTTCGGACGTCGCCAAATCACCATACTCGGCCACCTTGTCAGTGCCGATGGTGTTCAACCAGATCCCGAAAAGGTGCGAGCAGTACAACAATTTACTGAACCACGCTCAACCAAGGACGTCCGAAGTTTTGTAGGGCTATGTTCCTATTTTCGTCGATTTGTCCGCAACTTCGCCGACATCGCTCGACCGCTTACTGATCTCTTAAAGAAGGACGTTCCCTTCGCATGGGGTATAGAGCAAGCGGACGCCTTTTCGGCTCTTATCCATCTGCTGACTACGCCACCAATACTGGCCCATTTCGACCCAGCATCACCTACAGAGCTTCGGACCGATGCCAGTGGCCATGGAATTGGAGTGGTCCTTGGCCAACGACAGCACGGGAAGGACCGCGTGATTGCTTACGCCAGTCGTCTTCTTTCACCTGCCGAACGGAAGTTCTCCATCACTGAGCGTGAATGCCTAGCTTTAGTGTGGGCCGTGGCGAAATTCAGGCCTTACCTGTATGGCCGAACTTTTTCCGTTGTTACGGACCATCACGCTCTTTGCTGGCTGTCATCGCTAAAGAACCCATCTGGACGTCTTGGTCGCTGGGCGCTCCGTCTCCAAGAATACTCTTTCGTGGTCCACTACAAGTCGGGACGCCTCCACACAGACGCAGACTGTTTGTCACGTTATCCGGTTGAAACGCCCGACTTGACAGACCTTGATTCAGACCCCTGCGTTCTCTCCATCCACGCTTTGGGTGATATCTCCACCGAACAACGACGTGACCCGTCGTTACTCTCCATTATCGAGCGTCTGACCTCTGCTCCAACCGACCCTTCCGTTCGCCTGTTCGAACTGCACGACAACATTCTGTACCGTCGCAGCTTCAAGGCTGATGGCCCGGAATTACTACTCGTGCTTCCCCATCACCTGCGTACCAGCGTTCTCGAACAACTACATGACGTACCTACAGCCGGTCACCTAGGCGTCTCTCGTACCTACGATCGTGTGCGACGTCGCTTTTTCTGGCCCGGACTGTATCGTTCTGTGGTTCGCTACGTCACTGCTTGCGACCGCTGCCAACGCCGCAAGCGCCCCTCTGGGCTACCGTCTGGCCTCCTACAGCCCATTGACATACCGACGGAACCATTCTTACGTGTTGGCCTTGATCTGTTGGGCCCGTTTCCTACGTCCACCTCCGGAAATAAATGGGTTGCAGTCGCCACAGACTACGCCACACGCTTTGCCATCACTAAAGCACTGCCGACAAGCTGTTCCACTGACGTCGCTGACTTTCTCTTGTATGAAGTCATTCTTCATCACGGCGCTCCGCGGCAGCTGCTTACTGATCGAGGCAGGTACTTTCTTTCACGTGTTGTGGATGACATTCTCCGCGCCTGCTCCACTGAGCACAAGCTTACCACCGCTTATCATCCACAGACAAATGGATTGACCGAGCGTCTGAACCGAACGCTGACGCAGATGCTGTCAATGTACGTTTCGCCAGATCACCGTGACTGGGACAAAGCACTCCCCTTTATCACGTTCGCGTACAATTTTTCACGGCACGACACAGCTAGTTATTCGCCGTTTTATTTGATATTTGGCCGACATCCAGCATTACCATTTGACACGCTCCTTCCTTCGGCTGCCCCCTTGTCTACTGAGTACGCCAGCGATGTCGTTTCTCGAGCCCACGCAGCCCGTCAGCTTGCCCGTGATCGGCTGCACTTGTCGCAAGCGCAGCAAAAAGACCGCTATGACAGTCGCCACCATAGCGTGCACTTCTCGCCGGGGTCTCTGGTACTTCTCTGGACACCAAACCGCCAAGTCGGCTTATCAGAGAAGCTACTATCACACTACCATGGCCCCTACAAAGTGTTACGACAACTTAGTGACGTGAACTACGAGATCGCACCACTAAACAATGCCTCTTCGACCACCTCACTCAAGACAGACGTTGTACACGTTTCCAGACTGAAACCGTATCACCCTCCTCGTTCGCCGCCGCCGTACTAAGCGCCGTGACGGCGCTTCCACCGCAGGGGAGTGATGTTACGGTGCATCATCGACAGGAGCAAGCGTGGCACTTAGCGAAGATGAAGAAGACGCCTGTGCGTTAGGCGCTTGCACGAGAGGCAACTCAGCCATCTTGTTCTGCTGCCGATTCTCGGTGGACGCTGTCCTGTAAGCCAAGACCTTGCCCCGTCACAATATTATTACTCTTAACTGAAGGTTTAGCGTGAATACATATCGATCAATATCACGGATACACGTAAGTTACATCTCATCTCCCAAAGCGGTGGTCTTTATCTATAGCTGTATTCAAGTTTTGGCGCCATGTTACACGAAAAAAACGTTTAGTAGTGGTACTCAGTTTAACCGCTCGCAGCCGAGGAGGCAAGTGAAGTATTCATTCGTCGTGTTTATGTGTTGGATACTTTGAACAGTGTCATCCTTTATGAAAGGGAACACTCAAACGCATGGTCTGCGCTCTGCGGCGGCTGCCTACAGCAACATCAACCGACAGCAAAAGGAAACATGTTCCCTTTCAGCGTCATCTGTTGCCGAAAAAAATAATAACGAGTTATGGTGGGGTAGACAAGCGCTGCTAGATTGCACTCTCTCTCTGCTCACGCCTATAGTCCACTGCCCACATATCAAAGATTGTTCGCGACCTAGGCGCAAGCTCCAGTAATCGCCCGATATCGCTCGCCGCACGAGCGATCAGGGCACGTAATCTAGCAGTGCTTGTCTACCAGCCATAACTCGTTATCTTGCTTGGCCATAGATGACGCGAAAAGTGAACGTGCTTTCTTCACTTGTCGGTTGGCGGTGCTGTAGGCAGCCGCCGCAGAGCGCAGGTCACGCGTTCGCGTGTTCCCTTTCATAAAGAACGACAGCGTACATCTACGGAATATTGTTACTTATTAATCTTCACGCTAGATAGATATCTGGGGTTTAACGTCCCAAAACCACCACATGATTATGAGAGACGCCGTAGTGGAAATTTTGACCATCTGGGGTTCTTTAACGTGCACCCAAATCTGAGCACACAGGCATACAGCATTTCCGCCTCCATCGTAAATGCAGCTGCCGCAGCCGAGATTCGAACGCGTGACCTGCGGGTCAGCAGCCGAGTACCTTAGCCACTAGACCACCACGGCGGGGCTAGCAATCTTCACGCTGTTATCTGCATATCAGGTGCATCGCGCAAACACATCGCTTCTGCCGTCTCAAATAAACAAACTTATTTTGAGCGCATCACCAGGCGACTGTTAGGAGGAATGCATGCCGACCGCCCGTCGTTTCTCGGCGCAGACCGCACATGATACCAGTGCTATGCAGACACGCGACTAACATTCGGCAGCCGTCCTTTTTTCACATCACGCCGCGTCGTCATTCCTATTCTTCAGCTTCTCTGAGACCATAGTATTCCGTGCACGGCCAACAACACCCCTTCGAACAGCCCGACCATCGAGCTTGAGCATGACTCGCAACGATCCCGTGATGGCGTCGCCTTCGGCGGTACCAGCGCAGTGCGTGGTGCACTGAATATTCATGGTGGCTGAGGATGCCGTCACCTCCCACTGCTACCTGCCGCAGAGGCACCTGGCCTTCGCCGGTCCCCTTCGTTCCTTCCGACCCAACTCGATGAAGCTGTGGTGCCGGAAGTAGTTGCCGCTTCAACAGCAAGCAATGGCAGCTGAATATTCATAAGAGCACGCACGAAAATACCTCCGGCGGCGGCGAAGCACTCGGGGCCAGGAATGCGCCCCGCTCTCCAAACCCGGCGAGCGACGGAGACAACAGGTGAATGTGTGCTAACAGCATGCAGCATTTAGAAGGAGAGAGAGTAGCCTCTGAGGTCAATCCCCTCACGCGGTATGAAGTGATAGCGAAGGAAGAAAAAAGAGAGGGAGAGAAATGTTGTTTTACGGACGTCGATGGCGTTGCAGCTTTTGCTTGTGTACCGTTCACACAACGCGAAGCGCCTCCGAGAGCTTCATTAATTCGCCCTGCTCGTTAGCGCAAAGACGGCCTCTTTTGCCAACTTCGTTTATTTTTTTCGTACCTCGTTCGCTTTGTTTGTCGTTTTCGATTACCGTTTCTATTCCCTCGTGGCTTTGTATCTTTTCACACTATCCAACTACCTTCCCCATCCAGTGTTCTTTCGCCCCGCCACATCACATTTCGCGGCGTGAAACAGCGCTTAAGCTGTTAGGCCGCTGAATCTCAAATAGAGGCGAAAATCACTCCGCCAAACGGGAACTGCTTCCACATGGAGAGGCGGCTGCAGTATAAGGGTGGTAACCATCGTTTGGTGCAGAAAATGGGGCGACATGTGAGCGAAGGAAAGCGCTGAATCAGTGTGCATCGCGAATGGTTACACGGGAACGGCCGCGACGAACCTTGACAGATGCATATCTTCAAATAGAAAGGAAGAAAGAAAAGATCATTCACTTGAACTTCAGTAGAAGAAAGAGACCCTGTTTCACTTTGCGTGAAATCTACGCACATGTGCTGTAGATATATTGTGGGTCTTCAAACGAAGGCGTTCGCATACAGAGGCGCACGTTTGTGTGGCACGTAATGGAAACTTGGGGCTCACGTGTGACAAACTCTGTGCCATAGTGTCAGGACGACTGTCTCCACGAAAATGGAGCCGCGATAGCCATGACGGCCATCTCACAAGACACAGCAGTGCATGGCACATTGGACAAATCGATTCTTCTCTTCTTTTCCACGCTACATAACCCCCCCCCCTTCTTATTTCTTTCGTTTGTACTGGATCCCTATATTTGGCGCGAGCGAAGACGACTGAAAGGTGCTTTTGTATATCGATCTTCGCGCCCTCTGTTTGCTAAGCACATTGCCTTTCAGCACGATAGGAAGGCTTCACGCAAGGAAAAAAGAAAGGAAGAGTGACAATCAACTATAACATTTTTCTTAGCTACGCACGAAGAGGGGAACACTATTTGAAAAGTATTCAAAACTTTCCATTCATCTAGGGCGTCTAGGCCAGCTGCAGGAGCATTTTTCTCCCCTCGCATATATGGAAATACTTTTGCCGTCGTCAGTCGGCACTGTCTGTCTCTTTCAATTCTATGAAAGCGCTCAGGCAGCCGAGTCTACCGGAGCCTCACTACGATACTGCGCCACTGAGGCCCGTGAAAAGTTGGGAATGGCTCGAAAGAAGAAAGTAACATGCTCTCCCTTCGTGGCTTTCTCCTTACGTTTTGGTAAGCGCCAAAGCGCAAAAAAAAAAACGCTTGAGTAACGCCACGACGCAGAACTCACTGCGTGGCTTCAAATGCCACTACAATGCCGCCTCTGCACGTTGTGTTGCGTGTTTCCTCAGTTTTTAAACGCCTGAAGGTGGCGCGACCAACGACCACATGGTGACAGAGCACGAACTCTCCGCGCGTGAGCCAACCAATCTCACTTTCTTTCTCTTTCTCTCTTTCTCTCTCTTTGTCATTTACACCTCCCAGCTCCCGCTGGGTATTTCATTGTGGCATTGGTTTGCGAAAAGAGGAGGCAAAGTAATGGAACGCACTTCTGAATGCTTCGCGAACTCCGTTTAACTGCTTTTCACTTCATTGAAGAAAGAACATGTCGACAAAACTTACGACAAAAAATAATTCTAAGGAACAAATGCTTTATTGAAGCAAAGCTCTTAGTTGACAGTTGTCCAAGATTTTTCTGAGCTCGCATCAGTTTTATCATCATCAGAAAAGACTGGCTTGCTCTAATTAAAAAAAAAAAAAACGTCCGTGGTCCCTTTTACCGAGGTCGAATGGCAACTGGCGAAGTGCACGTATGGGCGGACGTCAGTGCGCACGTAATAATGATAATAATATTATAAAAAACAACTCAATGGTTTCGTCATCTATTCGCCTAAGGTACATGGAGGGTGAAATCTGTCTGGTGGAGCTATTTTCTCGTTATCATTGTCATCCATGGATCATGGGTATATAGTCGCATGAGCCCACTAGACGATGATTAATTGTAGCTCATCCCTTTGTGGTAGCTTGAAGCCACCCACTCGTCCCGCAATTCACAAGGTGTGATGCCTGGATAAACTATACGCTTCTGCCTGGCACTACTGCATCCTTTAACGTGGCTCTTAGATGGAGATGCCACCAGTAAAGGGCCTTTTTCCAAGGCGGTGTCAAACACTGCCGTGGCTCCTCGGTATAGCATACTTGAGTGCTACGAAAAAAGCTCTGTTGCACTGCAGCTTGCACCCTGATTTCACTTATCTGGTTTCAATTGGGCGTGTGGTATAAAGCATGCGGTACAAGGCTTGAGCTCTTGTACTGCATGACAAGCTTTAAGGCCAGAGTCTGATGAGGTTGAATAAGAAAATTTTCGCCCGGTTACATAACGACAATAGGATAAATAGCCGGTTGAAGTGCTGTTTGGCTTTCAAGCTCCTGCAAGGCTCACATCTTCCTTCCAAGACAAAAAAGGAGGCAGAAGATAATGGCTTCGAGAAACTTGTGTCAGTAGTTTCCTTCGGCATGTACCGTCAAACCAATGTGAGTCGGGTGGTTGCCACGACAGTCGTGCCCACCAATGGCTATACACTGTAAACAGTACAAACAATCGCAGCGACACTTCGTGGATCAAGTCCAGTCGCGGCTGTACACATATAGCACGCCGAACCAAGTCCGGACCAATCACGAAACTTAGGAAAGCCCTCAGTGTGCAAATGTTCATCGTGATATGGACGTTCAAACATTCCGCTATCAAGCCGAAGAGCTACACGACATTCTATTCGCCAGTGAAAGCTACCAGATCATCTCATAAAGTTTCAATGTAAGAATAATCAAAGGCTCCGGCCGCAACACCGCAGCACGCTTGCGAAATCAATTATGTAACGTAGTCGTGCAAGCTGCTTTCCTTCTGGAGCCATAGGTACTTACTCCGTGCAAATGTAAAGACGACGCATGTCGAAAACTAAAGGTTCGTCGTTACTTCCGAAAAATATTACTCTGCTCGAGTTTTCCAGGAGATTCAAGTTTAGTACTTACAACCTGCGTAACGAACAGTGCCTGTGCATGCACACCGACTATAAGAAACACGCGTAATGTGCTTGACAATAGGATGGAAAGGTGGGCTACTTGGTGATTCATGATGGTTCAGCGAACTGGGAGCACGGGAAGAACACAGACACGAAGCAAAGAGGAGGCACACAGCACGAGCTGTCTGCCTCCTCTTTGCTTCGTATCTGTGTTCCTCCCGTGCTCCCAGTTCGCTGAACAATGTGCTTGACGTCACGAAATCGACAAAACGTGATTTTGACGTTACGTCTATGCAAGTTCACTCTTGGTGGAGGCCGCTGTGGCCGTCGATGGATCTTGCATTTTTCATAGATTATAATCGACTACAACTTCGGCTGAATTAATGCAGCGCTATCAAGCGCGCTAACCCACGTAAAGCATAAACTGCATGACTTGAACGTGCAGAATTCTCGCTTGTCGCTTCTGCTGATGCGCAAGTTTATTTGGACATAAAAAAACCTGTAGCACAGAGTAATAACCATTTGTTCTTTCCGCAGCAGCAACTTGCCGCCGTTCAGTATACCTACACAGGCGCTAATATTTGCCAACCTGAGTAAAACATGGTCCCCTTGCGCGCTTTTCAAAAAATTTGCGTCGGCGAAGGCAAATACCACTCGCTTATAAATCAGCTCTCTCGTCTTCACGTTCGAGCTCCCATTTCTCCTCAATACGGTGATTGCTACGCCTTCGCCACTTTTATGGTGCAGCGCAATAACAGAGCCCTTGGCAATGTTTACACAGCCCCGATTTCCTTTTACTTGAAGTTGTGCGCTGCAAAAGCTAATGCCATTCGTCTTACGTAAGGGGGATGACACAGGAGCTAGCATTCCTTAAAAAAATCAATTTACCTCAAAAAATAAAGAAAATATAAAACAAAAGAATAAGCATGTTCTGGTAATATAGACGTTTTATTGCTTAGGCTACCGACAGATATAGATGAGTTAGTTTCCTCCACAAAAGCTAATCGTAAAGTTTATTATCTTCTTTGTTTTTTTCAGAAATCTGTCTCGAGTCGGCTGTAGAGAAGAAAAGAAAACGAATCAAGCAGAAACACTGAACAATGTGCGCCGTGAAGGAGAAGATAGCGAGAAAAAAAGTAAATCTATCTGACGGCACACGAGCCGCAGCGCCCCTTCCGCCCATTTCCTTCTTCCCGTGAACCCTTACAATAATATCTCCTCGCCACTGCCTTCGCTAAGTTACACCATTTCCGAAATTGTGGCACCTCGCCCGTCGGCCGGCCGCTACCCGTTAGCGTTCAGGTGACGACGGAACACGAATTCGCCATCGTGCAAAGCCGCGCGCTCCGAAGCACACCACCCGAAGCTGGGGGGGTTTTTCACTATTCGCGGGTAGAGCGCGACAGAAAGAGTCAAAAAGAGATCAAAGAAAAACAAAAAATGGTTCTTCAAAGGAGGCGAACCTTCGGCGGCGACGAGAAAGGCCGCCCTTGCATATTCCATCGGATTAGCGCGGGTGCCGCGAAAGTTCGTTTTCCGCCATCTTGCTCTTCGCGAGCCACAACATATATATGCATACACGGGGGCGGGCAAAATAAGCGCCAGAAGAGCACTTCCATCTCCTCCTGTTGCTGATGCTCCGCCACTTCCTCCGCCGCGTTTCCACCCACGGAACCTTCTTCACGAGCCATCCAACTTTTAACAAGAGGACCCTCCACCCATCGATTCCGTCTTTGCCCTTTTTTGTCGCCTCCCTTTCCGACGTAACGTACGCCGCACGCTTTAAGCCACTCGCCGCCAGCGTGAATTATGAAATAAAGAGCGGATTTTTGGCTCTTCTCTGCCTACTTGCCCCCTCTTCGCCGCTCGCGATTCTTTATTTACGAGCGCTTTCAGGGTTTCCTCAGCGAGGTGCATAATTTCGACGGATAAGCGCCGAGCCCGTGCACTTAGCTCCCGATGCCCTGAAAAGAATAAAAAAAGGAGGGGGTAGGAGGGCTTTTCATCAACTTCTCAACTGACGCGTGTCCCGCAAATGCAAATGTTTCGTGCGGAACCCCGCGCTAAGCTTCCCCGCAGCAGCGCCTATCACCCCGGTTCACCTAACTCATGACTTTTCTCTTTTTTTTTTTTGCACTGAGCGGCAGACGGCGAAAGTGAATCTTGCTGCACAGGTTATGGGTCGGTGCCATTTTTGGTGTCGGGTCATGTCAAACGCCAGTGGCGTATATAGTTTTCTGGAGTCACCCCGCGGTTACCTATTTCTGTTTCATAAGTTCTTTGTCTCGTTATTGGCTTGCTCGCTAATTACGAAAGTTAATAAAGAAATGATATTACTTGACTGTTTAATTAGGGGTGACAGGCCATTAGGTCAAAGGAGAGAATCGTAGCCGTTTCTGCGACCCCCCCTTGCTGCTTTCTGCTTTTCAAAAAGCAGTACTGGAAAAACATCGCAGAACATCTCCTGCAACTATCCTGACTACAATAGGCAGAGGCGATACCTCTCTTAATCGCTCTCGCTCGGCTTGACAATAGAACCACGTAGCCAGAATCTATTTGGTGCTATTCGAAAAGCTGCTCGAGTATTCAAGCAACCAAGGCATAACGTTCCTGAAGACAACTAACTCGCACGAGTGGTTATAAATTCGTACTGATGCCGTATACCGATGCCGCACAATGCTGCCGTTTTACTCTGTATCGTTGTGCGTGTGTGCTCCCCCCTTTCTTTTTTTTATTACATCGTAGGTGTATATGGCTAGGAGAAACAAGAAATCGTTTGGAAGCGTTCCCACGAGCGGCCTCCATTGGCTGGGCTCTCCCTTAGGTCGTTCTTGTCATCATATACCCAAGCACGTGCGCCATTGGCTGCGTCGATGAGTGACATCGCCCATCCCGTCGCAGCCGTGGCACCGAGAACACGCGCATCAGTTTCTACTGAGACCTTCCAAACTAGTAATGATGAGGATAATAGGCAGGGTTTAACGTCCCGAAATTACTATATAATTATTAGAGTGGCCTTAGTGAGGGGCTCCGGAAATTTCGACCACGTATGGTTGTTTAACGCGCACCCAAGTCTGAGCATACTGACCTACAGCATTTTCGCCTCCATCGAGAATGGAGCCACCGCAGGCGGGATTTGATCCCGCGACCTGCGGGTAAGCAGCCGAGCACCTAAGCCAGTAGACCGCTGCGGAGAGGTCCTTCCGTATACGGGTAAGGCATCCTACTTTACAAGAGCACCGACAGTGCATGAACACGTGAGAGAGCTTGCATTCGTCGGGCTGATGGCGCGGTTCGGGCTCAAAAACAGGCCCGGGAGGCCGAGTGCAGGCAGGAACTGCGCACCGATGATTCGGCGGCCTTCAAAGCCGCGCTAAATCGTGAACGGGAAAGCAAGAGGCCTTGGCCGCCGGATCCTGCAAATCACGACGCCGAGGTAGTTCGCTTTGTCAGTAACAAGGTCTGAGGAAGATAAGGTGAATTCGCTGATACGCACGCTATACAAGTTTGCTCTTGGACTGCCTAGTACAGCTTCTACAGAAAAACGTTTTGCCACAGGTACGTTCAATACCTTCAGCGAGCTCGCAGAAGCTCACCTGACAGCTCAATACCAACGCTCATCGAACACCCACACTGGTAGGCGTATTTTAAACTCGGTAAATATCACTCCAGCACTAATGACTAAGGAGACATTTAATATTCCTCACCAGCTACATGAGAACTTTCATGTCTCTCCTATCCTTAAGAATATGCATCCTGTTCATCATGAGCCCGGAAGACAATAACAAGCTAAATCTCTTCAGAAAAAGTTCATGAACTGCAATGATGTGGTCTATGTCGATGCCACAGAGTATCCTTGTGGGCAGAAGTTCTCGTTAACAGTTATTAACTCTGACGACAGGTTGCAACGGAAGCATCCATTCGACTCTCGTCTTCGGAGGAGGCGGAGGAGGCATCGGTTGCACTTGCCACTACGATTGCTCATCATAGTGAGTGATTCCAAAACTGCCACATACAACTTCGGAGCGGGTAATGTTTGTAGGACAGCTCTGGCCATTCCCTCCCGTAGTCCGCCATCCCCACTTGTTGTGCTAACCTGTACACCTGCCCACTCAGGCTTAATTGGTAACGAAGCGGCCCACGCAAGCACTCGAGCTTTCATGATCCGAGTGCAAGCTCGCCTTGGGGACGTTTCAGAAACGAACGATTTACCTACTGCGTGTACATCTAAAGAAAGATTACTCACATACAACGACATTTGCGAGCAGTATACCGCCTCGGTCGCCGAACCCTACCGCCTTTACATTACAGTGTCAGTTCTCCTGGAGGCGTGAGGTCCTCTGGCGTAAACTACAAACCCGAACTTTTCTCCCCCCCCCCCTTACACCACAGAATTAATCCCGCAATTTACCTTGATTCGGATGGCAAGTTTTGTATGGTCAGGAAAGCGGACCTTAACCACATTATGTGGCAATGTCAAAATCACTGTCCTCCACCCGAGCCTTCGTAAACAAATAAGTTGTCAAGAGCTGTGGGAGGCTGCCATGCGCAGCTACAACCCGGACCTTCAGGAGGCTATCCTGAGGTGGGCTGAGGTGGTGGAAGAGGCCTACCGCGAGTAGGGTCCTTCGCCTTCTCGCAGCCCCATTCTCTTAAGGTGCGATAAATAAAGTTGTTTCTCTTTCTCCCTCTCACGTTGTCGAACACTCGAGATGGCACAACAGCGTATGATAGCCGGAGCGCGTTCACTGGAAGTTTCTTTAGCAGCACTTTGGCTTCGGCTGCGACGTCTGGGACCACCTGTGGTTCGAGAACAACCACTGTGATTAGCGCATTTTGAAACGCACTTAACCGCTCATTACACTCCTCCATGACCATGATCATGCGAGGTACAATGTGCGACATGTGCGCTGCACTTGCGAGACACAATGTGCGCCTGTGGGCTGCACTTGGAATTGCACACATGGCTCACGTATACAGATGTATGTGGAAGAACTAATGCCACTTCAAACGATCTTGTGAACAGTGACGTCTGGCTGTCTCGTAGTTGCGCTTATTGGAGCTTAGGTTTGAGTTTTGCGTGTGAGTTTGGTTGACTTTTATTACTCCGCAATGATTATCATGGTCCACTTTTTCGAAATCTCAAAGTGGCATTACGCACTTCAGGAAAGGGTTTCAATTATCCGATTTGACCCTCCTTGGCTAATAAAAAATAATTAACCTAATGTCTCAAGCCACGTTAGGATCTCTGTCACTACAAAAAAAAGTAATTATAAAGGCTGCTCAGCAAATATTCTATCTTCCTTATTTTTGATAAACTTCGAACACGTTTTTTGCGAAAACAAACTTTATGTATATGGCGTTAGGTAATCCAGTCAACTGCATCATGAGCGTAATAATACATGTGGGCTGACACTATATGTACCGAAACTAATTGGATTTCGAAAGTTACAGGCTGTTCATATGTCAACAGTGCGCTGCTCACAAGTTCGTGTCAACAAATCACGCTCAATAGATTAGGCAAACAGACGAGACAAACATTTTTTGCCGAGGAAGCGTGTGAAGAGGAAACAGGCTTCACGCAAACTCGCAAGAAAGCGCAGAATGAAAACGACGCCGCTCATTCGTTCCGAAACACATTCGCTTGCTTTTATTGTTTTCTATATGTATTTTTTTTGCTTTCTCGTTGCTCCGCTTCCTTATTTTGGCGCCCTAGAGTATTCCGGCGCTGACAGCACAAGGAACTCGGCTCGGCGATGCAATCACCAAGGCAGCTTATTTTTTGTATTTTTATTTATTTATTCTTTGCCGCACGCCCAGCTAACTTGCATTTGCAGGGGGTAGCGCTCATTTTCATTTCAACGTCAGCCGGGACGAGAAAGGCGTTTGGCGACGGAAATACCGTGTCAAGAGCAAGCAGCGAAGAGAGAAGCGCTACAAGGTTGGAGTTGCGGCGCTATCAGTGCAGCGGCAGCGACACCCCTCGGGGAATCGAGCGGCGAAAATAAAACGCGAGGTTATCGCGCACATGGCGACGCATAGGAAGAGGCTCTCCTTTCCTGCCACCCGAGAAAGAAGCACTTGCCAACGGGCTACGAACAAGTAGCAGCAGGCGTAGAAGGGCAAGAATGGGTTTGGACAATGTGTACAACTCACGGGAGAGGGCGGCGCGCTAGGGTTGGAGGCCAGTGTGAAACGAATCTGTCGGAAGCACAGGGCGAAGTAAAAATAAAACGAGTCGCTCGCAGCGGCAGCTGTCGAGCAAACGTCGGGACGGCAAAATGCGGGACGCGCCTTCGTTGTCGGGTTGAGCGAGCAGCTGTTGCGGCTGCCGCGCCAGAGAAGGGCGCCGCCGGGGTGCCAAAATCAAGCGCTTTCCAAATGACAAATCAATAACTTTCAAGGCAACTTTCAGAAGTAGCGAAGCAGACTGGGTGGCACCAGGGGGCACGCGTGTAGCGTGCGCCCACGCGAGGGAAGCGGCAGCTACGACGCTCGCGACAGGTGCTTCACCCTTGCGCCGCCGCCAGCGCGTCGTGAAAAGCAAAACCGAGACACCGAGAGAGGTCGCCAGCCCCAATCACAGATTCGCCCATTGCAGCAGCGCCGCGGGTGGTGACGACGCGAAAAGTTGAACGCAGCTGGCTCCTTTGAAGCGTTCCAAAATGCTCCGAGAACGAAACGAATTCGTGCGCTCGACAGGCTTCTCCACGACACAAGCGCAGTGCCTTTTTTCAATTCGTTTTATTGAATAAAAGGATGAAGAGTACATAGTTTCATTTGCAAGTCCCCCAACGGAGTGTGCGTTCAGTGTTAATCACTACCCATGTTCTCAAGAAGAATGTCAAATGAGAAGGAACAGGGATGATTTGACGGTGATCGCGTTACGGAGGAATATCGCCTAATATTCGGAATTTCAGTGGCATACTTAAGGGCATATTTTCAACTTTAACGTCAGAAACATTCTGATAGCGGAGAAAATTAGAGCAGCATGAAATAATTCAGCTGGTAAACTAACTGGTAGTGGAAATGCTAATGTGTAGAAAGTTAAAAACAGGTAGATCTACGTTACAGTGGTATGGTAAATGAAGCAGACACCTTCTACCGTGATCTTTCCTGGGCCTCGATTACGAACAAAATCATTATTTAATGAGATCGATTTGTTGATAAATCCACATGTGCAAATAGTAATGTCATCACAGCGCTCTGAAAGACCCGTCCTAAGGAGAAACGGCGTGATAAAATAGAATGGTAGCCTCTTTTATTGAAATACTAACGCAGTATATTTGAAAAGCTCACGCTGAACCGCTTGCAATGCCCTAATGAGTTCAAATGGACCAGGGATTTGTGAGAATGGCAACCCTGTGAGAAATAATGGGAAGAAAGACGTTAGGCAAGAGAAGAATGATAGGCTGTTTTCGAAGACGGGGGTGCAGTGTTGATTAGAGAGTGAACGGAGGTAGCCAATATTTCCGTATGTACTGCTGGGGCTATTCAAGCAGTCAATTGGGTTTAGCATCCCAATATCATGATGCGATTGTGAGAGAAGCCGTAGTGGAGCGCTCCTGAAATTTCGACAATTTGGTGTTCTTCAGCATACGATGACATCATGCATCACAAATGCTTCAACCTTTTCGCTTCGAACGCTGTGGCCGGGAGCGAACCCGCAACCTTTCTGTCAGCAGCAGAGCACCGGAGGCGCTGACACACCGCGGTGGACGACAATATGAATCGTAGCGGAATCAGAAGTGAAAGAAAAGGACTTGATGAAAAAAAAGAAAAAAGAAAAAAAGGTCAATTATGAAACAAAATTTGATGTAACAGTATTATCGACAGTAAAGTAACAGCAGCAAAAATACAGGTTACATTCAGTTTGACGCATATCAGTGCAAGTCTGGTGTGCCATATTCAGCCTTACATTATGAATACCATCCTTCCACTGCGTGATGTGTCCCCTTTTCAGTGGCACTTGATTCAACGAGCAGACTTTGTGTTAAATGGAGGACGAGGTGCAAGTTCTGGTTATTATAGCTCAGCGAATTCGCTTGATACTTTATATTATCATAAATGTCTTCGTGACTCCGCAGAAGAGCGTACAAGAACTGTAGCAAGTGCGCGAGTCTCATAAATGGACCAACGTAGAATTAGCGCAGCTAACACTCCTAAAATGGGAGCTATGAACGTCCCTTAAACACAGTCTTGCCTGCTATACATTTGACCTGTGCATAGGAATAATGAAAGCGTATGTTTTACGTTAGACTACATGAAAGACCATCTCGGCAATGGCTCCGACCGCTCTTTACCTACGTCTGGATGCCAAATCCAGCTCCCACTTTTGCCGTTGCCGCAGGCATGCCTAGAGTTGCTTGGCCCGGCTAGGCACTGCAGATTCGTTCGTAAGGGAGCTGATTCACTCGAGGGCACTTCTATGTCTCCATTGTGCCAAGACAGAGGCGCGCTCCTAACGAGCACAGCAAAGCGAGGGCGCATCAGAAAAGAGCCAGCCAAGAGGGCCGACAGGCGAGTCCGCCTCGAGTGCCGAGAGAGGTCCTCGCCAAACATCGCCAATCGACGTCGTTAGCATCGCTCCGTGCTTTTGGGTCTTAGCACCAACGCCTCTGGCACGTGTGCCGACCAATCGAATTATGCGCAGGGAACCGCGGGTCCTCCGCCCTAACGACGTTTTAATGCACGCTCGGGTTTTGACGCCGCACGCGAGTTTTCGAAGCGTTTCTGATTAATGGGAGGCGAGGCAAAGTTGAAGAAGAAAAACACTGGAGGCACAAAACTCAAAACTAGTAAAGGGTAACCAGAAATGGATGGGGCTCCGCAGCGGCCGCCTGGAACGCGGTTAGCACTCCAAGATCGCCGCGTTTCGTGAATTGGTTTCCCGATGTACAGCGTTGGATCATTCAGGCGTGAGTGAGGTGACCGCAACAGTGTCTCAACATAAGTGCATCTTTCTTTGAAATGACGAGTCCCATCATTCTCACTTATGTTGGCGGGATAGTTATGACCTTCACGCTAGTCCCCCAGCAGTGCTATAGCTACTGTCGGGGCAAGTGTAGAAACGAATATGCCTGAAAACGTTAGCAGAAACTCGTTTTAATGAAATAAAATGACTTGAGTAATCGAAACCTAAATGGTGGTCGTAAGAACGGGACAAACGATGTTGATTTCGTCAGCTGACCCCAGTTATCTTTGCAAGAATACCAACAGCCAGAATGGCGACAATATCTTTAAGTACGCCAACTGTATGGAGATTCGGCAAGGCGAACCTGACAGGGTCCGCTATGCATTGGTCTAAAAACACGCGAGGCAAAGTCCGGGGCTGTGGCTATTGACTTCGCACATTATATCGACGTTAAACGTTCACCAATTAGGTCGCAATTCTTAACAGTCACTAATCTGCAATAATTAACTAGCGCTACTTAGCGTTCACTCTTAACTCCAATAATTAGTTTTCACTTGTTGGCCCGCTAGTCACTTAATTAGATTTGGTTTTCATGGTGTGGATGGAAAGTTGAGCTTTCACTGACTTTTGGATGGCTTGCACTGCACTAAACGCCTGTGACACAAGTCGCACAAACACCTCTCCAAGCGGCCACCGCCGCTGCTAATAGTCCACTGCGACGATGTCTTGTACGCAGGGGATTATCTTTGTTATCCTCTTTGTCGGAAAAGAGGAGCCTCGCAAAATCCGCTTTTTCTTATTTTTTAATCGCGCGAACGCTGCAAGAATGAAGTGAACAAGCAACTCGTCCGCTTATATAGAATCACCAGGAACGCGTTTGGATTTTTCATATTAGGGCGTGCACGTGTGTGTTACGTAATGCAGGCTGGCTTTTCACCCCATCATGACCTTTCTCATTTGCCATATAAAGCTTTAGCCTTAATAACCGTTCAATGACAACTCACACCGACACTAAGATACTGGGCTGCTGACCTGCAGATCGCGGGCTCGAATCCCGTCTGCGGCGGCTGCATTTCCGATGGAGGTGGAAATGGTGTAGGCCCGTGTGCTCAAGTTTGGGTGCACGTTAAAGAACCCCAGGTGGTCGAAATTTCTGGAGCGCTCCACTACGGCGTCTCTCATAATCATATGCTAGTTTTGGGACATTAAACCCCACATATCAATCACTCAACTCACCCCGACGCCTTCTTACTCGCTTTAGTCTACAGCAACAGTTTTTTTTCATATGTGTGCATTTTCACAACGAGAGTAACATGCCACCGAAACATATTAATGATGGTCCTTCACTGTTAACGTAAACGACTTGTAAAAATAGCCGGCTTCGTTTATGCGGAAGCAGGAGGAACAGGAGCAGAACTCATCTACTCACATTGAAAGCGGCAGTTCCAATTTGGCAATAAATGAGCAAATAGCGAGACTCTCAGCGTGAAATAGCGTGTACAAACAGCTGTTCTCCAGAAACTGCCTGTCAGAAGGCACAAAGGAAGCAAGGAGGGCCACGACTTGCCAGAACAGCTCGGTGATCCTGGCAGTGAAGTTTATAGAAAAAAACGCAAAAGGGACAGTGCACATTTGTCGAAGCACATCCCAAAAAAGTTGTCGAGGCTTAAAACCGACTGTCTGCCGGTGAACAAAGTTCACTGACAGGTGAGATAAGTTGGTGGCGCCCCTCTCCTTTTCATTCCCCTTGCCATCTTTCTTGCAACTGTCCGTGTGGAAGAGGAGATTTCCCTTCCAACTTCAACGTTCTTCCCTCGACTTCAAGAACTCACGTCTTTAAACGCATGTGGGGCACAGTGAGCGCCATATTTCATTCGTAAGATTTGTTATGTAAAACAGATCCGCTAGAAATCCCCTAAGTGTGTCGTTTGCTTATATAGAAATATATGCATGAATTGCGACAACAGTTTCTTGCACAAAGAGCCGTGTTTCAAAGGCTTTTCTACTGGAGTAATCTTTCTAATATTTGGCCCAGGCTCTGGAGTTGCAGCGTCTGGGAAAAATACGTCATGCGCACTTTTAATGACTCCATTATCCCTCAATAAATCTGGGCAGTGTGGTGTGAACAGGATTTGGAAGCAACCGATCAGAGGCCTACTTTGCAATGTCTCTTACACGAAAGCCCCATGCGTTGTTTATAAACTCACCATAAATAGCATCGTTGGTAATCGTTACTAGCGAGCAAAAAAATAAAAGAAAAATAAAGAAAAAGGGACTTAACTGACGCGCGAATGCATGGTTTCGTCTGCACTGACGTTCACGAACCCGCCATGTCATCATCAAACTGCACACTTTCTGCAGCGGTGCAAGGATTTGGTGTAGGGGAAAAAAAGCACTCGTACCGTCTTTAACGTCACCACCGCAGAAAGTACACTTTCACACTTTGAAACAGGTGCAGTTTTATCCTTCCGGTTCGCTCTTGGCGCAATGACGATATTACTATGGAGTTTCACGCAGTAATAGCGGGTGCTGCGAAGGTAAGTCGCTTCAGTGGATGACATTGAAGCAGCGCCGACGTGGCACACCTAGAAGTGTCTGCGAAGCGAAAAATACCACAGAATCTATTGCTCCTAAATGTTTCAAAAGGCCGGCTTTTCACGACGCAGTATCGAAAGCAGGAGCTTCACTGAAGCTGCTTTAAGGTGGGATCGGGCAGAGCGCCGGAGGGGAAATAAGACGAAGTAGATATGAAAGGAAAAAAAAAGTGGGAAGGTAGCCAACTCAAGAAGTAAGAGACGTTGCGACTCAATCTGACATATAACGACGCAGATTCCTCCCGGTGCTTGATTTATAGAACTGCAATGGGTGAAACGTAAATAAACAAATGCTAAAAAAGAGAAAAAATAACAGTGAACGCTGCAGATATCGAGGAGCAACTTACAAATCCCCACGTTTTCTTCCGAGAGGTCTGCTTCTTTTCTGTCCACATTCCGTCTGTTTGTTTGCTGGTTTTGTTCACTTTATTCTTTCAGACTAAGCCTTAGCCGAATTAGTGAGCGCTTCCGCAGCGTTCAGGCAACGGATTTTTCCAGGAGGGAAAAAAAAGGAGAGACCGTCCAAAAACGTGTGCGCCCTAAGTGTGGAGGTGGGAGGGTCCAGAGTGGCCATTTCAGATCTATTTCCGCTACAAAGTTAATCTTTCGTTTCTTCTTGCCTCATTTGTTGTTTTGCTGGCTATGAGTACTCGGAAATGGGCCTTCTAGAAGAGCGCGCACGCACGCACGCACGCACACACACACACACACACACACTCACACACACACACACACACTCACACACACACACACACACACACATGCACGCACGCACGCACAAACATACACACACACACACACACACACACACACACACACACACACACACACACACACACACACACACAAAGGTGCTTTCTAGCAGCGAGAAATCGTGCAGAAGAGGCGCTCTGCGAGAAGTGAGAGCGCGGCACCGTCTGCGCAGAGGAAGGACGCAAGAGGGCGCTCAGCATACGAACCTTCCTGATTTGATTAAAAGTAAAGCCCACGTCAGCGTCTCACTCGACTGCGTGGCGCGGCGGCTGTTTCGCTGCCACTCATCAAAGGAGTTGCCACGTCTTCGCGCGGAGTTCAAACATAGAACTGCAATGTGTGAATGTGTGTTCTTCATTTTTTTTTCACCTCTTGAGGTGTACCTTGACAACTTGAAAAATTATTGAAGAAAGCTGCCGTCAACATAACTGTAACGGTGTGGGTCGACAGGGCGAACACCTCGTAACTAAATTGCAAGAGAGCATGCTCACTTCCTTGATTTAATTGAGTGAAGGGGCAACTGACAAGGTTCATGCAGAGGAGATAGAAAAAAAATACACTCTGTTCCTCACTGTTCAGCACTCTCTTGCTTCTGATGGCGGGGAGCGAGCAACGCAGCACACGAGGAAGAAAAAAAAAACACTTGTCGGGATAGGTCCTATGCGCGCTACTCTGTGTATACGGTTACACTGAACGATTTGCATTGAAACAAGCTAGTCTTATAGATCGCTTGTTGATAGTTCCGCTTCATTTCCTGCAAATTCAGTTCAGGTTGCACTGCCTGCATTAACCAGTTTCTTCGTCTGTCCACTAGCGCAGGAAAGTGCAAGAACCCTCCTGAAAAACCTTGTCTTCCATAACATCACTCTATGAATTTCCAAACATGCCTCACAAGACTCCCGGAAACCATGAATTCCTGCATTGCGTTCAAGCGTATTTTTTTCCCTGCGGTAATTTGCGTTCAATGTGCAAAACTGCATAACGAAACAAAAAAATGACAGGGTTACAGTTGAAAAATTGGTTTTATTCTTGAGCCCGTAAAGTTGCACGCGTACCATGCCAACAACGCTGCATGAAAATAGTTTTACGGGATTGTATTGGTTGTAAAGTTAGAGAAGAATAAGAACTCAAATAAAAAATTGCCATAGCGCAGTCAAGCTGTGCATGACACTTGTAGTGCTCCAGATGACTTCCGGATGCGCTGACTTTTTATAGCCTTGCTGATTTTCATTCATTTCACTGCGCTTTAAATATGCATTTCGCGTAATGCGGCGATAATGTATCTCCAATGTAAATGGGGTAGCCCACGCATAATGACAATGTGGTATAGTGGTGTTGAATTGCCCCTTTTGGTTCTAAGTAATACCACGCAAATGACATTCATTTAGTGGCAGGAACATTGGTAAGTTGCACTTTATTTGCGTTTCGCAACATCGGTTTTGTGCAAGTTCAAAGCATCTGGAGAGTCTCGGTCGGGAGCACTCGGGTACGTGCGGCGCCGTCGTCTTAAAAACAAAAAAACGACGTACATAAAATTGAGGCTTGCAATGCAGGCTTAACGATGAAACGGGCTATGTCATTAATTCGGAGGCGTGCAGGAGGCGTTCTCCGCTCTCTCATTCGCAAGCCCTCCAAAGAGGATTGACCGGAATACTCGCCGAAAAGGCAAGACGGCTGAATTGTTCGCTCGACTGACGATTGAAACCACGTCCCAGGAGTTTCATAACGCAACGCGCGCTGTCCGATGTCCGGGCACAACGCGTGTAGAAATTTGAGCGAATTAAGCTGCCGGCTGTCGAGTGAGCTTGTCCACCAATCGAAACGTTCAAGGGCCCACGCTTTCGAAACTACAGCTTTGTGCCAGCGGACGTCGTGCGCCGTCACAAGTGGGCCGTCACGCAACACATAAGTGCCGGGGAGCGTTGCAGGCGCTCGCAACGAAGCCAACGCGTGTGTCTGACAGCCAAGTGCGCGCTGCGTGTGACTTGGGAAAATGTGCACGACCGTGGACGTAACTGCAGACTCGACAGTGATTCAAGCCTCTCCCTGCATGGCGTGTTCGGCCTAAAGCTGTCGCTGCAGTCGTGCTTTTAAACATGCGTCCTCATATGAACACCCACCCGTCTCTCGATGCGCCAGCGGTTTGCTGCAAAAATTGTGCTTTCCTGCAAAGCATGGCGTCATGCGAACCGCACCTTTCTATGTGGGAATTTCATAGCCGAGCTGACTCGCACGGGTGAAACTTTTAGAATGAAATGCACGGGTCCTGGGCATCGCATGTCTTTTTTTTTTTTGCGGCCCCATAAACGTTTAGTCCATTCCAAAGCGTTCCTGTTATAGTTCGATGCTTCGATTATATAATAAATATATTGTTACGGATGTGATAGGTTTATTTACACCGAAAGGGCAGCGCTCAGCCTACACTGTCTAATAGCCATCGCTCGAGACCATCGTTCTTCCTCTTCTTTTGTGCCCTTTCAGTCCACGTTACAATTTCCTCCGGGCAAGACGAAGCTCACAAAGCTAGTAGAAGCGATCAGTTGTTGTGAAGCTTCAATCGGGCAATATGCACAATTGGCGTCTTACGCGAACGCCGGTTCTGAGCTGTCACTTTCGCAACGACGTAAGTGACGTCACTCAAGCACTGAGGGATGACGAATGGTCCTGAGTACTTGGAAAGAAGCTTCTGGCAAAGTCCCTTCTTTCAAACAGGCGTCCACAGCCAGGCAAAACCACCCGTAGTGAAAGTCACGGGCGGGTGTTTTACGTCGTAACGGTCTTTCCCGCGAGCGTGGGCGGAAAGAGTCAGGAGACGAGCAAGTGGACGAGTTTCTCCGGCGCGACGCAAAGTCTGCGCGACATTGGCGTTTTCGTTCGTCGAGAAAGGAAGTATGGTGTCGAGGAAACTTTGGGGATGACGAACACACAGATGAAACCAGTGACCTCGTGTTTCGCGGTATTAAATGTGTATGTAACAAAAGGTAATACGGCCTCTCAGCTTTTGTGACCCGCTGCGACGTACATACATTGGAAGCATGTTAATGATGGTACCATTGGTGCGCTCAGTGAGGCCATTGGTCTGAGGGTGGTATGGTGTGGACTGCCAATACTGGCATCCACAAAGCCGTTGCAACTCTTCCGCAACGTCAGCAGTAAACTGTAGGCCGCGATCACTTATCACCACACGAGGGGCCACGTGAAGGATTATAATCGAGTGCAGAAGAACCCTTGACACATCAGATGATGTGGCTTAAGCAATCGTCATTGTTTCAGTATACCACGTAAGGTAATCTACGCACACAATAATCCAGCGGCGGCCGGTGGTAGATTTAGGAAAGGGGCCCCGGTAAATCTATGCCGACTTTTTCTAATGGTCATGTTGGTGGCTTAACCGGTTGCAGTGGGCCGGCCAATGGCGTAGTAGGCTGTTTGTGGCGTTGGCAGACATCACCAGTCGCGCCGTAGTGCTTGGTGGTCCTCCAGAATCGAGGCTAGTAGAAACGTTGTTGGATATGGGGAAGCGTCCGGGCAAATCCAAGGTGCCCAAACGTGATGTGATCGTGCATGGCTTGGAGTACCGCAAGATGTAGGCATTCTGGCACAACTAGGAGTAGTGTGGCACCATGGCTGGAGTAATTCTTGCAATATAGTAGGGCGTCACGAATCATGAATGGCGTGACGCGTTTAGAGCTACGATCTTCATCAGTCATTGGTTTCGGCGAAGGGTCACGCTGTTGCTCGTGACGAAAGACGTCCAAATTTGGCAAGTTGGAGGAGATTGCAGCCATGTAGTTTTCGAAATCGTCGTCATCAGTATCCATAGTCGGCGACCGAAGAGGACATAAGTAGTCGGCATCTACGTGGAATCGACCGCTCTTGTAGGTCTCAGAAAAATTATATTCTTTAAGACACAAGGCCCAACGATCCAACCGGCCAGATGGGTCACGAAGTCCGACGAGCCAACAAAGAGAATTATAATCTCTGCCGATCTTGAATTGCCGGCCACACAAATAAGGTCTGAACTTTGGAACGGCGAAAACAACCGCAAGACATTCCAGCTCTGTGACTGTATAATTTCTCTCAGCCATAGTCAAAGTATGACTTGCATACGCCACGACGTGCTGGCGGTCGTCATGATACTGAACTAGCATCTACAGGCAGTTCCGTGAGTGCCTCGGGGTCTAAATGACACAAGAGAGTTCCGGAAGTAAGCAAATACTTCCCTCACAGTGAACGGTCCATCGGAAGGGGGTGTTTTAGCGCTGCAAGTCTGTCAGTGAATGAGCAAGCTGGATGGTCTCAAGACCATCCTTCTTCCTCTTCATTTGCGCTCTTTCAGTCCGCGTTACAATACTTAATAATGCATTTTGGAAACAATCGTAATGCACACATGGAAGAAGTGGCGCTGTCGTCTACGGCTTGGTAGATAAACTGCATCGGCCACTACCGGCACAATATTGCTCAAGCCCATGCGAACGTGGTAAAGGAGGACACAGTCGAGATAAGAAGGAAAGCCAGGGAGGTTAACCATTCGGACATTCTACACAAGGCGAAAGTAGAGTATACAAGTGAGAGTAACAGTGCAGAAAAATACAAGTACATTATTAAAAATAATCAGCCTCCCCGTCGTTGGCTTCATTAGTCCACTTTCATAACATTCTTAAGTGTAGAAAGTCTGGCTCGTTGGTGACGCAAGACAATTGGTGTGACGCAAAACAGACAATGAGGATAGAAGTGAACACTTAAGCAGAAGACATAGCGTGACTGCAGCATTTCGACCGCACTAATTTCTAGGAGACAAAAAAAAACAACTTTTCTTATCGCTCTTTTGTTTCTCCGATTTCATTGAACGTATACGGGACACCATATAGGCAGGTATGCAAACAATATAATGAAATTTGCGTTGAAAGGGAGGTGCCGTGCGTCGTAGCAATTTTTCGCTTATGATATTTTGGTGCTTATAGCGCAAGAACCAGATATATTCGAAGGACCAAATCTGAGTTTTAAAAGTAAAAAAAAAAATTTAAACGTGTGGTGGTGATATGATTTTGCTGTAAAAAAAGTCTGCGTCATGTCGGTGTAGGTAGCGCATTTCGTAGTAATCTGAAGATGTCTGTACGGCGATGAGGCAACGAGGTTTGACAAGACATCTTGCTCTCTATAATTTCTCGTAGAGAGCATACTTACGCTGTCACTCAAAAATGGTTGCACTCATTGAAAGCAGCGGAAAAACTTCAGTGCTGTGCTTAGTTTTAAAAGCTGCACTAGGTTGCCACGTTATGGCCACGTGCACTCTTTTCTTTTATTTTTATGTGACCGGTCTTTTACACTTGTAACCACTGCCTTTGCGAAAACAACGTTTAAGTTTATGGGGTACCTTGAAGATTACTTTATAATTTTTTGGTAAATCCGAGCGTGCAACGTGAGCAGTATGCAAATAATTCTGGAACTAACTTGGCACACAGCGACAAGATTGGAATCTTTGGTGCCACATGTATAAATTCCAACGCACCCTCCCGGTCGTCCGATTACCGATGCCAGACGCTTTGACCACCAATATCAGTGTACAACCTGTATAACTTGTGCTTTTGTCTTCCAGTATCTGCGCATACAAGTGTTTCCAATTAGGACGTTCTGCCTTCAATAGATAAAGCGCCACCGCCTTCAGCGGCGTCATGACAACGTGACAATATGACGGTTTGCAGAGTGCATTTAAGGCTGGTTTGTTGAAACATATGAAGCCTCAAGACAATTAGGTCCTCCAGTTCCATCATTTATTGAGGAAGAATAAATGAATACCATTGGCTATTCGCACTGTACAGTAGGTGACCACTTGACATATACTGGAAAGCTGTGTGTATCTTTGCTCTCGCGTTACCTGACTTCGTAGCGTTCGTTTGTATTCAACTTGATCAAAATTTGTTTTATGAGTTTTCTAGCTAACGGCACGAGAGTAGTTTTGCGGCAAGATAACTACAAAAAACATGGCTGAATTCCCAAATATCTTATTCCATCCTCTAAGCAACCAAGCCGTAAGGTTGAAAAAGCTTATTTTTCTATTCAGATTATTACTGTCAAAGCCAATCAGGGCCATTAAAGGTCTGTAACGCAAAAATGCAACAGCCTCCTGGCAAGGATTTCATGAGTCGAGAATTTACGAAAGAATGTACCTGATTCACGCTTCGAGAAAGAAAATTAAATTGTTTTCTTTCTCATAACTATGCTACTACAGTGGTTGTGGGGCAGGATACACCCATTCTGTGCAGAACGAGCGTGACAACATGGTGACAAATCATATCTGTATGGAAAGACAATCAGATGAAAGTATGATGAACATATCTAACGAAAATTAGACAATTATTGCATAGCTTCATCTGCGAATCTTATCATTGAAAAAATCACCACCAAGAACAACAAAATAACTTGTGCACGAGTACATAGATAGATAGATAGATAGATAGATAGATAGATAGATAGATAGATAGATAGATAGATAGATAGATAGATAGATAGATAGATAGATAGATAGATAGATAGATAGATAGATAGATAGATAGATAGATAGATAGATAGATAGATAGATAGATTACATACTTGGTTCATTAGTGTATGAGTACATTGGCATGCAGTATTTTCTAGAGATTTCCTAGACGTAAACCGACAACTAACGTTGTTAGAACGGTAGTAGGGACTAAGTTGAAAAGGCGCACTTTGAAGCGGGCTTTTAACGATCCCTTTACTCAGTTTCTGAGCCTATATCTCACTTTGAGCACGTTGTCTATTTTATACCTGCAGCGTCATTTAGTGTCACTTCGCAGAGTCTGTGTGTCCTACAGTGTCTGCCTTCGTCCACTTTTGAGTCTCCTGAAAACTCCTACATCTGCACCAGAATTACTTTACATTTTTTCTTTAACCTTCTCCACAGCCAACTGCTTGAATGTTTTTTTTTCTATCTCGACCACGTTCTCAACTTCCTCATGAAACCCCTCGAGGCCAAGCACTTCATCACTTGTACGTGTGCTTTTCTCGGCCCCTTTCGCTGAGAGATCAAGGCGACAGGGTTCGTGTGTTCTTTTTCATCCTTATCATCGTGCACTTCTGGGTCGGCTTCAGCACTGAAGTGGGCAAGAAGAAAGTGCCGAGCTATCGATCCGACAATACGAGATGACTTGCTCATTCACAAGTCTTCTTACCACAGTGTCGTTAACTCGCGCAGTAAAAGCTCCACTTCACGGCAATGTTTTTATTCTTCTTCGTTCTTTAAGAAAAAAATTGCCCGCAGCTTCCCTCGGGGGAACACTGAGGAGGATGCGGAGCATATAATTGGTTAACGGGGTGTTAAAGTGCGACTTACTTGGGTCGATGGCTAAATTGGTTAACGTGGTTGTGAAATGGGGTGTTAAATTGCGACTTACTTGGGTCGATGGCTAAATTGGTTAACGTGGTTGTAGGAGGGGGTGTTAAATGAGTGAACACGTACACACGTATGCGAAAGGGCGGCGCTGGTCGAAGGGACGTCGATCATTGTGTTTGTGGATTCGTTGGAATTCATTTCACCGCGACCTTGGACGTCGACGCGCCGTACAAACAAACCGACGAGCGGCAACTGAGCGAGCGAGCGCCGACCTTGAGTATATATACAGCGCGACGGTGCATGCGCTGTCAGCTGTCGAATGTTCTCGAAGGAGAAGCGCGCGCGGCACAGATGGTGGGCGACGGCGCGACGGCGCATGCGCGCGCGTCAGCTGTCGAATGTTCGAGAAGCGGTGCGGACGGCGCGGACGGCGCACTACAAGGCGCGAGTATAAGATGCTTCCGCATCTAAAACATATGCTTTGGTATATTTACCGACGTCAGCAAATCTGGTAACTTTAGCTTCGCGTATTGCGAAATTTTTCCGCATATGAGGACTGAACCCTGAGCCAGTTGGTATCTTTTGGGTCCTCAAAAATAAATTTCTAACCCCGTCCCTTCCCTTCAAACATTTTCACCACATTGCCTATGAAACTCACATAATTCTTCATTTCAACAAACACGAGATAATCATCAGCATATCTCATTGTCATAAATCTCATGGGCCCTTTCGAGGTCACGATCAATCATACCTAAGTATACTTTGCTCCGTATAAGCGCTACTCGGTAACCAATACACACCCTCGATTACTGCTCATACACACCACCTTTACATTCTACTAAATTCGAGCGTAGATACATCGATAATGGTTCTTGGAAGGCAGCTATAATGACCCGACGCCTTTTTTTGTACTATAGTTCGTCGTTAGCTTCCTGTATGCAGTCTCTCACATTTTGCAGCGAGGTGTCATGCTAAAACGAGAATATAAGGTCCTCTACATTTATGCTAAACACTGACATAAGTACGGAAGTACCACCTTCAGGAACTCAACGACTTCCTCAGAATTTTTCGCACGAGATGGCTGCATTCAGTTTTTGGATTTCAAAATTAAACTTGAGTAGCAGCACACGTGCTGGCGGTATTCGACTAGGTTGGTTAAGCCAATGCTTAATTTTTATTCTTGTCACTCAAAGTTAGTCATGAATGGTATCACCACTTCGTGTCTGGAATCTGCTTTGCGCAAGTCGTGCCCGCATCAAATGTCAAAGGCTTTTGATGGCCAGCTCTGTAAGCTTAGGTTATTAAACTTGCAGTGAATAAGAAAGACGTTGATACCATCAGGTCAGCTATCATCAGCACAAGAAGGCACGAGATCGGCGATCAAGCACCGTCATCTGGGTTCGCCTGCGTTCCTTTAGAGCTACCACCCGCTTGCTCGGTCCTTCAATAAACCCCCTTTACATTTGGTGGATCGTGCGGGGTAACTGCATCACCTACACCCTGGAACTCCAATCCCGCACGCTGCCGTCGACCATGCAAGTTGACGCTGCCCAACAGACAGCACCTCTCGCGGCTCCTACTTGCCCCGGCCCGGTTCACCAGCGAGACCCCCCGATCTTTTCGGGCGCCGAAGACCAGGACGTCGAGGACTGGCTGTCGTCCTACGAAAAAGTCAGTGGACCAAACAGGTGGGATGACGCTGCTAAGTTGAGCACCGTCAACTTTTACTTGGCTAATGTGGCGAAACTGTGGTATACAAACCACGAATCCGAGTTCGAGAACTGGGCCACTTTCAAGCAGGCAATATCCTTGGTTTTCGGTCGCCCTGCCATGCGGAAGTTGCGCGCCGAACAACGCCTGCGCTCACGGGCACAAGAACCTGGTGAAACGTTTCCGCCTATATCGAAGATATACTCGGTCTCTGCAAGCGCGTCGATGCCGCAATGAGCGAAAGTGCCAAGATCCAACACATTATGAAAGGTGTTGATGACGACGTCTTTCAAATGCTCCTGGCAAAGTCTCCTGGCACGGTGTCTGAAGTGGTAACTCTGTGCCAGAACTACGACGAATTGCGACGGCAACGAGCTCTCACCCGTCGTCCATTTCAGCCTAACCAACCACTCGCTGCCCTGGACGTCGTACCTGACCACTCCCGCCTTCTAGCACAAATGAAAGACTTTGTGCGTGAGGAGGTCGCACGTCAGCTTTCCCTCCTGCCGTTTTGTCAGCGCCAAGAGCTCCCGCAGCAGCAGCAAGAGCAACCACCGACACCGTTAGCTCCCATGCTCCGACATGCACTTCAGGACCAGATTGCCGAGGCTATGCCAGTGCCCTTTCAGCAGCAAGTTGTCGCCGCGCCTCTTACTTATGCTGACGCAGTAAAGAGCCAGCAGCCACACCAGCCTTCGCCGTTCAATGGACTGCCGCATGTCACCGCTCCTACTCAGTCTTCCGTCGCATGGGCTCCTCCCCTCACTACCACAGCCTCGACTCAGCCGTACGCCGCGTGGGCGGCGCCCCTTGCTGCAAATGCCTGGCGAACGCGCGATAACCGGCCGATCTGTTTTGCGTGCGGCGGACCTGGCCATATCTCCCGATACTGCCGTCGTCGCGTGCCCGCCTACACAGATGTCCGACCACGAAGCAATTACATGGACCGACCACCTTTTGGTTATGAAAGTTCGGATCGTCAGTCAAACACGTCTTCCCGTGACTATCCGGCAACTTCGTCTCGTCGCTCACCTTCACCCAATCGACGCTCCTTGTCACCCATGCGTCCACGACCAGCCCCCCCCCCCCCAAAAAAATGAGGGAAACTAGCCGTCGCAGTTCAAGGGGCAAGAACTGCGCTATCGAAATCTTCAAGTCCTCGCACCTTGCCGTCAAATATCGTCGAAGTTTTTGTAGACGGCGCCCATGCATACACTCTTGTGGATACCGGTGCCGCTGTGTCTGTTATAGACGCCAAACTTTGCCGCAAGCTCCGAAAGGTGACCACGCCGCTTGATATGTTCTTACGTGCAGCAAATGGAGAACCTGTTTGACCTATAGCCGCCTGCAATGCCCGACTCAAAATTGCGGAGGACCACTACATTGTTGAGTTTATCGTCCTTTCATCGTGCTCTCATGACATCATACTTGGCTGGGATTTCCTATCCCGTAATCGTGCCGTTATAGATTGTGCCCGTTCCGAACTTGAACTGCTTCCGTTCTTCGAGCAGCCCTACGACCACACTAATCAAGCTGCGCACAAGCTAGTTGTCAAAGAAGACACTGACATTCCACCGACAACAGCCGTTTTGCTCCCTGTGGTCTCTGACGGCATGCGTGATGAAGTAGCATTTTTCGAGCCATCACGCCTCTTTCTGAGTCGGAAACCACTTCTGCTCCCTTATTCAGCCCTCTCACTTTCTAATGGAGCCAGTGCTCTCTGCCTTACCAATCCCTTTCCGCATACCATCAAACTGTTTAAAGGCGAGTCTCTTGGATGCGTACAGCCCATTGATAACGGAAAAATTTTTACCGTGCCGCAAGAATCATCCCAAAGTGACCTCGCCGCCGTCAGTGCTCTTAACCACTCTCATCTACAGGCTTCAAAAGTGTTCGATTCGGCGATCGTAGACGGACTGTCACCGTCTGAACGATCTGAACTCCTCCAACTGCTGTACCAGTACCGCGCATCTTTCGATGTTGTTCAACCTTCACTTGGCCGAACTTCTACCACTCTACATTACATCGATACCGGCTCCCATGCGCCACTACGACAGCGACCATATCGTGTTTCTGTGGCGGAACGCCAAGTTATTAACGAACAGGTGAACGATATGCTGCAACGTGGCGTCATTCAACCTTCACAAAGTCCATGGGCCTCACCTGTAGTGCTCGTTAAAAAAGGAGGGTTCCGTTCGCTTCTGCGTGGATTACCGGCGCCTAAATCAGATCACTCGAAGAGGCGTGTATCCTTTACCCAGGATTGACGATGCCCTTGATACTTTACAAGGTGCCGAGTTTTTTTCATCATTAGATTTGCGCTCAGGGTACTGGCAGGTCCCCCTTGCAGATGCCGATCGACCAAAAACAGCCTTCGTGACACCGGACGGTCTGTATGAGTTTAATGTCATGCCCTTCGGCCTCTGCAATGCGCCTGCCACCTTCGAGCGCATGATGGACTCGGTTCTTCGGGGTTTGAAATGGCAAATCTGTCTCTGCTATCTCGACGATATAGTCGTCTTTGCGCCAGACTTTGGAACACATCTCGAGCGCCTCAAACATATCCTCACGTGCCTGAAGAATGCTCAGCTCAAACTCAACCTCAAGAAGTGTCACTTCGCTGCTCGGCAACTTAAGATTCTCGGGCACGTCGTATCAAAGGACGGTATACTTCCAGACCCGGCTAAGTTACGTGCTGTCGCCGACTTCCCCAAACCAACGACTATGAAGCAGTTAGGAGCTTCGTGGGGTTATGCTCCTACTTTCGCCGGTTCGTGCGCAACTTCGCCTCTATCATTGCGCCTTTGACCGAACTTATAGGCAGCACCACTGATATTTCGTCATGGTCTTCTGAGTGTGACCAAGCCTTCTGTACCCTTCGTCGTCTCCTCACTTCGCCACCAATACTGCGTCTCTACGATCCTACGGCAGCAACTGAGGTCCACACCGACACCAGTGGTGTCGGCCTCGGTGCGGTTCTCGCGCAACGCAAGCCTGGATTCGCCGAGTATGTCGTCGCCTACGCCAGCAGAACTCTTACCAAGGCTGAATCAAACTACAGCGTCACCGAGAAGGAATGCCTGGCGATCGTTTGGGCGCTTGTCAAGTTCCGCCCATACCTTTATGGCCGTGCTTTTGATGTAGTAACGGACCACCACGCATTATGCTGGTTATCGTCGCTTAAGGACCCATGAGGTCGTCTTGCCCGTTGGGCTCTTCGGCTTCAAGAATATGACATTCGCGTGGTATATCGTTCCGGCCACAAGCATGCCGATGCTGATGCACTGTCACGATCTCCCCTATCCCCGGACATCGCATCTGTTTCCTCGGACAACACGTTCTCAGCGCTTGACGAGGACACCATCTCTTCTGCACAACGCAATGACCCATGGATCGCTTCGCTTCTTGACGCGTTATCCGAGGCACCGACTCTTCCAACCACTCGAACCCTGCGCCGCCAGGCTCCGCACTTCAGTATTCGGGATGGCCTTTTGTACCGGCGCAACTATTCAGCAGATGGTAGGAAATGGCTACTAGTCATTCCCCGAACGCTGCGCTCTACCATCTGCGCGTCGTTTCATTCCGACCCGCAATGTGCTCACGCCGGTGTTTTCAAGACCTACGAGCGCCTACGAAAAAGGTATTACTGGCGTGGAATGTTTACCTTCGTCCGCCAGTTCATTCGCGGCTGCCACAAATGTCAGCGGCGGAAAAGCCCGCCACATCCTGCAACAGGTTTATTGCAGCCACTTCCATGCCCAGACCGCCCATTCGACCGTGTAGGGATTGACCTCTACGGACCACTACCATTAACAACGGCAGGCAACCGATGGGCTATCGTGGCAGTGGATCATCTACCACGGTACGCTGAAACTGCTGCTCTCCCCACAGCTGCAGCACAAGACGTCGCAACTTTCATACTCAATCGTTTTGTGCTTCGTCATGGTCTTCCTCGAGAACTCCTCAGTGACCGAGGGCGTGTTTTCCTCTCCAATGTAATACAAGCACTTCTTCAACAGTGCCATATGGTTCACCGGAAGAGTACAGCCTACCACCCACAGACGAACGGCTTGACTGAGCGGTTTAATCGTACTCTGGGGGACATGCTCGCTACGCATGTCGCTTCTGATCAAACAAACTGGGACCTCGTTCTGCCATTTGTGACATACGCGTATAACACCGCTACGCAAGTCACTACCGGGTTTTCCCTATTTTTTCTCCTTTACAATCGCGAACCATCACACACCATCGACACTTTACTCCCATACTCGCCAGATCCCTCCGAATACAAGCCTGTCTCGGAAGCCGCTCGTTACGCAGAAGAGTGCCGCAAGCTAGCCAAGCGGCTTACTACATCCGACTAACAGCGCCAGAAGGAGATCCGTGACGACGACCATCGTTCTGCACCAACGTTCGTTCCTGGAGCACTTGTATGGCTTCATGTACCGCCCTGCGCCCCTGGTGTATCACCCAAGCTACTCTCCAATTATCATGGTCCCTACCGCGTGGTCGAGCGTACTTCACCCGTGAACTACGCCATTGAACCCCTCACGCCACCGAGCGACCGTCGTCGGCGTGGACGTGATATCGTTCACGTAAACCGTCTGAAGCCGTACTTTGACCCGCTTATCCCCACGTGTTAGATCGCCAGGATGGCTTCAACTTTTTCGCCGGGGGTAATTGTAGTGAATAAGAAAGACGTTGATACCATCAGGTCAGCTATCATCAGCACAAGAAGAAGGCACGAGATCGGCGATCAAGCACCGTCATCTGGGTTCGCCTGCGTTCCTTTAGAGCTACCACCCGCTTGCTCGGTCCTTCAATAAACCCCCTTTACAAACTTTCCAAAACGAAAGCGGGGTCTTCTTAGCGGATGATTCTTAGTGATGAACATAACTGGTTAGTGATAACATGAAAATCATGACACGTATGTCACAAATGTCATGATCTACACGTCATGGTCTTGTTGCTCTTGCGGTGGTTTTCTTCACATGAAATATTGCAAACTTCGTACGGTCGGTTATGACTGCATAGCGAACATGGTAACAGACCATAAAGGTAATAGGTAACATACCTTAAAGTAGAAATCATGACTCGCATGTCATGTAAGTCATGAGTCATGACTACACACCCCACACTCATGGTGTGGTCGCGTCCGTTTCGCTAGCTTCACATATATAAAATTTGACATTACGGGACGTGAATGGTGACGAAGATATATGACTGATGCAAACATGATAATCATGAGATGTATGTCACGTAAAACATGACTACATGCCACGCTCATGATGTGCTTGCGGCTGTTTCGCTTGCCTCACATATACCAATTATGGTAATATGGGACGTGAGTAGATGACGAAGGTAAATGACACGTCCAAACATGATATTGTTGACATGCGCGTCATGTAAAACATGACATGCTACGCTTATAGCATGCTCGTGGCCGTTTCGCTTGATCCGCATGTAACACATTTAGTATTATGTGATATGGTAGAATGATGATGGTAAATGACACGTCCAAACATGATAATTCTGACATGCATGTCATGCAAAACATGACTACATGCTACACTCATAGCATGCTCGGGGCCGTTTCGCTAGCTCCACATACGCAAAACTTGGTATAACGTAACGTGAATAGATGACGAAGGTAAGTAGCACGTTCAAACATGATTATCACGATAGGCGTGTCTTGTAAAACATTACTGCATGCTATGATCATAACGTGCTCATGGCCGTTTCGTTAGCTCCACATATACCAAATATTGTATTACGTGACGTGAATTAACGACGAAGCTAAATGATACTTCCTAACATGATAACCATAATATGCGTGTCATTTAAAAATTATTTTAAAAACATTTAAAACGCCTCAAAACCACCATATGAATATGAGAGACGCCGTAGTGGAGGGTTCTGGAAATTTCGACCACCTGGGGTATTCGACGTGCACCCGATTCCAAGCACACAGGCCTACAGCATTTTTGCCTCGATCGAAAATGCAGCCGCCGCAGCCGGGATTTGACCCCGTGACCTGCGGGTGAGCAACCTTAGCCACTAGACCACCACGGCGGGGTTGTTTGCTTGCAGGCCTATGGAGAAAAGATTATTGCATAAGCAGGGCGCAAAGTACACAGGAATAGATATGAATCGGAATGTATACTTGACCAATTCTTGGTGTTTAACGTCTAAATTCAGCCAACAGATACATCTACATCACTGTAATACAGTTCCTGCTATTGCCGACAAGACAAATCATTTACAAACAATGAAACATATTGATGCACTTAATTCTACTGAAATTCTAAATACTCTTGTTAGTTTTGCCGATTACCGTCGAGTACATGCCTGCAACGGTCCTGTTCGATATTGTATTTCCATGTAGGCAATAAATTGTAGACGTGTATAGGCTGCAGCGTTTACCGATTCACTGCTGGCACATAGAAAATTGATCACTATACGCTACTGACATCGAATAAGCGCGAAGGTAAATGGATGAGTGAACAACTCACTGAAGTCATCGCGCACAGTGCATGATATCTTGGTTTGAAAAACTTTGCTCGAAAGTTCGTAGAACAAGGCAGGCGTTGGTGCAGTATACTTGATGAGCGTCAGATATGTTTTTTTAAATACATGGAAGCTTCACATTTTAGAGATACATATTCCTACAAACGCTAAATTTATTGCTTGGTTACATATTAACGTGCATTTAAAAGATGATGGGGCACAAGTGGCTCTGTAAAATTTCTTAACGCAGCACCGCTAGACAGCTTGTCGAACTATGGAAGCATATGATAAAGAAAACAGCTCAAATAATTATGCCAGAAGTAAATGTACAAGCTTCACATGCATAAGTTTCTGTTATTAGGCAATGGAACAGAAATCGTCATGTTTCATTTAACTAAGTATAAGCGGCATAAAGTGAAACGTGAGGTTAACGTTAACCAGTACTTAGCGTGGGTAGGACACAGAACGTTCGCCCTGCTGTTATACTGAATAAATAAATAAAGTAATACTCGGCAGCCAACTCTGTGAATTGTAACGCGTAATTTACCCTCCTAATTTCACTAATTTTCACCTATCCGTGCATATGAGACTACCAACAAGCATGCACAAGTAGATAAAGATCAGACTAAGTGGAACCGCACTAATAACATATCTTGCTCAGCGAAATGATTTTCGTTTCAATCACCCTGGTACCCTCAACGCGAATCGAAAGTGCACTTGTGGGATATTTGTGCCTTTTATGTCAACTTGTATGCTTCAGACTTAGCAGGGACATCTCCAACATTTCAAGCCTTGTGTTCATTCAAATACGGGTAAATGCAGCTATTTCTCTTCTGGCACGTAAGCGTAAGTTAGACTTGGTTACAATCTGCTTTTGATAAGTCAACTAGAAGAATTCACTGAGCAGGTGAGTTTGTCTTTCTTGCAGCGAAGCAAATTGGCTTACTCGAAGGTGTGTGTATCAAGAGAAGCCTGTTCACCAAATGCTCTTTAAACGAGCAGCATTCTATCACCGGTTTGACAACGCCCCGACAATTACGCTGGCTACACTTCGCTTCAGCTTCCACGTATGCTGCTGCCGGAAGTGCTGTGTTTCTTCAACGGAACGGCTCCGCTTCATCAATAACAAGAAAAAAGAAATAAAAAATCACCGCTTAGTAGCAGCGAAAATGAAATAGAAAGAGAGAGAAGACGAGAGGTGTTCACGTAATTAATGTCCCCGCCTAGATGGCAAACAAGGCGCCATTCGCAGCGCTTAGCGCTCCAAGAGACCCGTCGGTGCCTGCGCCCGGTGATAACGGCCCGTAATGCTCTTCAAACCTTGCCACCAAGCACTGAATACGTATCCGCGACGCAAGAGCAGCAAGGCGTTGCCATGGCGCAAAGAAAAAAGAGTGCGAAACAGAGATTCGCGGCGCATGAGTTCTCTGCAATAGACGCGCATGTCGGATGGAGGATAAGTGCGCGCAGCGCCTGTCAAGCGTTCGAGGCACTGCGAGCTCGAGCAAAGGACTCGCATTGCGCATCGCGTTAAAACCGCGTAGTCTATGAGGAACTCGCCACCAGAACTGAACAGGACTCGGAGATTTTCAGTGCACGATTTCAAACAGAAGGCGGAAAAAAAAAAGAGAGTGGTTTGAGAGTGCTAAGAAATCTCGCTCTCTAGATCTCGCTGCACGAGACAAATGGCACGCGGGGTTTGTTTGGGAGTCCTGCATTGCGCGAGAATGCCGATTCTCTTCTCATCTGGACCCTGCATCTACTCCTTCCTTCATTTTCGTGCTAAGACTCTTTTTTACTGTTTTCTATGCCTTCAGTAGCACTTGCAAGATACATACGCTGTTTCACCAATTTCAAATGTAAAAGTCGCATCATTGCTTGTTCTCAAAGTTGTTCCCTTCAGCGTTGCGTGAGAGATGAAGGTGTATTGTATCTGCATGTTTTGTTAGAAAACAACGACACCGCATATGGGAAACTTATGCCCAGGAAAAGCTTTCGCCCAGCGGGCATGGTCACTGAGGCGAGAAACTGCTGTGGAGTGTGCCCGTTTGGGCCTGAGTTAATATAAAACGTGCATGCGCACGCAGGCAACGTACGTTTGTGTGATACGCAACTGGTTTGCGTACCATCACGTTAAACTGGATGTGCAAATCTGCAACCAAATTACAATTAGTGGCCATTTTCAAAAAGCGATGGATTGTACTGTGTTTCGTTCGCAGATATACGCATAACAGTTCGATATATTGCCGCGTTCTTGTAGAGGCATTACCATTTAGAACAGTGCTAAGAGATCAAGTATTACATAAACTTCCAAATCATGCATAACGACAACGCGAAACTTTCTTTACCGCCTCGTTTGTGAAGTGGTGGTGGCTCAATAAGGTTTCAATCTTGTTCAATTATTACCAACTCCTCTACAAGCATCTCTTCTGTTATAGCTGATATACGGAGAGCCCGTTAGTAGAAGGAGAGTAAAGGACGAAAAATTTGGCGAAGCTTGCTCCAAGATGTTCAAGGATCAAAACAGGGAAACTGGACAATTTTGAAGCGTAATGTGATTGCTTCTATAGGTTGCTGCTATGCCTTGCATAGGTGCTGATCGGTTGTTACTCAGCAGGTAGACGTTCTAGTTAAACTACAAACAGTCGCAGACGTGACACGGGTGTCCCGACTGCAAAGAGAGGAATTCAAGCTGAAACCAAGCGTTCGCGCCTCTCATAGATCTACGAGCACTTTGTAGTTAGCGCAGGTCTTCTATCGCTTCGGGGCCTTATCAAAGACGCTGTTGTCTTTTCCGTTCTCTAATAAACATTAATTGTACGTGCTCGCAATCTTCGGGTCACCGCCGTCGCTGCAGCAGCGCTTTGCCGGGGAGGACCAGGTGTGAGTTATAGGATATATACGCAATTTCACTGGTACATGTCCGTTTAGAAAATGTTGGCCTAATGGTTGTCTTAGTCATGTTTAATAGACTAACGGGGAGTAAAAGGGTGTACCCAATTTCTGAGGCTTATACACGTTTGTGATGGTGATAGTTTTATGCCAGGCTGCACGCACAAATTTGCGCTAGCTATGCAGCTTCACAGCGAAAAACTAGACGTATCATAATTCTTGATGCTATTGTATAGTGCTCTACATTTTGACTGCCATGTAGCAAACATAAAGAAAAGTTATCTGCTTGGTACTTACGATGTACTTTTTGTATCACTAACCAAAGTACCTAAAGCAGTTTCGATAGCGTTCATAAAGTTGGCAAACCTTCCACAACCCTAAATGATCAAAGTTAGCACGTGTCGCATATTTTATCGGTGACCATGTCAACAATGTGCGTGCAGCCTAACGAATGCGTCTGAAAATAGTGCAGTATAAGAAGCTCCGTCAATACATTAGTCTTCTGGGGCGCTGCCAACTCCAGCGCGAGACACGGGGCTCAAAGGATATGCATAACAAGCGTCTCCAAGACAAGCAAAGAAACACGGCTATCAAATACAAAGGAGGTGGAAAGGAAGGAAGGTCAGCTAGACGACCATCTGGTTTTCTACTCTACACTGGGAGTGGGGGTGGCATTAGGGATGAAAAAATAGCAAGGCATTGTGAGCATAAGGGGCGTATGCGGGAAACCCACGTGAAGCTAAAAAACATTGTTTCGTTTCATTCACATCTAAAATTATATTAGTTCGTGTATAGACAGTTTGATAGGCGTTTGTATGATAGGTTCGTAAATTACCGTTATGGGAATATGATCATGGGACTATAATCATTATGGGATTATGACCAACGGTAGAATAAGATGCGGGAAACTAGGCACATTGCATCCCACTATGCAAACTGACAGACGCCTGACTTAATTACTAATTTAGAATGTCACATTAAACAGTAACTTCGAGCAGTAGTAGTCACCCTGATGAGCAACGTTGGCGATCATGCCAACTTTATTTGTTTACTTGACAAGAACATCCAACTCAAACCAGGTAATGGCAGCTCCAGCGTCGTAGATGACACCAGTGACAGCATTAGAACCCAGCACGACTATAGGAGCACACCTCTTTTCCATGCAGCTCTATAACGTTGTCGCACAGTATGTTAAGCGCGAAGCGTCTATCATGACGTTCTTACGTGGATTCAATCTGATGTTGGGGATATCATCTGGCACCAGTCTGCCTAGATAACAGGGAAGAAATTGATTGATTGATATATGGGGTTCAACGTCCCAAAACCACCATATGATTTATGAGAGACGCCGAAGTGGAGGGCTCCGGAAATTTAGATCACCTGGGGTTCTTGAACGTGCACCCCAATCTGAGCACACGGGCCTACAACATTTCCGCCTCCATCGAAAATGCAGCCGCCGCAGCCGGGATTTGAACCCGCGACATGCGAGTCAGCAGCCGAGTACCTTAGCCACTAGACCACCGCGGCAGGGCGAGAAATTGATGGTATTGGCCACGGGCGTCCACTGCAATTTTTTTATTGATTGTGCGCGATGGTGAAGAGCTTCTTGTGTTTCGTCTCTAAGCCTTTGGGCTCAATGCAAGTTTGAAGTCACCGACCTGTGGCCCCTCACTTGTCAGTGACAAATTGAATACTTAGCAACAACTCTCGAAACCAGATAAAGCCATCGTTCCACCGATCATACCGAGACCAATTTTCGTCGCTGGGAGAAAAGAATCACTTTTTCCTAACCTATTATAACGCAATATTACGACATAGCATGGGAGGGTGGTGAGCGTGTTGAACTGCGGAGAGAATGTAAATGGAATCATGCTGGTGTAACATCATGACTGTGGAGCACATAACCATATCTTGACATGATCGTAGACACGACGTGCGCGCACCGTCACGCGAGGCCGCTAGGTTGACTGATTGATTGACTGATTGATATGTGGGGTTTAACGTCCCAAAACCACCATATGATTATGAGAGACGCCGTAGTGGAGGGCTCCGGAAATTTCGACCATCTGGGGTTTTTTAACGTGCACACAAATCTGAGCACGCGGGCCTACAACATTTCCGCCTCCATCAGAAATGCAGCTGCCGCAGCCGGGATTCGAGCCTGCGACCTGCCGGTCAGCATCCGAGTACCTTAGTCACTAGACCACCGCGCCGGGGGCTAGGTTGACATCCATCGTGTTCTGCAAGAGCAGAAAACACAGCACTGCGTGAATCAGAGCTTCGTGGGCACACATCCCAAAGCTTCCTAGACAGTTAAGTCACTACGCAACTCGGCACACACGAACCAAAACGTAATGTCATTCAGAAAAACAAATTGTGATACGTGATTATTTATCGAGCATATATGAATCTTTGAGTGTGTATCATACATGTGAGAGTAGTAAGAAAAGTTCAAAATAGAGAACGCGCAAGCCATATGTTTATTATTTCCATGCCTTCAGAATCATTTCAATTTTCTTTCATGTACACTAAGATCTTCTTGCATTTTCATGTATTTCTACTTGTTTCTTGCGGTAACCATATTTCGTTGACTCAGACCCCCCCCCCCCCCTAAAAAAGAACAAACAGGAAGCAACCCTGCTACACTTTGAGAACATGAATTTTGGTTTCATTTTTTGGAATGCGGCAATAAGCAAATGCCACTGCTTTCTGAAAGATTTTTTTAAATGTTGGCCACCAACATAAGTAGGAACACAAACTACAACGATGACTATTGTAATAAGAAAAATGAAAAGCGGGCAGAAAGTTACTCCATCTGAAAATTTGCGGTCTTGCGTTTTGCTTAAACATAGTTTTTTTTAAATTTTATTTTCAAAGTAAGTGGGCAGCTTCAACTATTTTACAGCTGCCAAATAATTCGGAAAATAAAGTAAGAAAGTTTCACCTATGACATACGCTTAAAAGAGAACAATTTAAGACAGTTCACCGATCAACCAAATTAGGTTATCGATTGTGTGACCTCTCGCTCAGATCTCCTTACCACATTACACCCTCGAATACAATGTGAGCATATATCAAGCAACTGTTTGTCCAGTTAGCGTATAGTTGGGCGGCGGTACGCTTATTTGATTACTACAATCTAGCCCCATTTTTCGACGACCACAAAAAAGCACAGCAGTAACATTAACAGAAAACGCCAAACTACATGTTCGGCTTCGAAGGAACCCGAGCTGACATCATTCGTCAGTAAATTCTGTCGCTTTAGCGTATTGGGAACGCAGTCTCCTCACTGAGGCAGCTCGACTGTGCTCAATGAACAAGACCATACCCCTCTTTCTTCACTAGCCGCGGGGCTAGCAGAATTCGATACGAACCTTTCGGATGTCAGCAACAGGCGGCGTGCCACCCCTCCCCTCAGTTTCTCTTTCGGTGTTCCATCCCTGCAGACCTGCGTTCATCATAGGCAGGGTGGCTAAGGTGCCAATGATGTTCCCGTGGCTGCAATAAAACAGCCGTCGCTCAAACGGAAACATCTCTGTCAGGAATGGCGGAGAAAACGAAACAAGGCAAAAAGACGACACGGCCCCGTGCATGGGTTGTAGCCATTAGGGATTTTGGGCACGTCGAAGCTACGCAGCTGAGCCACCCAGTGAGGTGGCCGAGGCAACTGCCTTCGTGCACCTCACCTCCCTTTCAGTACTCTGCTTATGTTTTGGTTTCCTGCCGCTCGGGTTGGCCCTTGGCTTCGAAAGCGCCCTCTGTTTTGAACCTAGATACAAGCAGAGATGGAGGTGAAAAGATAAACATAAAATAAAATGCCGACGTGATGATGAAGATGAGCTTGCTTTCAGCGCACGTTTACCGCGTTTTCTGGCGCTGACAGCTGCGCCGTTGAGTTTTGTTCCCGCATACTATGAGACTATAGTTAGATGCAATCTTCCTCTCCTTCCATAATTCCCGCGCAAAACGCTGCTGCGACATAGCTCTCCGATCATGTGCCAAAGCGTGACGAGCACGTTGGTGGGGCGCCAGCGATCATTTCGGCTGTCAGAGATATGGTATCCTTCGTCATATTCCAAATACTGGGAATTTTAGAGCTAAAGATTTCTTTGAGTAACGGAAATTATGCAGAATTCCGATGTTGTTAGTCCGACCGCAAGAGATGTGAAAGCAACCGCTGCGTATGGTGTACGACGCACATGTGCCAGTCAAGTCCAAGCATACAAGGTCATCTGCTGTCTACCTCTAGCGTAAGCCACGCTCGCTCATGTCTCAATAAAAGACTATCGAAACACATTCTGTCTGGCGTGCAGCCCTTAACAGCGCAAACAGTGTGCCCACCTTCGGACCAGCGAACACCAAGTATAATATGCTCAAAATTACAAGCGCGTAGAAAACAGAAAATACCAGGACCACAGGAAGAATATGTCTGTCCCGTTTATATTTCTAGTAATGCATCAACTAACCTTATGCGTTATTGTACTGTACAGAGTATAAAAAAAATAACATAAGCGCTTTAACATAACGCTGTTTTTTTCTGTCTGGCGTGAAACGTCTGCCACCTCCGAAGCAAGCGTGGCGGGAAACCAATCATTTTCCTTTTCACATTAGGTGAGGGCCCTCTATGGTACGCATAAGTGTACAGGGTGCTTTTCATTCAATTCCTGTGGTACAGCCTATATCTAAAGTCCAACACGGGCAAAACTAACCTGCGCACAATTCCGTGCGTTGAAGCCCAAGCTCTCTAGATATGCCTTGGCTTGCCCTGCAGCGTGTCAGCTGATGAAACCATCAACTAGTCGCTCCCGATTACTCAATCATGACCAACATTAACGTAAAGACTCTGCGTACATATACCACAGGCACTATAATTAATTCCCTTTCCACTACATGGGGAGCCTCGCTGCTGAAAGTTCCAGCACGACATTTAGTACCACTGTCTACACACACATAGTTCCTCATTTACTTCAGGGTACGCGCCTGTGGGCATGCACATGAGTACGTCGAATGATTACAGCAGAGCTAAGGAAGTGGGATCTACTGGCACCTACATTAAAAAAAAGTTAAGCTTACTCGTGTTGTACTAAAACTACAGTAAATGCATGCACATCTACACCAATGACTCGAAAGCGTCTCCCAGTTCGTTCGGACCTTACTGGGGTTATGCTAACGCAGGAGTCACAACGATACTTAGGACGTCACATGTGACACCATCTACGGTGTAAGAACTCCAGGCTCTACGCAGTGCACTAGAATTCGTTGATCATGAGCTTCGTAGAGTGAATGGGATGTGGTTTCCTGCTCTAAACCGGCTTTCCGATGCCTCCAGTCAGTTTTCCTACGTGTCTGTTATGAACAGTTTTCTTACGAAATTGTCAAACTTCATCGTGACGTCAAACAAAAAACCACATAGGTCGAATTGGTCACATGGTCATTGCGTTATCTGTGGTAAGGACTCCGCAGACAACTGTGCTGTATATCCCACCAGGCATCGCACGTACCTCCTATTCCACTGTGAAAAATCGACGCTTCAAAGAAGCTTCGACACCTGAGGCTGAATTCACAAAACTTTTATTTCGTAAGTGCGTTACCCCATTGGCGAGTCGACTTTGCTAATAGTAAGTCCCACATTGTGATTGGCCTAATTATACCGTCACGAAAGTTTCGATCGTAAGAAAATTTTGAGAACCGGGGCCCTGGACCATAGTATCTCAGGGACGGAGTGGTAGGGGCCAAAGCCTAAGACGAGTAAATTGAATACTTCACTGCAACTCTTCTGGGTTTGATCGACGCTAAGCTTCGCTTCTCATTCGTTGAGAGAAGCGTTCACGAAGGATACATAGAGGTAATTATCAACAGTGTAATATGCAATTATTCTGGCAACGACCCGTTCGTATGCCTCTGTTCTACTTCCTAACCCACTAATACGACTGGAAAATCAGCCACTTTCCGTGAAGGTGCAGCTGGGACACCGTCCCTGTCGCTCCTCGGCCCACAAGGAACAGAAGAAGCTTTTGTGGTTCATTAAGAACAATGGGATTTGTGATGACCTTTGTCTATACTCGGTTACAGCCTAAATGAAAACATAATATCCACCAAAAGAAACTGCGGAACGCGTCTCCTTCACCCGCGAAAAGCAGTCATGGTTGCTAGTTTCTGCTCAAACCAGTAGTCGTTTCTCTCGACTTATGTAAATACCACGCTCATTAAAAGTTAGACGTTTTACGTCACCACGTAAAACATCACAGTTAGCTGAACAGCGACGCCTAAATAGCTGTAGAAATTTATTAGTACGTTGAGGTTTTCGCCAGCGACACAATCGTGTGCCTGCATGAGAAAACCAGCTATCTGAAACAGCAGGTAGCTGTTGGACGTCACGAAAAGGAGTAAGTGAGCTGGAGCACTTATTCAAATTTTCTGTGCGAGCAAGGGCAACGGCGGTGGGTGGAGCCGACATTTTTTTCTGGGGCTGTGTTATGACTGACCCTCACAAGCCACGCGCAATAAAAAGTTGACTGGAGACGAGTTCTCGCGACTCGAGAGACCGTGAACCTTCCCTGAAACGATATTCCCGTGGCGGGAAGCACCCCATAAGGTAAGAGAGATCTTGCAAGCTTGAGTGGAAAGTGGAGCGAAATGAAAGCTGACGTCACCTCGATAATGAACCATTTTGGCTGCTTTGATCTGCTACGGTGCCGACCTGTCCTGCATGCTTCAACAAGAACGATCAAGTCGTCGTAAATCTTTTTCTTGAAAGAGGTGCAGGAACTCACCCGACATCTTGTTGTCCCAGCTTTCCCCGAGTGATTTTTATTGACCGCAGGAACCTTGCATAAACCTGTGCAACTACCTATCGGCGACGCTGTGTTATTGGCTGGTGCCTTGTTGACTGCTGGCGTATGTGTTTGGTCACAATCGAGCAGGAGGAGACAGCCTGAAGGGTTATAACGATGGTGCTATTTTAAAGAAGACGGTCTGGGCCCCGGGTTATGGCTTATTTAGTTCACTCGTCACTGAACGTTTACATTTTAATTATGTAAGTAAGTGTTCAAAAATACCAACAACCTTGTTTGTTTTTCGTTTTCCTAACTTGAATGCGTCAGTTTCTCAGTCTGGAGAGCCAGCCACGGTACCAAACGCAGTCCGGGTCCCACGCAACCTAAACGGACGTCAGCGGTGAGGCGCAGATAGACCATGGTCACAGCAGTTGTAACCAAGTATAGTTGTGTAGTGCCGAATTCATAGGCGAATTCACTAATTTTTGCTTTCCTTCCCTCTTATTTACATCTTCCTCCCGTCCTCACTATCTGACACAGTACGGTAGCCAATCGGACTCTTCTTTGGTTAACCTCGCAGCCTTCAGCCCTTCTGTCTTTTTCTTTTTTTCTCTTCACTTCTGTGCGGACGAATCAACTCGCTTACGCATTAGCATCTTTTTCGGCAAGTTGGCCTGTGTACAGAAAAAAACAACAAAAAAGTTTCAGTTGTAACTACGAAAAAAATCGCGAGAAACTCGAAAATTGAACTAGGCTGTTGTTTACTTCCTGTTATTAACATAATATATATTTCTAATGATCATTCATTTTGTTACTTTCTACCTGTTTATTGCCGTCTCACTTCTACTAAGCCTAGCTGAACTCATTAAAAATTTTCTTACGCTAGAATTATTCTAGAAATTGTTTTTGTCAGTCCTGATGCTGCACATATTAGATAGCAGGCCAATTGCAAAAAGCTCTTACGAACAAAATTTTAAGTCGGCCCAAAGTTATGTCTCTCTGATTTTGAGAGTTGAGGTAATAAAAACAATACAAAACTGCACTAAACCGTGGGCGTCAGCAGGGTAGTGCAAAGGGGGCACTTGCCCCTCCCCCCTCTCAAGCTGTAACAGCACTAGCTCGGAAGCCATGTCAAAACTCCCCTCTTCCTCCGGCACCCTGACGCAACACAGGTTTGCCCCCTCAAGACCATGCTGCCTACACACAAGCACTTCACAAGGCGATTATCAAGGTGTCGAATTAGCTCGCTCTTTCATGCTCTTTTCAGATCCGTAAAGCAGGAAGTAAACACTTCGAATGGACCTCGCAGCGACGCTTGCTCGGGGAGTGAAAGCGGCTGTCATAGAGTGAAGCCAGGAACGTGTAACGCGTTGTGCCCCTCTCTCGGGAGACGGCAGCAGCCGTAAGTAAGCGCAGAAAGACGAGCCGGCCGTGAGATTTTCGTCGAAGCATCGTTATGCGCAGGCGGCTCTGGGTATAAAACAGTGATGAGTGTGTGCGCCTCCATCGGTGGTGGCAGCTTTCTTGGAGAGAAGGTGGCGTTGACGTATAGGCGAAAGCGAGGAATGAAAAAAAGAAATCAGGCGGGGGCGCACACGCCTGAATAATGGAGCAGCTGCGCCTAAGCGGAGGTGATTATGAAATATTAAACACGGAGGCGGACCTTTTGGCACGGCGACGGGAACGACGCAGTCAGGCTTCCGCTTGTCTATCGATCTGAACTCGAAGAAAAGAATGCAGCGTGCACGAAGAAATACGAAAAAGACAGGCAAGAACGAGAGATAAGCCTGAAAAGAATGGTGTGCTGTGAGCAATACGTAAATGTCACAGTGTTCCTTAGACACTGTTGCTGCCTGGACATCGCTTAAGTATCTTTCGGGGAACCATATGCTACCTTGTACTCGTCCATAATTGTCCGTGGCACTGGCGTCCTTTGTAGCACTGCTTAGGATGAAGAAGCGTGCAATCTTTCACGTCGAGCATAGTTGATTCCTCTGCTCATAGTATTAAAACTCACAAGCATACGGGGAAGATCGGTGGTTTGTCGTGCTAGTGCGCCATGAATTCAGAGAAGGGCGGTGGCGTGGAGGGGGTATATATTTTTCTCCCTTGTAAGCATGTGTCGTTTTCATTCACAAATATACTCTTATCTATCAACTGAAGGAGAAGAAAGCATATCTGGTTGGTATTTTGCCACGCACGTGTTAAGTTCATCATCATATGTCAGATAAATCTTTAAAAAAAACTTACTCCTTCTCACTGAGTGTCTCGCTAGTGATATTCTAAGCATGGCTTTGTCATTGAACGCAATCCTTTGCCTGTGTCGGAAATAGCAGGCTTCATCTCAACAAATGTGCAAGGCACACTAAAGAAATTAAAAAAAGTGAGGGGGGCAGGTGCCTTTTTGATTCGTAACAAAACTATGGACTGCTAAAATTCAGCTCCTTAGCACATAAAACCAGTCCTAATTATCCAAAAAATGCGTGCGATATTAAGTCAGTACTTCGTTTAGCACAATTAATACCTCACTTGTTTAAAAAGCCAAGGAACAATTCAAGAACAAAGCTTATTCGAGAACCACTCGAAAACGACCACGAGAAGATGGAAAAACACAAGCCCTATCTCAGATCACGCACATGTTTTTCTATAGCGTCTAGCAACCGTTCTGAAGGGGTGCGCAGATTACATTTTATTGTGAATCTTTACATACTCGCCTGAACCACCACTTTCCTAAGTACAATTTCTGTTAGACACAGTGCAACGGTACTTGGTTTCGCTAACTGTTTGCGGAGGAAGCCGCATTTTCCCGGAAGTAATCTTGGGAGTCAGTCAGAAAACACCACCGAAAGCTCAACAAGAAAAAGTTTCATTTGTTTTCGCCAGTATCTACAGTCGACGCAACATTCTTTCGAGCAGAAACAAACCTATTTATCATCAGTTACTTCTCCTGTTAACCTGATAGCATCCCCATATTAAATTGCAGATGTGGGTAACTTTATAAAAATAATCCTCCGCTCAATAAACGAAACGCTTGCTACATTCACCCTGTCACATATTCTTTCAAATAAATGTAACTTAATAAAATCGGAATAGACGTTACTGAAAAAAAAAACGAATCTTCCATTTCCATCTATTTGTGTATGTATGGGCTTCCCGTATAATATAGCTGCTTAACTAGTCATCACCAGAAGGAATAGGTAAATTGTCGTGACAATAAAAATAAAAGGTCACAGTCCCCATTGCACGCAGTAACATATGCCCAATCATATCTCCGAAAAACTGCTAATGATTAAAATTCGGTGCTTGCATCAGTGACAATTATCACTGACTCCACCAATTTTGAACATATCCTTTAAGCAGTCCTTACCTAATTATCGCCTCTTATGTTTTATTTAACAATTACATTGTTTTGCTTATTGCCTTAACCATGTCATAAAAGTAAAAATATTGTTCATTCCTTACTTTTTATTACGTTTGATGAAGTTGTATTGCATTTATTCTTGTGCCTCAGTCAGTTGCTATATTTGTGTGACCTATGCTTTGTATTCCTTGTTTTTTCTTTGTTGTACATTCCCCTTTCCCTTCTGAAATGTGGTGGTAGCTTGAGAAATAAATAAATAAATAAATAAATGAGTAAATAAAAAGCGGGCTCTCGCCTAAGTGCTAGAACATATCAAACACAATTCTCAGAAGGTTGGTGCGCTAAGGACATTCGTCAATAGTTTTCAGGTTTTGGGTAAGCATGAACAATCGACAGTGCAGTGTACGTCTCTAAAGATTAGGTACATCGTCCAGTGGTATATGATTAATCGTGTGCGCAGTTGCTGATATAAATAAAGGCCCTAAACAAAATGTAATGAAAAGCACATTCCAGTAGCATTAATACGGGAAACTGAATCCCAGTCGACGCTGTGGTCACTTTGCCGAATGTATCCTGCCAAAGTGTTTGAAGTATATGCTAGCTAACTAGTTCCCCACACAGTTTTTATTACTATAGGTTTGAAGTTATGTTTGTTTTGTTAAAAAAATCTCGTCATCCTCTTTTGCGTATAGCACAGGTTCACCGCTTTAGCATAAATAAACCAAATGAAATTAAATTTGCATTTTGCAACAGTCTAAGAAAATAGTCTTGTCATCGCTGACGTTCAGTTTCGAAGTTCGTATTATAATACAAAAACAAAATGCTTCTTACCATAGACTTGGAGCGGTAAACGCCTGAGTAACATTGGCTGGCAGCAGTCGCCTCTATTTCTAAAAGAGAAAAGTCTTAGTGCGCAATAATAAAACATGCAGAGTTAGTACTTTAATGTTACGTGCTCTTGACTTGGGGAAATTCTGAAATTTTGTGACATTTGCGTGAAATACAGTGGAAGTGGGTGCGGAGGGAAAACTTTTGACCAACAGTGGAGGTCTAAAGGCGACAAAGGCTTTCAATCCAAAATTAGGATTTTCTCCTCATAATATGCCTACTCATACGTGTGAAGAGCACACAATAAAGGTGTGAAGACTGGCAAATGACAATGCATTCGAGAGAAAAAAAAACAGTTTATGTGTCTATAACGACAAAGAAACAGCCACTGGCTTATTACTACCAGATTAACGACACAAAGCTAAAGCGCGTAGAGAAATACAAACATCTCGGAATATTTTTAACGCCGGATATGCGATGATATTCGCTTATCGAACACGTCTCTTCGAGGGTTACTAAAGCATCGTACAGTCTCCGGCGTAATCTTTACCGGTGTCCCTATATGGCATAAAATGCCTAGCTTACAGCACCCTTCTCAGGCAAAATGGTGAGTATTCGAAAATTGTATAAGGCCCTTATGTACACAGTCGAGCTACAATAAAATGGCAATAGTACAATAACTTAGCACTACCTTTATACTTATTAAACATCTCTGTCAATATTCTCCTACTGAGCTCTGTGCGCAAGCGCGTCTCGAAAGTTAAGAAGCTCAAACAAAGATGATTGAGAAACTAAAATTTCTTGTCCAGTTAGTTCACAATCAGTTCAAACAACTCACACAGCTTTCTTTCAGCTTAGTAAGCAGGAAAATTTAGGACATCCCCTCTGTACATCATGCCTCTTGGCCCTTATCATGATAGCTTTAGGTTCAGTTACTTCCCCCCGTGCTATTGAAGAACGGATTATGTTAACTGAATCCTCAATCTGATGTTATTTGCTAAAGTCATTTGAAGAAAGTCTAAAGCTGCTTTTTAATGCGCAACTTTGTTGTTACATATAGATTTTATTGTGCTATATTGCTTTGAACTGTCTGTGATGCTGTCTAGCTTTTTTCTTTGCTTTTGAACACGATGTACTTTATTCTGCTTTTTATATGTACACTTTAGTGTGCCTTTGTCATTTCTTTTGTATATTTTTTGCTGCTGTTTGTAATCAACCTTGCCAGGTGGCCCGAGATTTTTGTGGCAAATTTCGCCTAAAACACACTTCTACCTTCCACCCTGTAACGGCTGTCTAAAGGGCTAACAGTATTAATAAACGAATGAAGACGTGATTGTGAAAGTTTGAGACGCATCTGACTGTCCTAATGACGCCACATGATAGACAGACAAAGTGGGCGCGTTCAGTCCGACCAATACTGGATAGCCAACGATGAAATTTGAATAGAAACAAATTTAGACCACTTTACGTTTATTGCGACCTAGGAGCGCATCTGGAGTGTCACGTGAAGCGTAATACATGCGTGCGTGCGAAGTGTCTCCTCGTGAAAATAGCACGTCCGCAGACTGGCAAGTGGGCAAGCTTAACAAGGTCCATACTTCTCAAACTGTCCTAGCGAGTGCTTTAATTATCGACTGCTGCGACCGTCATTCATTGTTCAGTCTTATAGGTCGTTTCCAACTAAGCTGCATGTGTAGCTGCACATGTTTTTCATGCAATTCAGGCTGGCTGCACGTTTTAGTTGGGTTTGTTAACTCCCTGACCATCATTCGTGCTCCTTTTTTTTCTTCTGGTATTTTCTTACTGAACCTGCAAACTGGACTTGTACTACGAATGCGGTCTGACGAATTGGTATTCCTCAAGGATCGCCTGCGAAGCAAATAAATGCCGGCAACAGAGTCCTTGATTTCGACAAGCTTTCAGTACTGTCTGGGTGCAGGCGTAGGCAGAACGTGACCTCCCGAGCGGTACACGGGCGACAGAACGTCAAACTTTCCACTGTTTTTTTTTCCAGTACTGTTTTTTCTTTCCTGCGAATACAAATAGGGGTCAGCGCGAGTCTGCGCTACAGAAGGCGTGCACTAGGATGAGCGATGCGCTGAATGCGTAACACATACGCTTTTCGCGGCGAAACCAACAAGCAGCTGCAGCCTTCAGCATTACAACTCTATGTGGAGCCCTAATTTACTGGCAACAGAGAATTCTAACCCAAACTAATACCGACATTCCACTCGCATCCTGATTAACGTATTTAGAGGCAGGGTGGCGTTTAAACATTCCTCCGTCATTAGTGAAACAGTCGGAGTGCAAGAAATAGGTACAGCGAAGATTACCAAGGAGCAAGGTTAACGAACTAGAATACTTGATTCACCCTGTCACATTAAATAGGAGAGGATGCCAAAATGACATCACCTGAAAATGTTTGCGCTTTATTATCTCTCAGCACCGAAATATGTCCCGTTGCTCTTTTCGCCTGTGCTGATACACCAAACCGCGGAAAATGACTGACTACCGATTTCAGCAATAACTTTGGTGAATTATAAAGGAGGCAAGCATGGCACATTTTAGTCCCCCCCCCCTTTTTTTTTATTTAAGAATCAGGGCTGCGCAAGTTATGAACGGGCACCGCTACACAAAAGTCAGCCCTTTCAAGCCTCTTTTTATCGCTACAAATTCATATTGACAGACACAGCTGAAATGTGTTGTGATATGATAGGTACACTATTTCTTTCAGAGTGACAACATCTAACAGTGCTTCACGTTTGGTAGCGACACAGTATCCAAGACAGAAGATGGAGCATAGCGGATGACTCTGGATTAATTTCGACCTCCTTCTTTAACGAGCACTTCAATTTATAAGTACACGGTTGTTTCTGCATTTCTATACCTTACGAAATGCGGCTACCGTGGCCCGTATTACAACCCGCGTCATTGAGTTTAACAAAGCAACACCATAAGCCCTAAACTATCACAGAGGATTGCGATCACACTTGCTTCATCGCCGCATAGAAGGATCAGGGAAACCAAGTTTTGGGGAAGCGGCCCGAACAAAGCAGCGATTCGCATCGCATTCGTACGAGAACACAACCACTCGAAAAGGGAGCCGATTAGTCTTTGTGACGTTTCCAAACATGCAAGTATACGAGGGCGCACTCGCTCAAGGACCGGACCGACGTCGGGGCCCACAGCAAAAGTGCATGCGATGCCTTCAGCCCCGGCGTCGCAAAGAAGATCGCGTGCCCCGCGGACCTTCCTATCTGTTCGGTGCGCGTCAGTGGTCCCCGAAGAACCCGAGGGACACCGCCGTTCGCTCGAGGCCGGCGGAGCGATAACGCTCAGCTAACTTGGGCGGGGTGGAGGCCGTACCTCTCCCGGACGGCCAAACTTGAGCGCCGCCGAAACAAAAGGGCAAGGAGCTTCGAAGAAGCACACGCCCCGTTCCTTATCGAGAGGCAAAGCACGGAGCTTCACTCACCCAGCGCCATCAAAGGCCGCCAGGCGAGTGGTGCGCAGTTCACACGCGGTTAACCCGCCTGAGCTGGCTTCCGCGGCGGCGGCTGATTAGTGAAATCAGGCGTGGTTACACGGTCGCGCGCCCGCGTTGCGCGTTGTCCCCGGTTTCTGAACCGCGCGCGCGGTGCATCATTAGCGGCATTCAACGCGCGTAGAGCAAGCGGCCGCGTAGTCGGCTCGGAAAGGGCCGTGACTGGCAGGAATCACAATGCGAGACGCCGCCGGCGTCTCCTTGTGGCTCGGGATCTGGCGCTCGTGATTGTTAGCGAGCCTGGATAATGGCACTGTCGTGCTTACTCTTCATTGTTCGCGGGTCATGCCTTTGTTTTGGGGAAACGCCTCGGGCGGCCCCGTGTGTGCGGAGCCAAGGCAGCGAACAGCGGCAGCGCGGAAGTCTATTCCGCAACCGGGTCTTATCTATTCGCTGCGGCAGGCTGCTTGGACGTTGCAAAACACGCGCGGTTTGTCGGTGCCACCGCTCGTCTGACAATCTCGTCCTTTGTTCCCGGTGAAGAACTGGCTCGTACATTGCGAGACAAGACAAACGATCGTGGCGATTAGCCGCGTTGTGTCCCCTGTACCCGCGTAGCGCGGTCACCCGGGCGACGACGCCGAGAATGGTTGCAGCGGCGCCTCAGGAGCCATCGGGAGTTTGGGCTGCTACGTCACAACAGCATCGCTGAACCCACACAACCGCCTCGACAGGGCGATCCGCTGGAAACAAACGGGCGGGTTTTTTTTCTCGATTTGACTGACAGCTCGTCAGCGGAGAGAACAAAAAACGGCCTATTCATTCAGTTGTTTCCGAACGAATAGCCTTACTGGAAGGGCTCCGCAATGTAGGAATTCACTTTAGGCCTTATAAAGAGCACGTACCATTTATTTTATCTTAAATTTAAGTAAGAGCCACAACAATTACAGAATAGGTAAAGTTGTAAATGCATGCATACAGGCGTTAAGTACGGAAGAAAAAAAAAACATCACGATGAAACAGAACTTACACCCCACGCGAAAACTAAGCGCAATAGACGTTTTTAAAACAAATATAGAGTAGTCTTAGTAATAAGCAGGGGTTACGTGGTTATGTTTTGATCGCTTCTATTGGTTGTTTCATTATTTTTGAAGATTTGAAGGTTTCTTTTATATTTAATAAAAAAACGAATGAAAAATTTATGTGATAAAGAAGGAGGTCCCAAAGTAAAAACTCTCAGGGGAACTTCCTGTTAACACACGTATAAAAATTCCAAACAAAGATTGGCAGCTGAGCATATATATATATATATATATATATATATATATATATATATATATATATATATATATATATATATATATTCAGTGGGAAAGTTCAGTGGATCTGGTACGTATAGGAAAAGAAGCTGGTACACGTACGAGAAAGCAAGCAATTTATATATAAAGAAACTGCTTGCTTTCTCGTACGTGTACCAGCTTCTTCTGTATATATATATATATATATATACAATTTTAGGTATCTGAAACTATGGAAGAAAACGTGCGTTCTTGCAAAAAACAACAAATAGTGAAGTAATCCTAAACATTTTATACTTAAATTGATCTGGGCTCACACCCGCTGTGGTGGCGAGTTGCTATGGCTTTATGAATAGCATTAGCACACACACACATACACAAACGCGCGCACGTAGAGTCACTTCGTGGCACGAAGGGGAGAAATCACCAGACAGGCGCAGACTAATATTTAACAAGAAGAAAAAAAATTACATTGAAGGGCTCGCTTTTTTCAACGTGGTAACTTGGCACGTAAGGTTTTCCAATGCTAAGAGTGAGGGCATGGGTGTGGTTTCCGACTATGGCAGCGAAATGTAAAAAACAACTGGCATGCTAAAATTTTGATGCATGTTAAGGAATCCTACGTGATCAACATTATTCCGCAGTCGTGTACTCTGCATAAGCTGCACTCCTCGTTTGTTTGTTTTTTCAAAGTACAACTCACTGCTCTATGTAATCGGCTACACTGGATCTTATCTACATTCTGGAGCAACTGGGGGTAATGATGACAACACTTATTTAATGACTTTTACAACACAGAGGCTGAATACTAGCCAATAAAGGCCATGTATATACCTAGCGCAGACCACAAGAATAGCTAGCGCAACCCTTTGACAACCAGGGTTAATTACATAACCCAATCTAAGCTCACTTTCGTTTGTTTTTATGTTGTATACATAAAGAGTAAAAATAGAGCAACGGTAGCCGCTGCTGAGGTCGAAGCAAGGACACAACGCAGGGATGTCATTCAAGAAATAACGGCAAGCGTGACCGCTGGGTGGCTCCCATTCGCCACGCAGAGAAAAAAACAAAATCGCCCATCTGAAAGGCGTATGTAGGCCACGCAGCTTTTTGCAGAACCAATGGGGTGCGCTATTCTGCGTGCCGCGACCGCCGGGCTGTTGACTCGGACGCATTCGTACGGGCGCAAGCAGCCATTGAGTTGGCGACGCAGCCGAGAGATAGGCCAGAAAGCCGCGCAGGAAAGCTATCCGCGCTGACCGCGCCGCTGCTCTCAAATGCAATGTCGGCAATGCTAGCACAATAAAGAAACGCCCGCTCAGTCTGCATTCCCATTCGCGTAACGGCCTCTCTGAGGCGCGTTCTCGGCCTAGCGACCCCTGTGCGTGGAGTAGGGAACTACTTCTATTAACAATGCATCGGACGGGTGCCCGCTAACGCGCTTCGCCCGAGTACGGAAAATGTGAAGGAAGAGGGCAAACAAATGCAGCATGCAGCCAAGGCTTCGCCGCAAACGAAGTTCCGCGGCAGGAAAGCCGGGAAGCCAATATTTCTCCTGAACTGCCAATCCTGTATTCGAACAGCAGTCTTCGGCGACCCACTGTTTGATTTAGCTTTGTGCATGCAGGTCGGCGGCTGCAACTTTTCGCGATGATGGTGTTTTTGATCTGATGTTACAGCAAAAGAAATCTTTGTATTATAATGACAGCTTTTTACCAAGTTAAAGCGTGCAGTGCGTTGAACGATGCTTTAAACAACTCAAATTATTTTATGAAAGAATAACTTTTGTCGAATTTCGTCCCGAGAATTAAACGAACGTAATTTTTCAAAACAATTTTCTGTAAGAATCTCAGCAGTGCACTAGGTTACGGTAGTTGAGAAAAGGACGTACGATCTCCTGTACTTAAACCTGCACTTTAAGAAATAAATGGTCAGTTTTTCTCCATTCATTTATCTTTGTATTTATGGCATTGGAGAAATATCATGTCGCCAATATGACGTTGTTTTCAGCTAACCACAATCAAAATTTTGTTGTTCTTGTTTATGTTACTTGCGAGCAATCACAGAACGGCAACTGAACACATAAAAGAGACAGAAATCAAAATAAGGGTTATAGGTGCCAGTGAGAGCCAGGGAAATGCAACAAAAATTTCGTTTTGATATTCAGATTGTAAAATTTGATTCGTGCTCTCAGAGATTTCTTCATCTAATATTTCAAAATTTGTGCCATTCATAAAAACGCACATAAATAAAGTAGGTCATGGTACGACATAATCGACACGCAGAGTCACGCAAACACCTCTAAGTGTTATGGAACTGCTAGACACCAATCAGCGTGAACGGAACATTGACAGCGGGCGGCTATAAACTGCAGGAAAAAAAATGTGTGTGCCCTTTTGATGTGCGCCAGTGAATGACTAATTTTCCCAAATTCATGCCATTCATTTTTGACGAAGAAGAGAGAATAAATGAGAGAGAAGGAAAGACAGATTGCTTAACAAGTTCAGAAGATCCTGTTTGCTAACTGACACGTGGGGACCGGAAAGGGGAGATAGAAAGAAGGAGAGGAAGGAAACAGAGAAAGATAGCACATAACGGCTTGGCTTAGTATTTTCAAGACCAAAACTATCTAACCAACCAGCCGTAGCCAAACAAGGTGTCTTAAAGATAAAAGTTGTGAAGAGAAACATTTCAAAAATACGTGGTACCTTACTACGCAGTGGAACGCTCAGAATAATCGAACAACAATGTGAAGTTAGGACACTCGCTCACCCAAGCTTTTCTGTTAAAGTATGGTTATGTATCTACGAAATCCGAAGAATTATTTGGGGCTCAATCAAAAAGAGAGAGTTCCTCCAAGTAATGTGATTGCAAATGATTTCGGTAATTTATGCTAAAAAACGAAGGACACTTTGTGAATTCCAAAATGTGTTCGGTGAAAAAGTGCGGCCGTTCGACTGACTATGCAATGTCTTTTTTTTTAACTCCCACTGAAACGGCACACAAACAAAATGTGCGCGTGTTTTATTTTTATTATTCAATCAAATCACAAATTGCAGCGAAACTAATCTGCCTCCGTTTCGTATACGATCGTATATTCGCGCTTTGCTCATCGTGCAGGCGCCACCCACGTTTCAGCGCTCCTAAGCCTCATAATTGTTCCACGTGAGGGGGAGACGCCACAGCTGGCACCGCGCCAAGAGACCGGATACCGGTCACTACTGGTAAGACATTAAACGCTATCGCCTTTATATTGCGAGCATCGGCTCTGTTCACTACGACCGTTATTTGTCGAACATGTCATTTCTTCCGTCATACAACACCATTTCATTCGTAAGCTTTTTTTCCTGTAAAGCGTGCACCTCTGTATACATAGTCGTTGTAAGGTAAAGCAAACAACAAAAACTCAGGTGCGCGTTTGAATTTTCGATTTTATCTCCTGTGTGCGTGGTTACGCACTCACTTTTTTTTGGAATGATTACTTACCAACTATCCTAACTTTTTGTCATTCAAAGTACTAGTTATTCTACTTGTGATACACATACTTACAAAAAAAAGGCATAGCTAACATTTTTTTGGAGTAGGAGTGGATGGGGGAAACAATTTTTACATGATCATGCGTATGTTTGCATGCGGTTGTGCCTACATACAAATTCGAAAAGTAAAACTTTTACGCAAAAGAAAGGACTAAAGTCATCCCCCCCCCTCTCATGCTCTGGGTACAATACTTGCCAAGTATGCCTCTGCATCGTTCGTGAACCAAACATGCCCGAGAAGCTATGAATACAATGAAATCATTAAAACGAACTTGCGAAGTGAAATACATGTGTAATCATTCCGTTAGCACAAGTTAAGAGATTCGCTCTAAATCAGCCCTCCCAGAATGTCACCGCAATACATTGCCAATCCGGTGGATGTGACCAGATTTCGCAAAAAGAAAAAAAAAACCCATCTCATCCTATGGGCTTACATGAAGAAGATCACAGCTGAAAACTTTACCGCGAACAATCTTGCGAGAAAGCAGCACCTGCGTAGAGACCTGATGGCTGGAACTAAACAAAGAAAAAAAACCCGAATAGCATTGTTTTCTATGAAATACAGGCAGTAAACACTAGAAGCCTGCTTCGGTAAAATCCCCCAGACGCCCCCAGCTTAAATAGAACCGATCTGTCTTCTCATCGATGCTTGCATGAAGCATGCTTCTCGCACACTCCAGCTTTTGTTGTTGTGACTCTGTGAGTGGATAAACGGAGCAACCCAGAGAGCTGGGATGTGGAAAGAGCCTTCATTGTACTGTTCTCGCGTGCTTTTTGCACCTTTTTTTTTTCTGTTCGTTCCTTCAGAAATGTGCAATTGGCAAGAGTATCCCGTGGGTGCGCAAAGACCATCGATCGTCTGACGCGAGACCGGTATATTAAAGCACCATTCTAGCTTCGAAGCAAGATTGGCCCTGCTGCTGCTCACGCTGGTAATGTATGGATGCACCGGTTGCACGATTATAAAGCTGATTCCAGGTGCGTTTCGATAACCCAACGACCTGTGCGCAGTACGACCTCCATTTGGAAAACTAACGGAATACGGAGATGGCACATTCGCCGCAAATGAAACCTTAGAGACCATTTCAAACTAAAGAGCTGCTAAGTCGTTGACGAGATGTTAGCAAAGTGTTGCAAAACATCTTAGTAGATACATGCCGAAGTTACGATTGGCTTTGTGTCAGGAAAAAAAAGCAGTATGATTATGTAGCGCCAATAATAAGGAAATACCACGATCACGTTCGCTGCGACTTGCAGCGATGCAATGCTTTGCTTTAATGGAATAGTATGGCTATTATATTCATGTTGTTGTCGGAAGGCTCATTCAAGCACTTAAAGCGATCAAAAAGACTTGGAACTCTGAGTGTGCCAATGTTTGGCCTAGGTGCCACCAGAGTCCTTCAATAGTTTGACTGGTCGTGAAGCTTCGGCGAAAGTTTGATATAGAGACAAGAGCAACCGCTAGGGGCACCCTCGCCCACGCAGGGCATCGGAGTGGCCACAGCGCTGCAATAGTACCACACGCGCCGGAGCTGTGAAACGTTATTAAATGTAGCCGTGAAGGTTGAATACGTCTTCAGACTGATGTTAGCGTCGAGTAAATACGGGAAAGCTCTAATACAGTGAAACGCAGCGCCGAATGAGGCCTTGAAGCTATATATTCGATGGCATGCTGATTTCACTTTGACATATGCTACCGCTTTAAAACATGCCTATTTTTTCCCTGAGGCATCTAGTGAACATCTGCGTACAATCCAGAGTTCTTCGATGACTTTGGTGGTTCTTAACGTGTCACGGAAGTGCAGTGGTTGCAACTTTTGACAGCGCATATCCGACCTTCCAGGCTATAAGACATTCGGTGTTTATATATATGAAGATATATGTCTTAAAATTGACTCGCACCTATTAAACCAACGGCCATTTTGAATGAATCAGTGCTTTTAATTTTGCAAGTGGTCAGTATCAAGCAATATTTTATAGCATGTTTGCCTCACTCACGTGTTTTGTGTGTGTGTGTGTTAAACTGTCTCTACAGTACCGTGGCGCATTCTAATTTCGATTGCCTATGCAATGTAATTTCTCGGTCCTTTACTCTGCTGTGTAGCTTACTCATGCTGTGTTTTCCCGGTACTTCTTTAGTTTTTTACTGTAAAAGCGAAATCCTAACACATTAAAAAAACAAATATTGTTATTATGAAACGGTTGTCTATGCTCAGGCACTGTCAAACTTAAACTGTTCTAGTGAATGTAAAAGAAAAAAAACTACTTAAAAACAATGCATGAAAGAAAAGAGAAGAAAACAAAAAGAAAAGGGGGAAATAAATAGAAAGAAAAAGGGAAAAAGAAAAAGAATGAAAAAAGATAAAAAGGAGAAAAAGTAAAAAAAGAAAAGATACAGAAGAGGAAAAACCGAGAAATTCGCTACATGAAAGAAAAAAAAGACAACGAAACGAGAACAGAAAATAGGTAAAAACGCTCAAGACAGAAAAAGAAAAATCTTGAAGAAGAAAGAGAAAAAAAGAAAGAACTAAAAAAGAAAGAACAAACTTGAAACGAAAATTGTGAAGACTTTGTGCATTGCACTAACGAAGGGTAAAATTATAGCAACTACCGAGAACCGTCTGTCACAATTCAAAATTTTCTTCCTCCGAATTAGAATAACGCAATAATATCACCGAATTTTAGGAAAAATTCTAATGAATACTTACAAGTCAACCACTCATAATGTAAGCAACTCGACATTCTGTCGCACTTTAAATCTGCTAAATGTTATTATGTATAAAAAAGAAACGAAAATCCGAGATTATTTCCAACTCTACGTATCTTCTCCGTATCTGCTACTAGGAAAAAGTAATGAAACTAACATGCAAACCAACTTGACACTAATGGGGCGGGAGAGGGCGGCAGTAATCAACGGTTTTACTCCTCAAACGTGAAAATTTACCGATTGCATCCCACGCTGGAAGTGTCAACATGTTACGCAAGAAAAAAGTTATCTTGTCGTGCTCATGACGAATTTATAACAAAAATTAACCTTGCACGATTTTATATCTTGCGCAAGTTTTGTACCTCATTGTGGTGCAACCGCTCTTGCGCCGTCACCCTAGAAAACATTTATTTGTAGCGCTGAAGTCTCTTGCATGCAACGGATGTGTGCTCTCATTTTTTCTAGCTGTGAGGAGCTGCATGCACGCAGCTTCACTTGTTCGGCACATCCCCAATTTCGGTCATCTCAATGCCTGTATAAACGAAAACGTTGAGCATGTCACTCATCGGGCTCAGTCCGTATTACATACTGGCATGGAACGAGGAGGAGGCGGCTGGTATTCTCACATTCATTAAATGCGTCATTATTCATTGCAGCCATGCCAAGAGGGCTGATGCACAGTTCGATGCATCCTCAACAGTATCCAGCTCGCTGACGTTTCCCGTCGATGCTTGTAGGCGAGCGAGCCCTGCATATTTCTGCACTACACAAGTGAGCCATGAGGCCGTGAAAAATCATCGGCTAGCGTCGGCAAAAGTTTCGGAACGTCGCGTGGTGACTTGACTACAATGCCTCCGATTAGCCACTGGTCCACGCGAACGATGTCTCTCTCATAGAAGTGCTTTTCGCACACGTTCACAATCAAGGAAACAAATGTGAAACCACCAGTTTATTGTTGCGGCATTGCGTGCTTCCACTTTACCCGCCGATCACTGTATACAGGCAGCGAGAACTCGGAAACCTTTTCGTCATATTTTTTTTCGTAACCAGATTGACAACCAGGTACCCAGCAGGTATACAATATTCTTTCCTATCTTCAGGCACAGCACACTAGGCACAATGATACCCATACGGTGAAAAACTACGCGATGGCATGACACGATATTATGCTTTCACCGCATAGCGGCGCCAGCAGCCAGCCTCCCTCCGGTCTGCCCGATGTCCCGCGCGGTGACGCAGCGCCGCTCCGCGGCCTCCGCTCGCTACGCACACAACTCTCCCATGGAATTACGGCGAAGCTTCACGACCAATAAAAGTATTGAATGACTCTGGTGTTATGAAGAAACGAGTGTCTATACTTGGGCCAGATTCGGCAATGTCTGGTCTACCATTGTCAGAGGTTGGAATACCAAAAAAAAATGCTCCGATCAATAAACAACTTTGAGTGTGTTTCCATACTTGTGAAAAATTTCAGACTGGGAAATGTAGCGACCCCCGTGATTTGTGGCGCAAAACTATGTTTGGATTGCCTGTGTCCACCGTTGTGTTGTGTGCCGTATGTCATGTACGTTGTTAACATTGCGAATGGGCCGTGCAACATCATGATTGCGAGAGTGCTTATTGTAAAAATTTCCAGGCTCATATAATTTATTAGTTCTAAGTGCTGTTTGTAGTTCTCTTTTCTCCATTTGGAGACTTTTTTATTGTGACAACGCAAGCAGGGCGCTTCTCCCAACACCTAAGAAGGTGAGAACGTGTAACTTTAAGTTCAATTTTTCAAACATCTTCCAGGTATTTCACATATACCCGAAAGAAATAAACATTCCATATGTTTCTTTCTCAGTGTCAGTTGCCGCATGGCTGCATTTATTTGCTTAAGTAATTACTCAGCCTGGCTCAGCCTGAAACTAAGCCGTTGAGTTGCCTAACGGTCCTAGTATTAGTGATGGGAACCACCCAGTTCACGCTACGAATGCTGGGATTAGAGTTGATGAGTCGAACCTATTTCAAAATGCAATATTGTATTTAGTGCCGCGCTTTATGTTACGTTTCGTAAACGCAGTCAAGAATTGAAATCATATTTGCAAGGTGTTTCAGCGCGCGAACAAAGGAAAAAAGGACAGGGTAGACAGAAAGAGCGCTGACTTCCAACTAACTTTATTTCGCAGAGTGGCAAGAATTTATACGTCTAAAAAGGAAGATTACAGAGCATGAAGGTCAAAAACAAGCCCAATCTACACACCAGTAACAGCACGTGTGACAGGTCCTCTAATGCCTCAAAGCCCAGCCAGGTAATCACGTTCAGCCTGGGATAAAGCAACCGAAGAAGTGCTTACGCATTTATCTCCTAGCACGTGTATTTTTTCGGCCTCGATAATTTCTCGGGTAAGTTGCTCCCTGTGCCTTGCCAATATAGAGCACTGATCAAAGAGGGGGGTGCACCCACAATCTCAGCAATGAATGCCAAGATGCCCTTGTACCACATTGTGCACATTGTTTCGGTGTTCTCGCTGGCGGTCGTTTATGCACCTGCCGGTTTGGCCGACATAGACGCACCCACACGTCAGTGGAATTAAGTATACGACTCCCACTGTGCATGGGACGTAGCATGTCCTGTGCGCGACAGAGCACGCGGCAGAAGTTGCGCGAGGTGTATTTTTTCAGTTGCAAAGCTTCTGCAATTTTTCCGGTGCTGAAAAAACCACAAGAACGTTGGCGTCTCGAGCAATCTTCTTTAGCCTGCGTGAGACGTCGTGCACGTACGGTAGTACGACAGGCCGGCTCTTTCTGACGCTGTTGCACTTATCTGGTTTGTTGCGAAATAAAGTTAGTTGGAAGTCAGCGCTCTTTCTGTCTACCTTGTCCTTTTTTCTTTTGTTGGCGCGCTGAAACACCTTCGAAATATGACTACGGACCAACTAGCCCAAGCTTCCACTCATGCAAGAAGTGAAAATTTAAGGGCTTGTTTTCTCTATTAGACACATTATAACTAAAAACAAGCAGATAATGATGCCAAGAAAAGTATAGTGTATATTATTGGAAGTAGCTGTAATGTATATTTGAAGAAAGAAAAGTGGACGAAAAGAGAACTCGTCACCGACGGGATCTGATGAAATCTGTGACCTCAAATAACGCGTGCGATGCTCTACTGCTGAATTTCGGGGGCGGTCAACAGGGTATGTATGTGCATTCAAACGTGGCATTTTTAGTCAGCGCCACCTGAAGCCCTTTTGGCGAACATGGAACCATCTTTTTCTTGTGCCTGGTGGTAAAGAGCCCTTAAATTTACTCTTATTGCCTTCAAGTAGTATGTGCGAGGGTCTCTTGATCAGATGCCCGCTCACAATAAGTACATGTGCTACGCGACGCCCACAGAAAAAAAATAAGATTCTCTCACACTTGTCATAGTGGGAACTGATCCTATCACGCCCAAATGGACATTCAGACCCTTCAGAGTGCATGAGAAGGATGACCGCCACCGTAGCTCAGTCATAAAGCATCGGGTGCGTTATTGAAAGATCGCAGGTTCAGATCCTACCAGTGGCATGTTTTCTTTTCGTTCACTTTTCATTCGTGAGATTTACATTTCAACTACTTCAAATAACATTCTGTATACTTTACTTGGCATCATTTTCAGTCACTTTTTATTAATATTGTATAGGTCAACTGAAAGCTTCTGCCTAGCATGACTTACTTTTTCGGTAGTTAGCTTACTTTTAGGCACAGCTTGCTTTAGCCCTTCGCATAACGCTTAAAAACTTACACGCAATCTATTAACAGGTTGCAATGTTAAACAACTTAGCGTTTCGAAGCTGCACCAAGGGTTATACATAGGGTATCCTGTTGGGGAACTAAGAATGAATCGTTAGCTTCTTTCAGTATTCGTGACACGATATGGGTGCTCCCTGTCTCGAGGGAAGTCGTGTCCCCTACGGCCTCAACCTTAACCGCAGAAAGGGGCGAGTAGCGAGACAGTGAGTGCAAGTGGCGAGAGGAGGGCGAGACCTCGCGTTGCGTCGATAGCGTGCCGCATCCCGCATAACGAGGCCTCCTCAGCGGATCACTTAACTCCCTTCTCGCTCTGTCGCAGCCACACTGGACGACTTCCGGAGCTCTCGTGCCGCGACGGCCTGCTGTCGTCCAAGTTCTCGCGCGAGCGATGATCGCAGCCGCTATCGGCACCTCGCAGGCCCGCGCTGCCACCGACGACCGTGGAACGAGGCGCCCTGGGGTGAAAGTCGCCTTTTTTTTTTTCTCGCGATAACGCTGAGAGTGGTCGTTTAAAAATAGCAGTACAATCACTCGGGCCTGCGAGAAGTTTCGAGGGCTGAAGTAACCGCTTTGAATGGGTAGTGGCCACAATCCGTAAATACACCGATGCGAGAGACAGAAATATGATCAACATTTTAGCAGGATTCATGCGTCGAGATTTCAACGATCATTTCCGCAATTGATAATGCTATAATGGTGCAGAATAGTTTTAGAAATGAACGAGAAGGCGTCTCACGACGGCTCAAAGATAACTTCGGTGCTCGCTTTTCATTTTACATTTTATGAGGTGTTCAGTCATTATAGTAATTTTTTTTTCAGCAGCCCCACTTTCTACAGAGTTATCGGAATGTTCAACGCTTCTGTCAAAACGTGCTGCTCAGATAAAGCCTGATCGTGGTGTACTTCATGGTGTAAAATATTCGTGCAGCGTGGCGACGTCCATCATGGAACATTATATTTACAATAAACAATTGTTTAACGCTGGAATGGGACGAGGTCGAATAAGCAATACTTTTTTTGCAGACTAGTTGGTTCATACTTGAAAAATTGAATTGCTGCACAAACTTGAAGAAAAAAACAAGGGTGGAAAAAACTGCGCTCTTTCCTGTCTCCCTTGTTTTTTTCTTCAAGTTTGTGCGGCAATTCAATTTTTTGAATAAGCAGGACTTAGTACACGAGCTAACTTTAAACGAACCCTTTAGCCGCGCTGTGGTGGTCTAGTGGCTAAGGTACTCGGCTGCTGACTCACAGGCCGCGGGATCGAATCCCGGCTGCGGCAACTGCGTTTCCGATGGAGGCGGAAATGTTGTAGCTCACATTTGGGTGCACGTTCAAAAAGCCCAAGTGGTCGAAATTTCCGGAGCCCTCCACTACGGCGTCTCTCATAATCAAATGGTGATTTTTGGGGTGTTAAACCCTACACATCAATCAAACCCTTTGGGCACAAACTCGGTTGTTCGAGAACACGTGCACTTGCCCTGGCTCGCGTGTTGCAGCCTCGCGCTTAGCAAGGGGGGAGCAATGTGCGCGTGCCTCATGAAAGGGAAGCACGCAGTGTATTGCATTTACCCATCGCAAAGAAGAAGTGCGCGTGACCGCAAAACTGCGAACGAAGCAGTCCCAGCGCGGCGACGACCGCCGGTACGGCTGTGTCACGCAGCTGCATGCGTAGCTGCCAGAAAACGCTGCCATCGATCTCGACCCACCTCGCACGTGCTAGAGGCGCGGCCGTATAGCACCTCCCTCCCACTTCTTCGGCACCGCCGGCGCGGCGGTTAGGTTCGCTTATTTCGGAAGCGAGTCGCGTTTTCTTTCCTCGTGCGGGATTCCAATGGGTGCGCCGAATCCGATAGAGAAAAGTGCGTGCGTACGCTCGCATTCGTATACGGCGCTCGCTGTGCTGCAACCACAACGGCTGCGAGCCACCGGTGAACAATTTTCGGAGTTGGCGGCGGCTGTTGGCGTCCATACTTCGCGCTCCTTCTCTCGCTCTCTCCAACAGTGGCGACGAGGCGGGGCGGCGGCGCAATTGAAAACGCAATCGACGTGCCTGTGGTCCCGCCGTGACCGGGATCGCTGACGCCACCGCTACTACACAGATAAACGCGGGCAACAATAATAAAAAAAGGCGCAAAGGGAGAAAATAAAAGGAGCGTGGCGCTATAGCGCTGACAAGAAAAACACACGCTCCGCGTCGGGCCACCGACGCCGTGAATACCAACGTGATGCACCGGTTCTTTCTCTCTCCTCCGCCCATTCCCCGCCTCTGCAGCTACGCTGGGATACGTGGCTCGCTATCGCGCGCATACGCTCTGCAGGCCCGCGCTCGCGGTTGTGGAATGCGCTGGCGACACCAAACCAACTGCAGTGGCGGCGAGAACCTTTCTTTCTTGTCTTTAATATCCGCCTGACATTGCTTTTATCGGGCTAGCCTGCCCGCCGGCACACCGGGTTTGCTTTACACAGAGCGCTGGCAGGGCATGCGGTGGTAGATGCTACCGAATTGCCAGCAAAACGGCGGCCATCATTTGAGAGGCTACGGCACCAGCAAACGCCCCTTAGAGCCGACGCCAGGAACCACTCGTAGTGGAGGGATATAACGTTCTGCTGACGTCACGGCACTGCTGTTTGAGGCATTTTTTTACTACAGAGGCTACTATTTTTAAACCATGGATTAAGTATTAGCATAAGTGCCGAGTTTATGCGAGGCCTGGTTACGTGTCCTGTAGTGTGTACGTGTTCGTTTTTTTTAGATACTGATTTCGATTTGCATAAATCAATGTTCTCAACTGGTTTTTGAATGACACTTCTCGGCTCATGCCACGCGAGTATCCCGTAAAAAAACAAACTGCCTAGAATAATTTTGGTGTTGCTAAAGTACATGTAAATTTATCACTTCTTCCGGGCTAATGACATTCGGTGATGGAATTATAATATTTGTGCAAGTATAGATGCAAAGTCCAGCAAGCAAACGCCAGAAATATATGGAAGCCTTGTGTATTACCAAATTAAGTATCTATCATTTGAGTATCTCAATTGAGTATCGTGAGTGTCACTGACCGGAAGAACATTGCGTCAGTGAGTGCAATGACCCATCGGCGACAGCGTGTTCTTGGCTGGTGCCATGCTGGGTGGTGTGGTGTGCATGATTGGTTTCAATGAAGAAGGAGGAGCCGAAGTGAGGGGTTGAAATGACAGTGTTAAGTGAAAGAAAAGTCTCTGGGTCATGTAGTAATGTCTCATCCGCCACGCTCGTGGCTCGCTGAACTCTTAACTTCTTATATGATATAAATAGTTGTGTAAAAAATATCAGTAAACCAGCTTGTTTTTCGTTTGCCCAACTTCCCAGCATCATTTCCCGTACCCGGATACTCAATATCCTATATACCAAGCGGCGGTGAACTCGGAACAACAACGTGAATCAGGCATGCGCCACAAGTTACTGAGACTAAGGAAGTGAGTGAGACAAGTTAGACAATTCAGAAAGCTAGTGAGACTAAGAACAGCAACAAGCTCTTTTTGCAAGGAGAAAATGCAAAATATGGAGACTAGGAATGAAAACATGTAACTTTATCCCTTTGTGTATGGCGCATCTTCCCGCTCATAACACGGAAGTTACGTAGGGGATCAGGTATGATAAGGCATCGTATATTTTAGGAATACAGGTTGTTTTTTGTAGCGAGCTCTAGAATGAGTTGCAACCGGCAAGAGTGGCCCTGCCACGCCTGAAAACAGATAACATTGCGTTTTTCTTTAGACAGAAAACTAACTTATAAGGCATGACAACGGGCATTTTTATCTATTCGCTTGCATACACATTCACGCAATTAAAATTTCTATAATTTGACATTGTTTAGAAACGTAACGCTTCTTTCATTTATTGTTTCAGTAATTTTAGAAACAGCGCCAATGAGATAGGACCTTTACCATTAAATTATTTCGTAACACCTCCAGTCCTTTGATTAGATAGGAATACGCTATTATTACGGAAACAAATATTCTCCGAATCACCAGGCGCAAGTGGCATCATACAAATGCTACGCTTCTGTAAGATATCTTAGTTTTCGTAAATGTTGTCTTTCCACGGCTGGCGAAAATTTGACTTGGTGCCCTTTTGGGCTTGTTTGCAGATGGACGCATTTTTTATCCATCTTTGAGATCATCGTGGATTAGTCTTTGAGAGCTAATCGCATTATAGTTGACACAATCTCGATAATAACATTATGAAGTTCTTCTCAATGTTTCAAAAAATACGAAAACTAGACAAACAGGTATAGAGCTAATTAGGCTCCTTGTATACGAAAACCGCACGGCCTTTGAAATTCTAGAAGCTTTCCCAGATGAGCAGTTGCTTTCACATGTTGCACCCTGGGAGGCACTCCCCCTCTTCATACTGCATTCGTATTCTGCAGTCGTGAGGTTTTCGGCTGATTGATGAGTTCACAAATGCGATCTTCGCTTGAAAAGTGATGTCCGTAGACGTAGTATACGAACAGACAAGGAATCAATGCTGTCTTCTCGTACTTTTGAGAGGAGTTTCAAGATGAAGAATGCTTTTCGTTCCCGCATAAGCAACATCCTAAACCAATGAAGGAGTTGTGAAGATAAGAGAATGGGGCAGATTATTCTTGGGCACCAATTGCGCAAGTTGAAACAATATACTGTTTTTAATTTGTTTTGTATTGAAGGCTGAAAGTGATAGCCAGTAGCGACTGAAGGAACCAGTTTTTCTTATTTCAGAGGTTGTCAGTAAACAAAAAATAGTAAAGTGACACGCCTCACCACTCAAAATGCATCTTCAGCGCTACTGCATGACAAATTGTGTCCATGATTGCACGCTCGAACTAGCCGATCACGTTCGGATTCAGATTTTTTTTTTTTTGCAAAGGCTGACAATACTTTTCATTTCAGCTTTCGCTAAAACGAAATTTTGGTGCAGTTTGTCACTATGACAAGCCGTACTACGTTTTTGGCGTTTTCAGAGAACGTCGACTCACTTTCTCTCTCATGTAACAGATGAACGACATAATTGCGACTGCATTATGGGCCTCCTGTCATGTTATGATTAATATTTACATCAACGTTTTAGTCCTACCACAGTCTTCGGTGAATGGAATTTGCCTGTCACACCATTTGGGCAAGTCAAGGTCTTCATGTTAATATGGACCTCTTCTACCACGCGTGGGGCGTAATAGGCAAACTTTAGGGATTAAACGAGGCTTTAATGGTCTGCTTCTGAGTTCACGTGCCACATGACGTCCCCATTAGAAAAACCATCACTTTTCCAATGCTACAGGCGTGAGTGGCTTAGGCTAACGCCAACGCTTCTGTAGAGTGGGCTGTATCCACTATGCATATAAAAATAGCCACAAAAGAGTGACCGCCATTGAAGCGGCGTGTTGACAGTGCATCGCACTCTAACGCCAGAACTTTTGGTCAAGGTTTTGTCAACGAAAAACTTACTTTTGTCCTCTTTATATTCCAGTTTTCATGTTATGTTTGCGAGTAAGTTAAAGAAATATTGTTGAAACATTTGTTTCAAGTCCGGTACAGATTCGCTATTCCAGAAGATGGCGCGTGGAAGCCGAGAAAGAATTCTCAGCTCGGTAGCTTTTAATCCAGGGGTACAACCTGCAGCAGTTCTGGGTCACGTTGAGTTCTGGATCACCAGCCATCGAGCTCGTGAGCGTTATTCCAAACTTTTTACAATAATGTAGTTCTTCAAGACGTTCGCTGGTGCACGCGCGCCTCCCTACAGGCGCAGCTTGCCGAATTGATATTGAACGAGGCATATATGCTGCTACTGTGACAGTGCGAACAGTTATTATACAGCATGAGCCACGAGCTGTACAAATAAGCCAACTTGGCAGCCGAAACCTATGACGCAGGGTAGTAAGATTGTTTTTTGTAGACTGTATTTTCTGTTAAGTACGCTGTTTCTTCGAAATAACTAACGATATACACCGTTGAACCCTCTTGTTTTATGCCGTCTTTCGGGGCAAGAGGGTAGTGTGAAGAGTCACGTACCGGCTGTGACGCGAACGTCCCTGCTGCCGATGATGCCGAAACTGTTGGATGCCTCGCAGCGGTAGCTGGTAGCATGTACGTCGGGTCGGTACTGGTCAACGCCGAAGGGCGGGAACACCAGTGAGCCATCGGGCCGCAGCTGCCGCAGGCCGGGCAGCTCGGTGACCGGTGCGCCGCTGTCCGCTTTGCGCCACGTGACCGTGGGAGGCGGAGAACCACCCGCCGAGCACGGCACGACGGCGCCCGTGCTGTTCAAGAAGGGAACCCAGCCGGGAGGCTCCTCCTTGAAGAACAGTGGGGGCGCTGAAATCGCAAGAAAACGGCAGCTTGTATAGGTGTGTGCCGAGTGAGACACAGTGTTCCAAATGAACAAAACGGGTGTCAAAAAAACGTCATAATAGAGGATTCGAGACCCCTGTCATTACGATGAAATCGCACTGCTGCGTGTGGGGGCATCATGGTGTGCCGATTTGTACAATTATATACAGAGGTGCTCGGGTGGCACGTTACACACTGGGGCAATTTGTCGAAGATACCATAAGTATCATATTTATACGATCGGTACATTTAAGGGACCCTAAACAACCTCTGAAAATGGAACGAGCGAGTGTGATATACTCTCCTGACATTTCTCATTCTTTTGTGAGCGCTTTTTCATAACCGGCACGCTGAATCACGGAACATCATTTGGGAGCAAGATCTCGATTTATCTATATAATGAAGGGTGTATGCCACGAGTAGTTTCCTAGGACACAACAAAGCAGAAAACTGGGCGAGTTGTTACAAGTTCATTGTTAGCGAAGGGCGTGCACAAATAGACATAGAGAAAACACGACACAAGCGCTTAATTTCAAATTAAATTTAATGAAGAAAACGAAAAAAATTGACGTAGGCTAGCACGCATGCGCCAATACGCAGAAAGAACATAATTTATAGATACACGTCTCACATTGCCTATTAAGTATCCCGACAACGTGACGTGGTATTAAAACATATTTGCGGAGTACAGCAAGGTGCTAGGTGGTGTCGTCCAAAAGGGATACCTCTGTATCTATTAGTGCAAGTGACGTCTCACTCACACACGTATGATCTTCCTTTTCAATATGGAAAGCCTCGCAAATTTTCCGTGTAATCTTGTCCGAATGACAAAACGAAACCACGAGACCCGTAAAATCCGCGATGCATCTGCAGTGTCCGCGATGCATGCCTAAGTGTTTAAAAAAGCAGGACCTTTAACTGCGTTTCCACACTCATTGAGGTGCAGATTGAGACCTCTGCCCGCCTGGCGAGCATAAATGCGGCCACACGATAGTGCGCTGCTGTACATTATTTGATTATTATGGGGCGTTCAACGTCGCAAAATCACCATATGATTATGAGAGACGTCGTATTGGAGGGCTCCGGAAATTTCGACCACCGGGGGTTCTTTAACGTGCACCCAAATCTGAGTACACGGGCCTATGACATTTGCGCCTCCATCGGAAATGCAGCCGCCGCAGACGGGATTTAATCCAGCGACCCGCAGGTCAGTAGCCGAGTACCTTAGCCACTAGACCACCGTGGTGGGGCGATGCTGTACATGACACCTGAGGTACAAGCAACATGTTTGAAGATGTGCTCAATGATGCACACAGATCATGACCTATAGAGTTCAACTCAGCTCGGCTGTACACCGACTTGCACACACCACGAACTTAATGTTCTGCAGAGAAAAAAAAACACTTTGACCTCTTGCCGGGAGCCCCCCTTTTCACAGCGAAAGCTGTATATGGCTAGGAGAAACGAAAGACCGCTACACATGGGTAAGCCACGGAAAACTCTAGAAGAGCGCTGACAGTGGAAACGTGAGAGAGTTCTCATTCGCCGGGCCGATGGTGCAGTCCGGGCACAAAAACACGCTAGGCAGGCCGAGTGCTGGCAGGGACGGCGTACCGATGATTTGGCAGCCTTCAAATATGCGATAATTTGCAAACGGCAATGCAAACGCCGGTGGCAGGCGGACCCTGCAAACCACGCCACCGAGTTATAACTCGCGATGTCAAACGCTCGCGATGGCACAACACGGTCGACGGGATGATTGCGGGAGCGAGTTCGCCGGGAGTTTCTCCAGCGGCACTTTGGCTTCGGCTGCGACGTCTGTGACCCTCTGTGGTTCGAGAACAACCACTGTGATTAACGCGTTGCGAAACGCATTTAACCGCTTATTACACTCCTCTGTGACTGTTATCGTGTGAGGCACAATGTACGACATGGGAAGTAAACACTGTGGTAAACCCCAATTCAAACGTTTATTTAACCTCATTAAGAAACACCAACATGTAAACAATAATTGTGAGACGTTTCTAGTGCAGCATCAGGTTGAACTCACTGCAAAACACCGGGGCTGCAAGTTTCAGCTTTCGCTGGTTTACCATTTTTGTACGTATAGTGCTCGCGCGGCGATATTTTTTATACATTGTGACAGACCATGCACATAGTGTATTCCCGCAATCTTCGCCTTGGTTTTTTTTTTCATTTGGTTCAGTCATAACTGCGCCTGTCGTGCGCCCTTACTCTCGACTATATAGTACGCTGTCAACAGATTTTACTTCGTTCAGGGCGCTTCCGACAACGCAAGTGGAGGTAACAGCATGTAGCCGATAAACGCAATACCCTGCTGGGCTCAACGTTTATTATTAATTAAATGACGAAGAAGTGATAGCGTCCACAGAGCGCGTTATGAATGGGAGTAGGATACCACTCCCTCTTATTTGCCTCCGGAGAGGATTCCTTCAACATGGGCTCAATGCTACAAAACATTTTGCCCAGAATAGGCGCTTGCCGGCAGAACCTCATAAGCACTGCACTTTGTAGGTGAGGAAATAACACAACCACATAATCGGAATAATATGACGGTGGGTAATAGTAATTCCCTAGTTGCCATTACGCAGTATCAACAGGCTGTTCTTATGGCACTGTGGATCAGGCGTTTTTGTGTTCGCCAGGGATTGGATTGGTGAAACTATACGTTCTGAAGTGCTGTTGGTTATTGGCCGGCCAATTCTCTAATGCCGTGTGGCACCTACGTTTACTAAATTTTCACCGTAAGAAAACCCTCTTTGTAATATATGTCTGGTACTACAATGCACGCGTTCTTGCAACTTCACATTATATTACGCAGTTAATGCTGGACGAGCGTCATGTCTTTAGTTGCAGTATCACGCTAAAGCGTACCAAGTAATGCATTGTATTTGAATCTACTTTTATATTCTACTAAGAATACCCAACTATTAAAATATAAGGTTGGTCTTAAGTTCTACTGGCCCAAACGTGTTTACAGTTGTCCCAACTTTCAGACCTGCGTACAACCGTTTTCGTACCATCACGCCGTTTAAATAAAACGACACGTTAATTACGCACATGCTAACAGATACTGAGGAAGAAGATTTAACAGTGCCACCTACAACTGCTTCGGCGTGCATGGTTACCTCTTCTTGTGATAGTGTCTCTTTCTTTCCCCCTTCCTCCGACCCAGAACCTGTGTAACGCGGAAACTTGCGCATCAATGGTCTCACGTGCAGCTCGGTTTTCAAAGTCGCAGGGGAAGTAGGATGCTATTAGTCGCGGCAGGCCATACCATAGCGTTATACAAAACCAAATAGCCGATTATGTGTGCTTTTCGGCAATGAGGGGTAGTGTATGAGGTGCTTTACATCCTTGGTAGAGACGGTTGTGCGGAGAAAAAAGTATTTTTCATCAACAAGACGATACCTGTAGTGTGTCTCTAATCCACACGGTAAAGAACGAACCTTTTCTTATATAAAGTTCAACACAATTACGTGTTGCAACAGCCGAATGGTTTTGTTATTCTGCCGGCAGGGACTATTTATAGGATTTCATTTCTCGCAAACGAGGAAGAAGTCTAATACATGCATTAAAGGTGATAATATGTAAGTTCTAAGGTTTGAGTTCGCCCCGCCGCGGTGGTCTAGAGGCTCAGGTACTCCGCTGCTGACCCGCAGGTCGCGGGATCGAATCCCGGCTGCGGCGGCTGCATTCCCGATGGAGGTGGAGATGTTGTAGGCCCGCGTGCTCAGATTTGGGTGCACATTAGAGAACCCTAGGAGGTCGAAATTTTCGGATCCCTCCACTACGGCGTCTCTCATAATCATATGGTGGTTTTGGGACGTTAAACCTCACATATCAATCACATCAATCAAGGTTTGAGTTCACGTGAACCAACCTAACGTTATTTAAATGAATTCTGACAATGGCATTCATCCCACAGCACGTGATGGAATTTCGGGACGTTGAAAGCACGCACTTTATTCAATTACTTATTGCATTATTTTATAGCTCTGTCGTGAGGCAAGAGCAGTAGCGCACTTTATGAGTGACCTTTTCGTATTATATTGCAGCGGCATCATGATTCCATAAGGTACTAACAGAGTGATGCCCAACACAAATCTGGCTTGAATAATAAAAGTAACAGAAAGCCAAGAAAGACAAATTATTGTTTTTTCAGTGGCACGTTCAAGTTTCTATGTGCGACCATCCACAAAATTTTGTAGCACTCGCTACACAGTTTTCTTTTTCAATGAAAGTTCTGCTTGTATTTCAGAGACATAGCCAATACAAGCGATACTCGACTCTTTCTGGTGGCAGGAGACACACATACGACGCCTCTTAATTATTCAAGCACACAGGAAGAAATAGAGACCTCAAATGCATCTCGCTTGGCCGACGAAGCTTGACGCAGAGTGAGCAAATTAGTCGACGCACGTCACCGCATAGAAGCTAATGCAGTTGGCTGCGTGCCTACAGACAGTTTCATACAAAATGGCTGAGGCCCAGATTGAGCAATTCTTTTTGTTTTATTTCATTCACCGAGAGCAGGGAAGCAAACCGGAAGTTTGTCTGGCTAACCTCCCCGTATTTTTTCTACTCCACTGTCTTTCCTTCTCTTTCATTTTAGTTTATCTTCGCTTTGCGCTACCCCACGCTTGGTATTGCGATGAGTGTGCAATCTGTGGCATCCAAATATGGATACTGCTTTCTAGGACTGACGCTGCATGGGAGCTCCGAGTGCTTGCTCGTCAATGCACCATGTTACAATAAAATGAGCCGCACTTCCAGTACGCATGATTATCTTTCCTAGACCCAACTCTCGGTCATCGAATTCCTCCAGGAATTCACCGAAGGGATGCTACTCGTCTGTGTTTTCAATGGGTACCACTTTGACCTATGCGTACGCAGTCCACTTTGGAAGGGCCGACAACGCAGCTTGGGACCTTGGCGGTGGTGAAAGAGCGATTAGACATTGTCCGTACATCTGCGCACAGTGCTCTTCATAGAGACAATCGCTTTGTAGCACTCTCGATAGGTTGGGCAACCGAACTCTCCCGGAATAAAAATATGCGCTTTCGAGGGGATCTAATGTCACATAAAATGGTTTTAGATGTGCTATTGTGCTTTCTGCGTTCTTCGACGATCTATCAGAACGGCTCAGATTAGAACGCCTTACCTGTGTGCATGGGTCAGCAAAACTTGGGGAGCTCACTCAGATTCACTCATGAAATATGTTTTGAGCTTAGGATTCACTCGGACTCTCACCCACGACTCACACCCACACTCGGACGCACACCCACCAGACTCACTCGGACTCAAACTTACCAAAATATTACTCACCTACAATCACACAGACTCAGACTCACGGCTCAATGTGAGTCTGAGCAAGTCCGAGTGAGTGGACTCATGAGCCCGTTAGTGTATTTGATTGATTTGTGGGGTTCAACGTTCCAAAACCACCATATGATTATGAGAGACGCCGTAGTGGAGGGCTCCAGAGGTTTCGACCACCTGGGGTTCTTTAAGATGCACCCAAATCTGAGCACACGGGCCTACATTTCCGCCTCCGTTGGAAATGCAGCCGCCGCAGCCGGGATTTGATCCCGCGACCTGCGGGTCAGCAGCCAAGTACCCTATAGCCACTAGACCACCGTAGCGGGGCAGTCCGTTAGTGTAGAGTTGGCCTCTGTGACCATGGTGTCAATGCTGTTTAATCCTAATATTGCACGTAATCAGTGCTCTTCTTGGCGCCATTTGACATGGTATTGTTGACATCGAGTTCTGAGGGCCTCAACTCTAGTTAGGTCATTTTTCTTGGGAAAGATGATAGTATAGGAGATATTTATCAAGACCTTTCTTAGAAGAGTTCGTGGAGGGAGAAATCAAGCCGCCTCCCTACGTAATTCGCGGCTATGATTGACAAATATAGAAATAGTGTATGAGGTACACTGCTTTACCATATAATACCAAAGAGTAGACGTCCATATAAATGTGAATACTGGTAAGGCTGATAATAATGTTGAAGATGACTAGATAGGACCCTATGTCGATGATTAGCTAGGATCTTAACTCATTCAGACTCATTCGAGAAATATTTATTGCGCTTTGGACTCACTCGGACTCAGGCTCATTAAACTTTTCCTGAGCCGAACTCAGTCGGACTCGAATTAACCAAAATATTACTCACCCGGACTCACGGCTTGATCTGAGTGACTCCGGGTGAGTCGACTGATGCATGAGTTTGCCGACCTAAGCCTTGGTGTGCATTTTTTTTATTTTTTACCTCTCTTTCTCTTCCTGTCTTCTATGTGGTCTCATTTTCACTCTAATGTGCCGGGTAGAAAACTGGTTTCTTGCGCGAGGTTAACCTCCCTGCCGTTCCTTTTCATCTATTTCTCTCTCCGTCTCTCTGTATCGCATCGTTTGGTGCTTCAGAAAAGTGTGACATTAAACAGACCACTTTCTTGGCAAGAAATAAATTGAAATTGTGAGTCCTTCCACTCTGCGAAGGTAGATTAGCAGTTAAGCCCCCTGGCGCATCACACAAAGGGAACAGACTTTTGAATTATTGTAACACAAAGGTGGGTCATAAACTTCAAGTCACGATTGTGATGACGATGACCTTGTAGCCGCTAGCTATGGTGCGATGTTATGCTCACAGGTACAGCCTTATACACGTTCGGAGCCAGGGTCAATTCTGTGCACGAGTGGTGGTGAACGGTGGTGCTTGGTTTCTCATGCGCTATCTTCATGGTTGTTTGCAGCCTGCTGCCAACGTTGACATTCCAGTTGCTGCTTCCTTCATCTTTCATCTTTGGCATGCCACTCTTCTGAAACCCTAACTAGACGTGGGTGAACCTGGTCTCATTCACTGACCGGAGATCTCGACCCAGTTCGTGGGAGGCAGCTGAAGACCCAGCAACAGCGCACGACCTTCTTCTACATCCCTGGCACAAGCCCCCTTCAAAGCCGGCCGATGAATACACCACCTAGTGGGCCACGTCAGCTCCTATTGGGTATCGTCAACGCTGTTAGGCGTAACCACTGAAACTTTGCCACGTCCGCAAGGACGTCACGCGATGATGACGGGTGACTTCGGCAGCGGCAAGGACGGCGATGCTCGTCAAGACCATCGAGGACATCAAGGACGGAATTAGATCGATTCCTGACTTTAGTGTCATAAAAGGAGCAAGTAAGACCAAACCCGGGGTTGTATTTTCTAAGAATTATGGTCCTCGAAAGATCCTCAATGAATCTTTGATTTCGGCTAAAAAGGGGAAGTAGCTTCAAAGGAACTGATGATCACGTGCAGAAATATTGGTAAATAAAATTCATATGTCAGCAGGATTCATATGTCCTAGTTGTATATTACTAGTACCACACTATTATACGCCGTTTTAAATAAGGCTTAGCACATACACTGATCCTTGTTGCATCCTTGTCGAATATAACCGAAACTAAAAGCTTAGAACGGACTGCCGGCGCTCGCTGTGTTGTTCTAGTGGTTACATAGTGAATGACTGCTGACGCAAAGGTTGCGGGTACAGATCCCCGCTGTGGTGCTACATTTTGATGGAAGCGAAGTGCTCGTGTATTACGACTTATGTGCACGTTAGAAAACCGCAGCCGGTCGAAATTTTTGGAGCTCTACAATACAGCCTCTCTCATGATCCCATGGGGGCATGGTAAACCCTAACAATTACTTTTATTATTATTAAGAAATTGTTGAAGAGTACCACCTTTACAGCAGGTGTGGGCAGAATTCTAGCTCACCAAAAAGTTGCATAACGCCTGCTCTAGGAAAAAATTAATAAGTACTACCTATCCCGTTGCCACACACTTACTGCAAAAAAATCCTCTTGCCTAATTTTTGTGTACTATATTACTAGCGAAAGCCGATATGTGCAAGCACTTTTGACTCTTGATCCGATCTGGCGGTTTCAGTTGTGATGGCACGGGGATCAATAGCTACAATGACCGCATCAAACTTCGAACAGTCACGCAATAACAATGCTCGGATGTTTCTCATAAGTAAGATAAGGCGTCAGGGCTTCCAGTTGGCCACGTCATTGTTGCCAGGACAACATTAGGCCCCTAGGTAATGCACATTACAGTGGACCTAATTTCCTTCGTATTCAGGGCCGAACGGGAGAAAAAATAACTGAAAAGTCCATTGAAACGTAATATCTGAAGACATCTTGCCAGGTTCGCGCCTTTCTCTTTTCCGATATAGAAAGGTGGCATCGATTGGTGGCGCGCGTTGAACAATGCGCGTCCGTCCGTCTCGACATCGGAACAGAGGCGGCTCCGTCGGAACACGTCATCAGCGGCGAAACGAGCCCGTCTCGTGCAGCCCCTTTTATTACTGCTTGCTGTTATTGCGCGCCCGCTTGCTCCGGCGCTAGACGACATTATTCGTCAACGGGTAGTGGAGGAAGAAAAAGAAATGCTCTAGTAAAGGCGCCCGATCAGGAGCCAATATCGACCGCGCATCGGTCGTGCCTGCGCAGGCTACCATTCGGTGACAGCTGTCATCTATAGCACGGCTTGTCTGGAACCGTCACACGCCGTCAAACACCGCGCGGAAACCAGAGAAGGCGCGAACGTGGAAGCAACACGACCGGAATGGCCGCCGGGGAAGACAAAAAAACAAATGCCATACAATGAAGCAAACATGACTGCAAGGTTGGAGAACAGAGAAGTTTTAGGTAGTTGGATCGTGCTTTGCGGCGTAGCTGTCTTCGATGTCACATTCGTTCCCGCGAGATCGCCTTTTTTTGACAGTAGACGCCATAAGAAAAAAAGAAAGAACAAAGACTGTAGCAAGTGTACCAGGAATAATGCGTTTCGCAATACGATAGCAGTGCTATTGTAATTCAGCTTATAAGATTACTGGTAAAAAAAGGAGTATGTAGCAGGATTGCTTTTTTTTCTTGCACCTAAAGGCAGGAGTCAGTGCGTTGAGTCTACTGCTATAAAGAGAACCCACTTCCTTTTTAATGTTGAAGGTAGCAAGATACAGTCATTGCCTCCCCTGGGAGTTCAATTGATATCAGAGAACCAGTTTTTTTGTTTTACAGATAGTTCGAAACCGTTGTTTTAAATAACGACACATATTCAAAGAAAGATGACGGCACTTAATGGAAGGCACTGGAATACATCTACCCTAAGAGTACATGTATTTTATGAGCCATATAATAAAAGTGGTCTTGTGTTGAGTTTTTCCTAATAATTAGGTATATTTGCCTTCAGAAGACGGCCCTTTTGATGAAAATTAAGAAGGTTTACGTCGCGAGAAACTTAATATTAAGCTTCAAGCCTTGATGTCAGCAACCTTCCTTTCTGGTGCACAGAATAGAATTTTCATCGTTTATATATATGACGCAGCCATATTTTGCCACTGTCTGCAAGTTAGGCTCAAGAAACCTTCACGATAACATATTTAAGGTTCATATGTCCTGCTTACTGCCAGTGTTTACGCGTCATTTTGTTGTCCCCGAATCTCCAGTTTACAATTCATGCGCAGGTCACGCAGACAGGTAATATTGTGGGTCAACAACGACAAGAGCAGGTGCCGGTGTAAAAGAACTTGCAGCCGTATTCGAAGAACTTTTTACTCAAACAAAGTTTGTAAGAAAATGCTTTTTCAGTGAATACTGACGCTGGACATATCATTAGCGAAGCCAGCCTATCAATGACGAAAAACATTCTCGAAAGAGAAGTTCTATCAATTTCGCTCTGGTAAATAACCAATGCGCGCACAAGGAAGGTATGATACTCGCAAAGGCAACAAAGAATGAGACTACGTGAAACCGTAACAGTAAAGCAAGTTAAGGTCTTACAGTCACTTGAGCCTGTTTGCGCATCACTGCTACTTTGCTTCTGCGAGTAACCACGTTCAAGTGCCTACATATCGCATCAGAGTTATACAGTTAATAGGCTGTAGAAACAAGTGGAGATAAAAAAATATTAAAGTTAGCGTCCATGCACAGCGTAGGCCAAACACGCGCGAAGAGATTTTTTTGTTCTGGTGTATGAACATCCGAGAATATGTTGCACAGGAACATGCGAAATGATATACGCCGAGAAAACCATAAAACCTGAAAGAGCGAATACTCACAGCTCATTATTCTTAAAATTCAACGCATTTCCCCGTTTGTTTATTCCTCGGGCGAGATGGATGCAGACAGGACATTTATTCCTCACGCAGTCTGGTTTATCTGCAGCGACAGCCGGCGCGCACAAGCGCAAGTTTTGTGCTTGCCTTCACCGTTTCGTCCGAATGCGTAAAAAAAAAAAATGTCCGCGAGCCTTTCAGCTTCGTGCGGCGCGCTCCGGTTATCTCGAACGTCTCGTCTCAGCACTCGCATGCACACCGGTCCGGACACACACTCTGAATGCGGAGAAGCAGTGTTTTGACAAGGACTCGCCAAAGGGAATAAGTCAGCGGTGGTCCGAAACAGTGACAACGTTCCTCTTCCACCGGCAAGAGTGCGGAGGAGGACAAGCCCACCAATGTGTGAATGACGGATGCGTAAACATGCTCCAAATGCATGTCTTCAGGCCGACAAAGCGTCATCGTTGTTTCTCTTGTCACCTTGGCTTCTCTCTCTTCGCTACTCTCAGTGAGCCACCTGACACGATGCTGGCGGTTGCCTCTGTTTGCTTTGAGCTCAACTTTTGTCTAGCTTTCTTGCGAAGTGGTTGCTGCTGCGCGTGTGATCGCACTCTCGTAAGATCTCTCTTATACGCTACCCTTGAAGCTCAGCATGCAATTACTTTCTATATGTATGTGTGAATCGAAATGTGGATCGTGTTGGTTGGAGCGCCTACGAATATGCGCATAAATTTCGTTTTCTTTTCTTCCGTGCGACGCTCATGGGGTATTTTTTGCGCATGCGCAGCGAAAAATGCCACCTATTCATACGTGAGAGCATTTGTAACTAGGGAAGCAATAATAAAAGCAATAAGCAGCACCACAGCGGTGAGGCGGGCCACCAACTCGAGAGCTGAAAAGCTCAATGTGAAAGATAAGCGGAAAGAGAGCAGGTCTGAAATAAAGAGGGATGTGCTCCCGAGACAGCGACAAATGGCGGCAGCGAGCTGCATCAACGGGGTGTAAGCAAAGCAGCGCTGTCGAGGGCTTAAGAAGAGTGCACAGCGGGTAGCAAGTAAGCAACATACACAAAGAGAGCAAGAAGGCGTCAGAGAGGACAGGTCTACCCGAGATAGCAGAACTTGCTAGTAGTAGCAGGCGTCTTAACTGTTGTAGTGCCGTCGCGAAAAATGTCTCTGTGCAAAAAGGAGGGATGTGCACCGATGGATGAGATGGCGGCCGACAACCAAATACGAGATGTCATCACCGGGTTCCGTCGTTGAGTGAAAACGACTCCCTCGCGATCCGGTTCCCGCTGTGTACACAGTGTGGATGCCACACTGTGTACGCACTTGCTTTTTAACACAATAAACCCATCTTTGGTTTTATCATTGAGATCTCCTTTTTCTTGGAATGTTCGCACAGCAGCAGAATCATGGCTCTCTTGCAGCGCATTTTAAGGGGTGTAAAGAGTTGAAGCTTTTGTGAGCTCTCTTCTATTGGAAGGCTGATGGAAAAAAACATAAACACAGGCCTTTCTCCACAACACGAAAAAGAAAAGGAGTAAGGAAGTCAGCCCGTGAGTGGAGGTGATAGAGCGTATACTGTAAGGCAATCACGTCGAGGAGACAAAGGAGAAAACTAAAGAATGCACCCAGTTTGTATTGGGCGAGAAAAGGCTTTCACGCACCAAGGGCCCTGGGAGAATTAGAAGAGAGTACCACATTTAGGTGTGCTTTCACGAACACTGTGCAGTGTAGCTTTGTTATCCGCTTATAGGTAGTAATCCACGGTTGTATTAAGCACGCTATAGTGGTGTTATTCGTGCTCTGCTACGAAGCCCCATTAGCTATACTTCCTGATGGGATGCACATGACTTTATTCCTTTGCTTATTCTCTCTCTCTCTCTTGCTCTTTCGCGCGGTACTTGCAATGCTCGTCTCGTTGTGGCTGAATGCTTGAGGCAGACAATGTCTCAGTTGCTAGGACTGGTTCTCGTTAAGTTGTTTGTTTTACACCAAAAGTTGTAATAAGATCGAAACTCAGGTCACGCGCTGCGCCATCACCGCCATCGTTGTCCGTAACCACAACGCACGAAATGAGAAAAAAAAGTACCCGGTGCTAGCTTTTTCGAGCCCCATTGCGTCATTGAAAGACACAATGAGGCTTGATACCGGGACTACTGGGTGTCAGCGCAGTATTCTATCACTGAGCCACGCCGGTTCTTGGGACTTGTTGAGAAGCTTGCCTTAGGCAGGCTTGATGTCGGGAAACAATTCGCGTTATTACGACTTATAAAGCGTTTTTAAAACAGCAAAAGAACACGCAGTCGTCGCACAATGTGAATGGCGTAACGAGTGGGTCGTCCAATGCTCCAACTCATTACTAAAGCTTATTCTTGTTCACCTATTAACTGTGGCGCGTAACCACTTCAGGCATAATTCGTAAACGTCGTTAGCCACTGCATGAACGATTGGTACAAGATTCCTCGAAAGTGTTAAGCGGATACTACGCTTCTCAGAAGAATGACGAAAAATAGCATAGCAAACGCCAGCCTACTGCCCCCCCAAAATCAATATTAATGCCGTAGTGGGTATCAAGCAAGCGTGTTTGTAGCAGTTACCCAATGAGTCTTAGAAGAAGCTTTGAAAGGCCGCTCTTAAAGCTATCGCTGTGACTGTGCTGCGCCTTCCGGGCAAGCCTGGCATTTGTTTATTTTTTTTACCATAGAAATCACGCTCAAACTTCAGGAGAGTTGCGTTAAGCGTTAATGTGATACTTCCTAGCATTCAATAAAAATTTGTTTAAATATTTTTAACGCACAACATTCCTTAGCGAACTTTGGTGACTTTGAGAGTATCTATCTATCTATCTATCTATCTATCTATCTATCTATCTATCTATCTATCTATCTATCTATCTATCTATCTATCTATCTATCTATCTATCTATCTATCTATCTATCTATCTATCCGCCTAAGACTTTCAGCTCTCCTGGCCGTTTGGATGATGGGATCTATACCAAAATTGGTATGGCATAACATGACTGGATGACGAGCATACGTGACTAGTCGTAAAATGAAAATTATAGTAAGTATTTCACGAATGTCATGATTTACATTTAATGGTCTTGCTGCTCCTGCGGCCATTTCGTTCTCATGGCATATCGCAAAAGTGGTATGGTATGACATGACTGCATGGCGAACATAAGTGATGGTCCCTCACGTGGAAATCATGACATGGATGTCATGTAACAACATGATACACGCCGTGTCGTAGTGCGTTCGCGGCCGTTTCACTAGCTTCGCATATACCGAATTTCGTATTACGTGACGTGAATGGACGCGAACGTGTATGACTGGTGTAAACATGATAAACATGAGATACGCGTCGTGTAAGAACACGACTACGTAAGATGCTCATGTTGTGCTCGAGGCCATTTCGCTAGCTTCATATATACCAAATTTTGTACTACGTCACAAAAACGGACAACAAAGGTAAATGACACATTCACACATGATAATCATGAAATTCATGTGATATAAAACATGACTACATGCCAAACTCTTAGTGGTCTCGGGGTAATTTTGCCAGCTTCACATATACCAAATTTGGTGTTACGTGACGTCAGTGGATGACGACGGTATAAAAGTGTTGCAAACATAATAATCATGAGATACGTGCCACGTAAGAAAATGACTACATGCCACGCTAATGATGCGCTCACGGCCATTTCGCCAGCTTAACACATACCAAATTTGGCGCTACGTGACGCGAACAGAAGATGAAGGTAAACACCACGTCCAAACATGATAATCATGAGATGTGTGTCATGTAAAACATGACTACATACCACACTCACGATGCGCTCGCGGCCGTTTCGTTAGCTTCACGTATACCAAGTTTGGCATTACGTGACATGAATAGACGACAGAGAGAAATTACATGTCCAACCATGATAATCATGACATGCGTGTCCCGTGAAACATGACTACATGCTACGCTCATAGCGCACTCAAGGCCGTTTGGCTAGCTTCACATAAACCAAATTTGGTATGACGTGACGTGAATGGACGACTGAGAACAAATGCCAGGCGCACTTGCGATAATCATGACGTGAACGTCATGTACGACATAATTTACGTCCACCTCGTAACGTTGTGCTCATTTTATATGTCATGCTTCGCATATCATCGATTCCCACTGTACGTGGGATCCACCAATTTTTCGTTCAGTTGTGTGCACAACCGTGGGGCGGCGTCTTGCATTCCTCGTGTTCCGAATATTGGCGGTCACACTGGCTTTGTGAAAGATACGGATTTATGAGACAGGGTGTCACCGTGTCACCGTTCGTGGCGCTACGTGGGTATTCAATAGGGAAGCGTCACTGTAACCCTCCGAGTCTCACGCAACAAACTGGGAGTCCTCCAGGCAGAGTAAGCTTCGCCACAAAGCGTCACGTCACCGCCCTGAAGCCCAGTTATACCCTGTTTATAAACCGGTGGGTGGTCGGCCGCACTGGGGATAGAACCCGGTACCTCCCGTGGCTAAAGCGGACGAGTACGTGCGATGCCACAGCTACAGTGTCACTGCAACGCTACTGCATGCGCTGCGCGCGCCGTGATGCGGCAGCAGCATTGCATAGAGCCACAGAGAAGTAGCCTGAAAGAACAAATCTGACAGACGTAGGATACTGGAGCTGAAAACACGTCTATCGCATCTGCAGAGGGAGAGCGCTCAGACGCACCTGTGAAGCAAGCAGCGCTACTCATCATGTAGCTTCGCATCACGACCACACATTCAGCAACTTTGCTGATGGCATAACTCCAGAATGCCCTAGTTGTGAGGCACATAACTGCACACTCGCTCACATGCTCTGGCAGTGTCCGGCGTTACATGGCGCAAAGCTCAGCACAGAAGAAGACTGAGAGAGGGTTCTTAAAGCCCCGAACTCTCAGTCCAATACTCAGCAGTCCAGGAGGCCTGCGAACGGGCGGAGAGCCACGGTCTTCCAGTCCCGGCGTGGACGCGGCCAGCAACTGCGGCGGACACCTCTTAGGGGGGCATCTGACCAGTTCTTCAGGACCAAATGAAGTTCATTTCACTCACTCCCTGAACTAAAGCGGACCGACTCGCGGTGAGAAGCGCGCGTTTGCACTGGCATTGAAAGAAATAAAGGAGGAATTGGTGAAGCTATGAAGGTTGTTAGTTGATTGATTGATATGTGGGGCTTAACGTCCCCAAACCACCATATGATTACGAGAGACGCCGTGTTGGAGGGCTCCGGAAACTTCGACCACTTGGAGTTCTTTAACGTGCACCCAAATCTGAGCACTCGGGCCTACATCATTTTCGCCTCCATTGAAAATGCAGCCGCCGCAGCCGGGATTCGATCCCGCGACCTGCCGGTCAGCAGATGAGTACCTTAGCCACTAGACCACCGCGGCGGGGCTGAAGGTTGTAAGTTCGCGATCGTCCTGTATGTGTTCTTTGCTTGTGTCCTCTGAGCGTGAGCAGTGCACTTGCGTTTAAAACTGATAGCCGTTCTTCACTTGACATTACTGTTTGTTGCTATGAGATTCATCGAAAAAATAATAAAGAAAAAATACAGGGTCGTGCTTGCACTAGATCTAGAAAAGGCATTCGACAACGTTAAGCACTCGCACATACTACAAGCGAAGTCACGGTTTCATCGCAACGACAATCTTGTGACTTTTTTTTACAGATAATAGTGGCGTCAAAGTCTGGTCATTTAGAACTAACCTGTCAAGAATAACAAGGTGCCTTTGAAAAATATAGCTTCACCTATACGAACATCAGCGAGGTCGCTCACACCCGCTTCTAAAACTTACATTGCACATCGTGCTTCCTTCTGCTGGTTCCGATTTTCAAATCTGATTTATATTTTTTCTCGAACAGTGCATTTATTTACATCGCTGGAACGGTTGTGAGAAATGAGAAGATATACATCAGAGACATACCACCAATGTTCACATCTCGAAAGTCAAAGTAAGAACAAGTAGTAATAACTGCATGCTATTGTTCTGCAGCATCGCAAATAAAGCACAACGCTATGAGAAGATATGTGAGATTGCGGCAAGAAAAGACACGCCAATATTGTGCCCCGAGTGAATCCTTAAAATGGACCTTTTAGCGTAGCAATGGCATTGCATTCTACCTTCGTCCGAACGCGATCACTGCGACATATTGAATTCTGTATCTCGATCTTAGTGTACGGATGCCATGTCTTTTGAACTTTCCCCAGTGGATAGAAAGAAAGAACATGAAACCATTTCAGTATAATTATAGCCTTAAAACAACAATGAAAATGAAAAAAGAAGATTGCATCATTACTTTTTCAGGAGGATTTCCTGATTGTTTTTTTTTTCAAAGTCAGGGTGTCATGCTCGTGAAGCTGTGCCTTGAATAAGTGTTGCCGACAATTACATAATTGTAAAAATAGCTATTGTATTCACCACATCACTAAATAACAACCGTAAGTCAGCATCGTAATGGTGTACAGACAGACTAGCTAGACGACTTCTAGTGGTTCATCTGAAAATATTAAGAAAACAGGTAAAAAAAAGGCGGATTCCAGTACAGGAGGCATTAAGACATGTGATCTCGTGTGAAACAGTATAAACATGCTATATATAAATTACATTAAAAATCTCAAACTCACCTCACTTAGCGGGCTGCAATCAAGAAGTGTAGTTCCCGCAGGGGCTGAGACTCTGAAGCTAGTTAGGGAGAGGCTTCTGATCGTGAGGGACGAAGTTTGCACGCAATGTAAGCTAAAATAGCGATTTCAGGACAGGTCTTACCAATACCTTATATATGAGTTAGTCGTGAAGGTTATTTATTGTCAGGTTTCTGGAAACATTGATACTGATCTTCGTAATGACTGAAATGAAGAAACCGATTCTGAATTATGCATTTTTGTTCCACAACAATGTTTTAACCAATATTGACCACATGAAGTGTCGTACAAAAGAATGCTTTTGAGACCTTTCCCTTCTGAGCATATGAATAATATACCTACTAAGGAAAAAAAAACATGGGACGAGGACAGCAATTTGCGGGTCGGCCCGCTAGCGAGAGGTCCGCAAGCGGCGTGTTTCAGACCACTGGACTCTCTTAAGAATGGAGCTCAGATTGGCGGCATGGGTAATTCTTACCGGTCCGCGCAGTTTTAGGGAGTCGGGACAAACTTCGATTACCTTTTTAGAAAATCGGAGAAATACGTGTAAATGTTTTATGAGACAAGGCTGTAATAATTTATGACTGTTTTCATTCATAGAGGGTTTTACATGCTTTTCACGAAAACAAGCACAATTTCGCTTTGTGATTTCAAGTAGAAAAACCTCGTTGTAACCCTTTTTTAATCGATGTTTTCATAATAGTTAACAAAGGTGGTTGTACTTTTTCTAAAATTTGGGATATACTTTATTTATTTATTTATTTTGGCATAACGCGTATACATGGTTTGCCCGCAGGGTCAGGCAAAAGTATGATCCAAACCTCTTGACCAGGCCCTAACACAGTGGGGCAGCAGAAGCAACGGATTTGAAAACAATGATTCAACTTTGAAAATCTTTAATCAACAAGGACATAATCATATTATAGTAAACATATGATCACCAATTATAGTAGTAGCGTAACGGAAGTAATGAACATAAAGTAATGATGTAATCGCAGTAAGAACATAAGCACTAATGCAATAAAAACAACAAACATCAATATTGTGGTAATTAGTTATACTAATAACGGTAACTTTTAGTAACATTACGATGCAATCGCCGAATATCATTGTTACTGGTGTAGGAAAAGTTACATTAAAAATTGTACAACACATCCGCATCCAACAACTTAAATCAAGTGGCAAGCCTCCCGAAAATCTACCTTAGCTCATTCTCTCCAGAGGCAACCATTGTATAGATTAGTCTGTAAATATGTTTACCTGACTATAAAACTTTTTGCATGCCTTTTTCGCTACGGCAAGAGATGAAAATTAATCTTTCATTATCGCTTGCGATTAACGGCAGGGAGGATTTTTTCACGCGCATCTATTCATCTGTTTGTTTTAACAGTTTTCTCTCACAAGGAATGCAAAAAATATCTAAAAAATTTCATGCTTCTTTTGCTTTCCTCGTAATATTTTTAAAATTTATAGTGTATACCTTTCCCGCAATACGATACAACTGAATCGACTAAGTGCATCAAGCTAAAGTCAAATAAATTTTGCATCATAAATTTATTTATACAGCCAAATGCGAGGAAAATCAGTCAGGCCCACACAAGCCAATCGCAGCTTTGAAGGCTTCCGCAATTTCTCGGTTTTCTTGCCTTTGCTTAAAAAATAAAAAGGAAAAAAATCTACCGTTACGAGTCACACCTAGAATCTAAACACAACGTCCTGCCAAGAACAGTGCCTACTCTAATAAGCCGCACTCATCTTACGCACGTACGCATTTCAACTTTAGAAAACTAAATTACGTCTACACCATGTACCGTGCTTTCTTCTTTCTGTCGTCAGCGCTGTCGCTGTGTTCGCCCTCATTTGCCTGTTCTTTCTGTGCTGCCTGTACGCTGCCCTCGCTGTTACCGGGGCTGGGGTACGCGGAAACATTTCCTCCAGAGACATTCAGAGCATTGGCGGCATTGCGCGGCTCACATGGGCTTGGAAACCAATTAGTCCGCCGAGGTACAGACCAGGAAATGGAGGAGATTTCTGGTGTGGCCTCGTTTTACTACAGTTTCTCCGGAGATTCAGCAAGCTTGCGAAAAAAAAAAGAATATCAACGGGAAAGGTGCAGCTGGCTTTCTTGTAGGGAATTTCCTATCATTACGCCTTCACTCACAGATCAGGTTTCGCTCGCATTCTAAGAAAAACGGTTCTTTGAACCATACTGACTTTATTTGCTAGTACTATTGAACCACCGCTAACATAATAAGGCAGCCAAGAAGATTGACCGTCGTGGTGACACAGTGAACTTCATCACCAAGGGACTGTAATACCTACTGAAACGTTCCGTATGCGATGTCCAATAATTCCGTATGTTTCCGTAAGAATCTTACGGAAATATGTGGGAAATATTAGGGAAACATAAGTATTCTTTATGGAAACATATGGAATTATTGGACTCGCATACGGAACGTTTAAGTAGGGATGCTGAGCGAATTCCATTTCAGCTGTGAAATATAGCGTCTTTATGCCAGTGAAATGCAAAAGAAAAAGAAGAAATAGGACAAGAGCTGTGTTATAGCCTGCTATCCCGTCAACATAATAGTAGTATTGAATAAACACGCAAAAACAAGAAAAAATTAAAACGAACAAAGGGATGAAAAAATATTTATAAGCATACAGTACGTGGTGTAAAATGAATGAGCAGAGTCTACTAGGTCACAGTCCTGTACACAGAGGATTATCACACATCGAATGGAGCCCGCACAAACAGTTTTCTATGCACTTATGCGTATTTTGACCGCGAGGAGGAGGGAAGGACGAAAATAAAAACGAAAAGACGGTGAGGTTAGCCACTTCTCAGACCGGCTGGCTACCCTGTGCTGTGGAAAAACGTAAGGGAAATAAAAGTGACAGAGGAGATATCCTACAAAATAAAAGAAAGCGGAGAAAAGGAGAATGATAATACGTTGGACGACGCTGATTAAAGTTTGTCTTTGAGGCTAGTTGTCCGTGAAAAAAAATGACACCATCTCAAGGTGGCCATGATGCGATGCGAAGCTGTACGACAGGTGCGCGCCAATCACGCGATGAGATTGTCCTCCCACCTCCTTGCGCTCACGCGAGAGGGGTCGAATATCAACGGCTACCAACAACGTAGACGCGCTCTGTCTCACAGAAACGTGGAACGCGTTACCACACAGAGCGTAGGAGCGTAAGAGAGGAAAGAGAGGGGCAGGGGGGTGCTCATGCTCCGCGGAGGTGTGCGCGCGGCAATGCTGGAGAGGAATCTCGTTGCCTTCGCCGGCGACTCGGAAGAGGGGGGAGAGCGTAGGAGAGGAGAGAGAGCAGCAGGCGCGCGCGTGCGCTGTAAGGTTTGTTACGCCGCACACCGGATTGAGCTCGACCTAAACACGCCTCGCATCTAAAACGCAAGAACGCTCTCAAAGCTTTCCGTGCCGAGGAAAGTTTCGGCAAGTGTCCTAAGGCAGTTTCCACCAACAATGAGCGATTGTTAAGTCTATCAAACACTTCTCACAGTTATTTTCTTCGTGCATTGAAGCTAGGGCACTGACAGAAGTTGGGCGATTGTCTCCTGGCAACTACAATCATCTTCTGACAGGCTACTGGCCACTCCGATTTAAAACTAATAAACATTCGTGAGAGCCACCGCGAGCCACAGGCGGCACAGGAGCGTCTCTTCAGTTATAGTTATTCCCTTCGAAATACGGAGTAGTATATCCAACTTTTGAAGGGTCCAACTTTTGAAGACGTGCGTCGGAAAATTCCAGCAAGTTCCATTATGCGAGTGTGAATTCACGTGAAAGTGAACGAATCCCTGTAGCAGCGTCCATTCTTGATAATGGTACTGCTGAACAATTGAGCGTAATGAGCAGATCGGGTGTCTTTATCTGCACGGTCGTTTCCGTTGATACCGCAATGGTTCGGTGTCCACTATGTTCTCCTCTGCAGCGCTGTGATAAAGCAGACTGGTGTTAACGACTAGCTGTTCGTTTGGTTCATGACGATGTAGTGACATAATGCACTTAAGGGCTGATCTGGATTCGGAGAAGATAGACCGTGACTGTGGTGGTTCTTCAATTACGAACTCTAGAGCAGCACGCAGGGCGTGGAGCCCTGCAGCTATCGATGGTGGCGAATGCGATGTTTTGAATTTTATGGTGATGGATTGCTCGGGAACCACTGCTGCCGCTGAGCTTGCAGAGTTAACTGAATTATCTATGTAGATGTGAAGGCGTCCACTGTATTTTTCATGCAGGAACAATAGTGTGGCTTGTTCTAGGGCCAAATTTTACGACTTCTTTTCGTTTGTATTTCTGGAATGATTGCCAAGGCTTCCAATGGATGTAGATACCACAACGGTAACTGCAGTCTTTCTGCGTGCGTGAAATTTGTGGGAATCACTGTGCAATGAGAAGCAATAATACCACTAAACGCCTAGTGGGGCCTAGAAGTTGGAAGTTAGGCGAGGTGGTATGATGGAATCTGGGTGGCGTGTCTTATGTCCATTCGCGAAGCGTCGACGCAAATGAATGTTGTGATCGGGTGCTCGCGAGTGATGGCGACAGTTGCTGGTAATGGTGAAATATGTGAGTGCAATGTCTTCATCAATAACACTATGAAATGGAGCAATAGTGGCAATATTTAGCGGTGAATTAAACTTGCGTTCAAAAAAGTGTCATCGCATTTTTGATGTTGGAGCAGAAGTACTAGAGCATTTATACCTTGAGTGTCGTATACTCAAATTTACCAGGTGTTGTTTGCAGCGCCACTTAACTGCCTACTGAACGAGTGAACTAAGATCGTTTGGATGGTATTGAAGAAGCATCGCTGGACAGCATTAGAAAAATTATCGTGAAAATGGGTTTAGGCCACGTACACCAGCGCCTAAAGTCGCCTAGAAGCTACGTGATCTGTTTCATTCACTGATTTAGGGGTGTCATTTGAATGGCCTGTCATGGCCAAGCGACATATTTTGTACTCAGACTGAATAATGTGGCACTTCCGATAAAAGCTTTCAATATGCGCGATATGTTCTTACAGAATCCCCAGACATATTTCTTGTTCTCGCTTTGGTGTTTGCCAAAGTGGCGTTTTATAACACTTTTATCAAATTCCCTGCGAGATTAACGAGTGCTAAAAGCCGTCCTGTGCTTTAACTCAGTACATTTAGCATGTAGCATATTAGCTTTGTTTCGAGGCTGGTAAGAGGGAAAAGCCGCATATCATGAGAAGAGGAGTAGCCACGGTGCTTGTAATGGCGCCAACGAATCCTGTAAACCACACACCACACACACACACACACACACACACACACACACACACACACACACACACACACACACACACACACACACACACACACACACACACATATATATATATATATATATATATATATATATATATAAGGGAAAGAAATGTATACCTAAGGGCTCGTTTTTCCGTGTTTTGACACAGTATTAATGAGATCTAACAGACAGTAATGCCAAGGAATGTACAGGGGAAGTTATTAGAATCAATGGAATGTAAATAAGAAGAAAGAAAAGTGGGGGAAAAAATGACCAGCCATGAGCATATATATATATATATATATATATATAGACATGGTGAAGGAGTGGCCGTAGCGTTGCAAGTAGTTTAATAAATATAATAAACCAAACCACTTTAAACCACTTTGTGACTGCTCACGGAAGTTCTACTTGACTACTTGCAACGCTACGGCCACTCCACCGCCATGCCTGTCACTGGAAATAAAATTAGGACAACCGCTAAGTTATGTCTCTTCTCTTCCCAAGTACGTTTCGCCCATTAAATATATATATATATATATATATATATATATATATACATATATATATATATATATATATATATATATATATATATATATATATATATATATATATATATTGTGTGTGTTTGTAACCTATGCCAGAATATACAAATTGCTGAATAGCCTTCAGGAACTCTAAATCATGCGGTCATGCTCTATTTTTTTTAAGTGTGATAAATTATGGGTAATTGGCTTAACGCACCGCTAGCAGCACCCTTAGCATAACTAGAATTTAAAATTTTAAAAAGCGGCAGACCTCGAAGAGTCACCGTTGTAATAATTCATGAACCGGGCAAGTAAAGTACACAGAAATTTTCAGAATCAAATTGCAACGAATAGGTTAATTTAAGTTCCTTCAAAGCAGTAAGCGTGAGCGTCGTTTTTATTACAAAAGTGCAACGATGTCCATACTGCTCAAGGAGTGTCATTTCTGCTCCAGATATGAGCATATGCTATTCAGGCGTTTGCTGCAGTGCTCTCCGAACTGCGACAGTTTGATTCTAATCGTGTGAGCCAACTGCACACCCAGTGCATTCGCTTGCTACTACAGTCGGGTACAATTTTAGAAGTCCTTCGCATAGCTTACTCAATGGCGGATGCACGCATCACGCGGCGCACAATGACGTCATGTGCTGGACGGCCGATGACCCCACCTGATGAGCCCATCACCGAGTGTGAGTACAGGACGATTTTCCTTTAGTTTGTGGAGGCGATCGCCAGCCGTGCTTTAGTGATGATTGATTGATATGTGGGGCTTAACGTCCTAAAACCACCATATGAGTATGAGAGACGTCGTATAGTGGAGGGCTCCGGAGATTTCGACCACCTGGGGTTCTTCGACGAGCATCAAAATCTGAGCACACGGGCCTACAGCATTTTCGCCTCCATATAAAACGCAGCCGCCGCAGCTGAGATTCGATCCCATGACCTGCGGGTCAGCAGCCGAGTACCTTAGTCACTAGACCACTCCGGCGGGGCAGCAGCACTTCAATCGTCTCCGTATTTGTCAAGTTGCACACGGATACAAATCGTGCTATCACCGCATAAAACAGAACAATTTTATAACTGTGTATTTGTTAGACAAACACATCTATTTTTGCTTATTGGTTCCAGTAGACAGTTACCTGGATGGTATCAAATTGATAACGTTCATTTGATGAATGTTTCTAAGGTAAAAACTTTCATAAGCCTTTACAACAGGGGCGGCAAGAGCTTCGCATTGAAGGACTAGAGCGGAAATGTGGCTCTTGGTGCGTAAAGTGTGCTTGTGTTTTAGTTACATACGCCACGTTGTAGACGTGCCTCTCAGAGAAGGCACCCTTGCGCAAGATAAACCGAAGTCGCGTTTCATAGCTTCACATAGACTTGCGATCGTCCAGGAGAAATAAATTCCGTCAGTTTTCCTGGAATGATTTCCGCGAGGTCTTCACGCGGGACACATAGTTGAACGGCACCGACAGTTGGGCCGATGTCATCTCTGAGTTCGCCTTGCGGCAGCAGGGCGCTCAGCTACTGACGCGACATCGTGCAGTGATTGCCACTAGCTCGTATCGTTGTTCTAGTCTTGTATTACTGTTTTTTTTTCCTTTGCTTCACACATCCCTCGAGATATTCCATTCTTTCGGTGGTTTTCTATTGACTTCTTTTGCGACCATAGCCGACAACCCTCCCCAAACCGAGCGATTCATGTGTGGTTTTTGTGTTGAAGCCTTTGTGTCAAACACGACAGTGCCCGCAGACAAAGAGGGAAAAAGAAATTAGGACAAAAAAGGGAACTACTAGGCGGGGGCACAAGTAATGCGAAAGCGAAAGAGAGGGGCAGCGGAAAAGGAAGCCCATTTGATAAATTGTGTGCCTCGTCAGATTATCGACAGGGGAAATGCGGGTAACGGGTTCGTGGTCCTCCCCCGCCGTCTTTGTGAGCCTCTGAAGGAAGTGCAGGCGGGCGTTCCATTACTGAGGAAAAGAGTGGGGAGCTTACTAGAAAAAAAACAAGAAAAAGACGAGGAACGGGGGCGAAGAGAAAGGAGTCGCACTAAGGTGTCGGTGCAGAACCCGGTGCATGGGGTAAACGCTTAGGTTATCGACAGCCGGTTAAAAATTGCGACTGTCAGCGTTCGCGCTCCCCTAGCTGAGCCTGTTTTGCGAAATATTGGAGGTGGAAGGGTTAGCCTGCATGCTTCCTGTCCCGACAAGACGAAACTATACTCAGCCCTGCGGTTCGATAATCGACGGCCAGAAAGATTTGATTCCATGCACTCGGTGCCGCAGTCAAAAGAAGTGTTCGTGGGAAAGCGTAAACGATAATAAGAACGCCGTACGTTAACATAAGCGAGACTTTTTGACTTTTTTTTTAAATCTAAGAACTGTCTTGTACACGCCTAGGCGAATTTTACCTGAAAAAAAAAACAGAAAAACCAAGAACATTTCCATCACAAAGGGGCAACTTTGGCCCCGATAAAAGGTTTCGCTGTGGCACGTTTCCTTCGGCGAAGCGCAAGTGGAGAAAGTTGCGAGGGTAATATTTAGAATAACATTGGTGTATTGTGCCTAGGCTTTGCTTCTGTATTTCTGGATTTGGGATTGAAGGATTGATGACGATTGATATGTGGAGTTTAACGTCCCAAAACCACCATATAAATATGAGAGACGTCCTAGTGGAAGGCTCCGGAAATTTCGACCAACTGGGGTTTTTATTTATTTATTTTTATTTACAAAAAACTGCAGGCCCATTTAAGGACCCCAGCAGAAGGGGCAAAGATCATAACATTGCAAACAGGTGTAAAACAGCAAGAACAAAAAAGATACATCATATACAAAAGATACAAAAACATAGGTCATGGTTAAATACGCTCAAGTGCCCCTACAGAGCTGGTTAACGATTGAGGTAGGCAGTTCCAGTCGTTTATGGTTCGAGGAAAGAACGAGTATTTGAAAAGGTTTGTTCTGGCGAAATACGGTGTTAATAATTGAGTCTGTCGATGCCGGGTTTGTCTTGTCGTAAGCGGTTTTCTAACGTGCACCCAAATCTGAGCATACGAGCCTACAACATTTCTGTTTTGATTCAATCTCGCCGCAGCCGAGATTTGATTCGGCGACCTGCGGGCCAGCAGCCGAGTACCTTAGCCACTAGACCACCACGGCGGGGCGCTGCTCAAGCCTCATCTTACGGGTCCTTCGATAGCGTGTGTATGGTTCATTAATAACTTCTCAAAGGAGGTCCCTTCTCAGTATGCGATCAGTATATTGATGCGAGCAATATATTGATGCGAGCAACCTAATATTTCACGAATGCAAACGAACTCAAGACAAACTAGAACATAGATGGGGAATTATTAGGGCTTTCCACAGAAAGGCAGGATACCTTCATAAAGATGCACATGTACATACATTGCAGGTGGTGCCCCCCCCCCTCCCTAACCATCTAAAGAGAACAACTAATTTGACCCATATATTTTATCCTGATTATTGCTGTTTAATGTGAATGTTTAAAGCCACACAGGTTTTTGTCGACAACCGCAGCCGAAGATGTTGCATTCCAAGAAATGTTCACTTCTCACCCTCGAAAAGCCGAGAACTCAGCGCAGGCCATTGTGAGCTGCACATCATTGCTTAATCTTCATTTTATGTATCCATTAATAAATTGAAGGAGAGTTCGCGATTCTAAAGCTATTCTTCTCTGCCGAAACTGAAGGACTGCGCCGAGGTGAATCTTTGTGCCCCTTATATGTTATTGGAGCACCATGCGCAACTCCTAAAATGACAAGTTTTTTTTTTCTGCGTCCAATTTCCAAAAGGGGTGGCATGAATATCCTAAGAGCATCATCGTGTTATGACCCTGTTTTGGCTTTTTTTAGAGTGAATGATGACAATCAATGCAGCCAGAATTTAAGAACAAGGTTGTGAATTGACATGAACTGTAATCAAAGCAACCTCAATAAAATCTTAAAAATCTAAAAGCCTGTCATGCGTGTCGTTCATCCCCAGGATTTTTTCCTTTGAAATTGGTATGTGGCATACATCGTCAAAAAGTATTCGAATGAGTTATGGAGGACATCACAGACATTGTGGCAGAAGCCTGATCAGAAGTTACTGGTAAAATGAATCATACGATTGGTAGCCGTAAAAAAATGTGTGCATCGATGTTATTACGAAAGTGCAAGTGGCAGATTACGGGCCATTACCGCGTCCCCATTCTTTCCGGTCTGCGCGCAGACGCACCGCACCCACCAATGCTAACTTGAACGAACTAATTCTACCTAACGTTGCACCTTTGAAGTCTGTTTAAGGTATAATAACGAAACATAAATTGCTGTGAAAATAAGCTATAGTATTGAAGAGTCAGCTGTGGATGCTAAAAGAGTTACTTCTGTATTATTACTTCATTCTTCCTGTGGCCCAAGTTACTCGCACAAAAAAAAAGGATGCCACAAAAGCAGCAGACACATTTGCTAGCCGGTATATCTGGCAGCGTCTCAATCTGGCTTTGCCCAACGCTTTACCATTTCTCATCCCCAGATCGACCGAAACTATCTCTGAAAGGATGAGAGAAAGAAACACTGCGAATAAGAAAACAAATTATAAACAGAGCAATAGGCCGTAGAGAAAGGGCCTGCGCCCCAGCGTCCCGGCTCGAGATCCCGTGCAGCCGCACTGTATAGTCGTCGGTGGCACTGGCACGGGCGAGCGACCGATGCCAAAGACGGCGATCGTCTCGCCCGAGCGACCCCGAAAAGAGTACGGTCTGGCTGACAGCGCCGAGTAAGATGAAGGGGACGCTTCCGACCGCTACCTCGTCGACTCCTCCCATCACTCCCATCGGCCGGATGGGGTTCATTGCGGTGGTTGTACAAAGAAATGTTTGCCAAGGTGGGTCCCGTAAAGCAAATCCACTGCGTGACCACCGGGCCACGTACATGCATCCAGCGCAAGCACATCCAGCGGCACAGACGCGACCAGATCAAGTCGTGGCCGTGAGAGAAAGCAATCTCGTCAGGGTATGGTCGGGCGCTCCGAGGCGACTCCTGTGGACCGGCATCTAATCGAAGAGGACAGCGGCTGCTTGGGCCGGGGTGCTGCGGAGGCGAACGGGAGCTGCTGCCACGCGAGAATTCGTCCTCGTACCTATTTTCCATTGTCGTCGAGCGCGGTGGCAAAAACGCCGTTTTGGCATCATGTGTGGTATGCGACACCCTACGTCGAGCACGCACACTTATCGTGCTTGAAGCGCCATAACTAACTAAAAGCACCGTGTAGGGAAGCTTGCGCGTAACTACATTAAACATAATGTGCTCTCGGGTCACGATGATGTGCAGACTCAAGTAGGTAGCACGGATGATGCAATCCTGGTGTTTGTGGTCGGCGGATCCCGTACAGTTTGGGTGCAGTCTTACTATTCACCACGGCATTTGTACCAATACTGCTAAGAGAGTATTCTCGGGAATTTTGTGGCCCGTGATTAAAGGGTAAAAACATAGCCCAATCTCGAAGAAATTTGTTTCATTATTAAGACCAAGGCCCTGACTGGACGGTAGGGCAAGACAACTACAGCAGTTTGTAGGTACATGCCCCGGCCAATCGTTTATGCTGATAGAGGACGTCAGTACAAAACGTTATTCTCAAGAACAAAATACATAGTGGTTTGGTGTAGTGACAATCTCTCAGCCGTTAGCTTCGGTCAGCTTGTGAGGTGTGAGGAGGAAACTCATTGAACGCAAATTAAGGCGTTATTTTGTGGTTTTAAAGAAGTAAAAAACACGGTTTTACGTAATGGACCCTGTATTGGCTTGATCGGATTGCTTGTGTACGCATGTTGTTTTTATTTTTAGAAGTATTTCGGCAGAGGGGTGGTATAGTAGAAAAGTCAACCTGTCCCGTTGACTATTCTATTAAGGGAACAGGACAGAGAGAAAAGATTAGGGTATTAGGAGACAGCCTGGGTTGAGGGCTTATCAACAGTCATTAGCATAAACGCTTCATTTCCTAAAAAGGGCGCTCACTGGACGTAAGGGGCTTGGCAAAGTCAACCTGCCTTATATGTCAAGTAACTTTAACAAGACTTCTTTCCTGCTACGCAGAGATAAAAGAAACGCTTGATTTGAGTCTTCTGCCTGAAATAACTCATAACAATAATGCTTCGCTTTTTTTTCCTCATACAATAAAGTTTTAATTTCGTAGAGCTCGTGCACTGTCATGTTTAATTTTTTGTTTTCACTATCATTTTCCTGGTCCTCCCGACAGCGAAATAGCGCTAAAAAACTTTCAAAAGCGGCTGAATTTTCTTAGAGAGACTCACAAGCTTTGGTTTGAGTGAGTCGGCTGACGAGCATACATCTTAGCTGAGCTGTACCGCAGGTAGCATCAACTGGACGGCTCAGTGTGAAAAAAAAATACAGAATGGATTCGGTAACGGGAAACTGCACCGGAGACATGGCCCCGAGTCATTTCTGCAAAGTTCGGCACAATGCGAGTGGTTCAAGAAAGAACATGTATGGATGGGACTCGACTGAACAAATGGCACTTTCGCGTAGCTTCCTTAGTCCTGCGAGCAGCTATTCGCGCTCTGAAATATCGCTACAAAAATTAACGGTGAAGGTTTCCTTTCCTCTACACTGAAAGTATATAACGGTATGTTTCCTGTATTCGCAATGACAAAGGAATTTTTTTTGTTTTCTCACCGTCAGTTACGACCTAATATTTCGGCCAGTTATCCGCATAACTGAGAACACAGCGTGCTGCGTACGTGCAAACTATCCCTTGGGGCAGAGTTAGCCCAAGCTAAGCACACAATGCTACAGCATGGCTCGACAAAAGAAACAAATCGTGATATATATATATATATATATATATATATATATATGATTGAAAAAAGAAATTCTGTGGGTCCGGTGAAAATATAATTAGGAATAAAGGAGCACACTTACGAAAATTTGATAGTTGTGTACTCTACATTTCGGCCATGGGATGGCGGAAACTTACAGTAAACAACTATCAAATTTTCGTAAGTGTGCTCCTTTATTCCTATATATATATATATATATATATATATATATATATATATATATATATATATATATATATATATATATTGTACGATTTAAACCGATGCGACCAAAAAGGTTACAAGGCCAGGCCTGTTAAAAAAACAAAAAGAAACAGGGAGTGAACTTCAGCTTCCTCCCCCCTCTTTTTAGGTTTGCTGATAAATAAAATGCCTGCTTAATAGGAAACAAATGTAGAAGTAGCCCCGTTATGCAAAGCATACTTAGGACCACGTCCTCGGACAACTCAAACGAAACCATTCTGGCTCAATCACTGAGATGAAGCGTCGGCGAATGCGTCTTTGAAATAATCCCGCCGTTCTCGCGCCCCGTTACAGCCATGGAGGCAGCTCTGGAGGAGGAAAAACTGCAATGAAATGGGCAGAAGCGCTACACTGTAAAAACAAGACAAAACGAGCGAGACGGAAATGGATCAAGTAGTTTTTCAAGCTCCATGAAGCTCTACTTCCAGAGCTACGGGCGTGCCAAGCTTGATTTGTGGAAGAGCGGAGAAATGCAGGTAGGAAGCCGAGATGGCGGGACCTCGGTGATCGACAGCGCGGGTCTTTATTCTTATTCCTTTTGCGGCTTCTCCAGTATTCTTTTTTAGCGGACGTCCGCCGCCCTTGCTTGGGAGTACAGAGATTACTCGTGTGGGCGGAAACGACTGGACGGCTAGAGTAGCAAACAAACAGAGACAGAGAGAAGGACGACGAAGTGTTTCGGCATCCCGCCCCTTCATGCACTTCGAGAGCAGCTCCACTTTGGGAAGGAAAGAAGATGGCATGCTTTGTTCTCACTGGCCCTCGCTCTCCCGAATGAAGTCGGTTGACAGAAGAGAAATTGAATTTCCATTCAACGCTGATCGGGTACGTCAGCCGCGTTGCAAGATGAAGGAAAGTACAGAAAACCGAGCGCATACGGTATTCCCGTGTCGAGGGCGCTCACGTACGCACGCACCTTTCTCTTGTCGTCTTGCGCGTGAGCGTTGATAGTTATTCAGTGGTTTACAATCACTGCATTTCGTTTGCCCATGAGCGCTTATTTTCGTAGCGATAAGGAGGTATGCATGCACCCGGCCATGCATTCCAATCGATGTATATGCACGGCGAGATCAGAAATACTGTGCATACTTAGATAAGGTACAGAACACGTGGCTCGTATAACAGAGAATTTAATGACAGTTTCGGTTCGGTATAAGTTCAGCGCAAATATTTAACTGCTTATTTGCACCGATAAACTTCGTAGACATGCAAAAAAAAAACAGCTGCTAGATTAGCTAACCACAATCAATACGAAAACCGACGGCTTCATCCCGATGCCATGCTTTCATTTTTTACACATTCTTTGATCTATGATAACTTCTTAGCATATATCTTATGTAATTGGTGTACTTTTGAAAAAAATAAAGTTAAAAGCTTGCGCACTAGTTGTTCTTTTATTTTTGTCGTTAGTACTTTTAGTTCTTTGTGCCATCGCTCACCGAAACTACGTTAGTATAACGCATAAAAAGAGAATATACGAAAAGAAAGCCATCAAATATTCACAACTAATTTATATGATCCAACCGAACTCTAAGCATGCGAATGGCGGTCTCTGTCAATACCTACATGCAGACTTTGGTCGTTTACATCAATCATTCAATCAAACAACCAGTTAATAAAGGTAACTGAAACAGAAAGGCCTCTCAATTTCAACACGAAAGCCTTTCATGCCAGGTGTCCACGACGGCTCCGCTGACATACTTCGTTCACGGAAGTGACGTTGATATATATATATATATATATATATATATATATATATATACACTAAGAAATTACACCGAAAGAAAAACAGAAGGCATGAATCTGTCGCGTGGAATCTGACCAGCAAAATCTCGATTCCCAGCGCACAGCGCTAACTATACTACGCCACAGAACGTACGTTTTCTGTTATGCTAACGGCAAGCCGTTTATATACACAATATACCGTTTGGGTTGGCAGCGCGATAGGCTCGTGTTAGGCGCGCTCTAAATGTCGTCGCCTCCACGAAGCGCTGCCTCCGCGGAGCGTGGTCTCGCCTGTGCGCGCGCATCTCAGACTGGTAATTCGGGAGAGGAAGAAGGTCACTTCGCACACTGCCACGGCTGCGTTTACCAAAGGAGCGCCCTGCTCACACACGACGCAAAAAGAATTGTAACAGTTGTTCGCGCTTGTCCTGTGTACACTTGTGCGCTCTTTTCGTGCGCGTTTTTTTCCTGTTTGAACAGTGCGTTTTCAGTCTCAAGCTTTGACAGTTGTTAGTCCACGCTCGCCCTATGTATGCTGATTTCGTGCGTACTTTCGGCTTGAGGTGCATGATGCAAGTTTTCGAACTGCTTGCCATTCCTAACATGATTTTGCCATTTTTGCTGTTTCTGAAACAATGCACAGTAAAGGCTCAACTACTTCTGTGAAGACGCACTTCTCTTTCGTGTTATACCGACTCCTATATATGGGGGGATCAGTGACGTTTGTTTTTATGAACACGCACAGGGGTAAGCCTTCGTCGAATTGCATGAACTTTGCGAAGAGCTTGAGAACAACAAAAAAGCTGCGCCTGTCACAATGATTATCTTCACACAGACCACAGGATTTATGCATAATAATACAATAGTGCAGTTCAATTCAAACAAGACAAAAAATCTGCAGATCCCACGTACCTGGGAATCGACGTTATGCGAAACATGCGAAGAGAAGGTGACCGTGTTGCATTTTTTTATTGAGAGACACCTCATGAAATGACACTGAATATATGTGCAAATGTTGCGCGCACAGACATATGTTGGAGAGCTGCACATGTTTACATAACCCAGCAGTTGTTTACACTTGCGCAACGATTCCAACTGTAACATACGTATTAGCAACACCAGAAGCAGATATGAAGCGCCGATGCTCGCGAAGATGCTGGCCCTAGACACTGCTACATAAATCAACTTCAGTGCATGGCAACTAGTCACAATTGACGTTAACCCAACGTGACGGCTGTATCAAAGGAATACATATGTCACATTATAAAATTGGGCAAGCAGCACTGCAACCATTATTGACGTTTCACGAAGATTAGTGGTGTTTTTTTGAAAATTAGTTTGTGTTGTGTCTTAGTGCGAAGGTTGTGCGAAGGCTGTGTCTCAGTTAAAATCAGGTGAACCATCTTTTGATCTCAATTACAAACCTACTAATCTCGTTTCGTTTCTTGAATCTAACGCTTTTTTTACTCTACCTCAAGAAGCGTTTTTTAAACGCAACTAATATTGCGTATCTAAAACATTTAACCTTTAGACGAAGGCCATGTTATTGACTATTTTTTATACCTTGCTAAAGCTATTGACAGGGTGTTTCTTCACTAATTAGTTCTGAAACTTAATTTGCTTAACACTTATACCAATATCTTGAACTGGATAGAATGTTTTCTAAATAACCGCAGTAAATTTGTGAATCCTAATGATGCTGAATTTCCTCGTTGTGATATAAAGTCAGGCATCCCGCTAGACTCCATGTTGAGCCCATTATTATATCTAATTGGCATTAATGACTTGCCTACGGTTTCTAACAGTTTCATTAAACTATTTGGTGACGTTTTTGCTCTATACCGCAAAATAACTAATCAGCACAATAGATATATTCTTCAGTAAAACTTCGACAGCGTATCCACTGGTGCTCACAAGAGCTAGTGTTCTTAAATCACACTAAAGGGAAAATCATGCATTTCTCGCGTCGCTCAGACTCATCCACACCTTTCGGCTATGGGGTGAGTAAAATCAGCCTCGAGTACGTAAAATCATATAAATATCTCGGAAGTTAGCTTACCAATATTCTTTTTTCACACGTGCACTTACAATACATAACTAACAATGCCAACAGATACGTAGAAGTAGGATACGCAAACATTTTTTTCCAAAGCTCAATGTCTTTTAAAATTACTTCTTTACAAAACCCTACTTAGACCAAAGCTCGATTGTGCTGCTTCTGTTTAGGACCCCTGCCAAAAAACACCAACAACTATCATTGAATCAGTTCAAAATCGCTGCACGTTTCATTATTTCGAACTACTTTCGCCCAGCTGGCGTTTCACTCATGTAATACATGACATTGGACAAACGGATTTGAAAGTTGGAAAAAAATTTCCTTATTTCAGGATCTTCATACTTATCTTCGCACCTTGACCATCAATGTAAAGTTTTCATTAATAATGTCTTTTCAGACTTCTTTTCGCCAAAAAACCTGCGCCGACTGGAGCCCCTTTTTCTCCATCACCTCATCGAGGACAACTTATCATTCAAGGCTGCACTATGCGATTATCTTCAGCCCCGCCGTGGTGGTCTAGTGGCTAAGGTACTCGGCTGCTGGCCCGCAGGTCGCGGGTTCGAATCCCGGCTGTGGCGGCTGCGTTTCCGATGGAAGTGGAAATGTTGTAGGCCCGTGTGCTCAGATTTGGGCGCACGTTAAAAAAAACCCAGGTGGTCAAAATTTCCGGAGCCCTCCACTACGGCATTTCTCATAATGATATATGGTGGTTTTGGGACGTTAAACCCCAAATATCAATCAATCAAGCGATTATCTTTTGAACCTATAGTAACTTAGTTGTATTTAGACGTGTATTCGCAATATTTGTTGCATTTCTATGTTCTTTTTCTCGAATTTTTATTGTTTTTATATTACCACTGTCCTTCTGTAAAGCCTTTATGCACCATGAGGGTAAAATAAATAAATAAATAAATAAATAAATAAATAAATAAATAATCATCATCATCAGCCTGTCTACGTCCACTGCAGGACAAAGGCCTCTCCCATGTTCCGCCAGGTAACCCGGTCCTGTGCTTGCTGTTGCCAATTTATACCCGCAAACTTCTTAATCTCATCTGCCCACCTAACCTTCTGTCTCCCCCTACCCCGCTTCCGTTCTCTGGGAATCCAGTTGGTGACCCTTAATGACCAGCGGTTATCCTGTCTACGTGCTACATGCCCGGCCCATGTCCATTTCCTCTTCTTTATTGCAGCTATGATATCCTTAACTCTCGTTTGTCCCCTAATCCACTCTGCTCTCTTCTTGTCTCTTAAGGTTACACCTACCATTTTCCTTTCCACTGCTCGCTGCGTCGTCCTCAATTTAAGTTGAACCCTCTTTGTGAATCTCCAGGTTTCTGCTCCGTAGCTAAGTACCGGCAAGATACAGCTGTTATATACCTTTTTCTTGAGGGACAGTGGCAATCTACTTGTCATAATTTGAGAGTGCCTGCCGAATGTGCTCCACCCCATTCTTATTCTTCTAGTTACTTCAATCTCGTGGTTAGGCTCTGCGGTTATTACCTGCCCTAAGTAGACATTGTCTTTTACAACTTCAAGTGCACTATTAGCTATCGCAAAGCGCTGCTCCTTTCCGAGGTTGTTGTACATTACTTTCGTTTTCTGCAGATTAATTTTAAGTCCCACCTTTCTGCTCTCCTTGTCTAACTCCGTAATCATGAGTTGCAATTCGCCCCCTGAGTTACTCAGCAATGCAATGTCATCGGCGAAGCGCAGGTTACTGAGGTACTCTCCATTAACTCTTATCCCTAACTGTTCCCATTCTAGGCTTCTGAAAACGTCCTGTAAGCACGCAGTGAATAGAATTGGGGAGATTGTGTCCCCCTGCCTTACACCCTTCTTTATTGGTATTCTGTTGCTTTCCTTATGAAGCACTATGGTAGCAGTTGATCCCCTGTAGATTTCTTCCAGAATGTTTATATATATTTCATCTACGCCCTGATTCCGCAGTGTCTGCATGACGGCTGATATTTCTACTGAATCAAACGCCTTCTCGTAATCTATGAAGGCAAGTATAGTGGTTGGTTATACACTGAGCATTTCTCTATTACCTGATTGATAGTATGAATGTGGTCAATTGTTGAGTAGCCTGTTCTAAATCCTGCTTGTTCCTTTGGTTGATTGAATTCTAATGTTTTCTTTACTCTGCTAGCAATTACCTTTGTAAATAGCTTGTATACTACCGAGAGCAAGCTGATCGGCCTGTAATTCTTCAAGTCCTTGTCATCTCCTTTCTTATGTATTAAGATGATGTTAGCGTTCTTTCAAGACTCTGGCACTTTTCCCGTCAGGAGACACCTTGTAAATAGAGTGGCTAGTTTTTCTAACACAATCTGTCCTCCATCTTTCAGCAGATCTGATGTTACCCGATCCTCACCAGCAGCTTTGCCTCTGTGCATGCTCTCCAAAGCTTTTCTGACTTCTTCTATCATTACCGGTGGGGTGTCGTCTGGGTTACTGCTAGTTCTTATAGTATTAAGGTCGTGGTTGTCTCGGCTACTGTACAGATCTCTGTAAAACTCCTCCGCTATTTTAACTATCCTATCCATATTGGTAGTTATTTTGCCTTCTTTGTCCCTTAGTGCATACATCCGACTTTTGCCTATCCCAAGTTTCCTCTTCAATGCTTTGACACTTCCTCCATTTTTCAGAGCGTGTTCAATTCTCTCCATGTTATACCTTCTTACATCGCATACCTTACGTCTATTAATCAACTTCGAAAGCTCTGCCAGTTCTATTTTGTCTGTTGTACTTGACACTTTCATGATTTGACGCTTCTTAATTAGGTTCTTCGTTTCCTGGGAAAGCTTGCCAGTGTCCTGTCTAGCTACCCTGCCTCCAACTTCCACTGCACACTCCGTGATGATACTCGTCAGATTATCATTCATTGTATCTATGCTAAGGTTGGTTTCCTCGCTAAGAGCAGAGTACCTGTTCTGCAGTGACACTCTGAATTCCTGTACTTTCCCTCTCAGTGCTAGCTCATTGATTGGCTTCTTGCGTATCAGTTTCTGTCGTTCCTTCTTCAAGTCTAGGCGGATTCGAGCCCGTACCATTCTATGGTCACTGCATCTTACCTTGCCAACCACTTCCACATCCTGCACGACTCCTGGGTGTGCAGTCATTATAAAGTCTATTTCGTTCTTATTTACGCCATTAGGGCTCCTCCATGTCCACATGCGGTTTTCTCGTTTTCGGTAGAAGGTATTCAAAATACGCAGATTATTGCGTTCTGCGAATTCTACTAGTAGCTCTCCTCTGGCGTTTCTAGTGCCGATGCCATAATCTCCTACTGCCTGGTCTCCAGCCTGCTTCTTCCCTACCTTTGCATTAAAGTCGCCCATTACTATAGTATACTGTGTTTTCACCTTACTCATTGCCGATTCCACGTCTTCATAGAAGCTTTCAACTGAAGCGTCATCATGGCTGGATGTAGGCGCGTAAGCCTGTACTACCTTCATTTTGTATCTTTTATTCAGTTTAATTACAATGCCTACCACCCTTTCATTAATGCTGTAGTGATCCTCTATGTTGCCAGCTATGTTTCTGTGAATTAGGAACCCTACTCCCAGTTCCCTTCTGTCTGCCAATCCCCGATAGCAAATGACGTGCCCATTCTGTAGCACAGTATAGGCCTCATCTGTCCTCCTAACCTCACTCAGCCCTATTATATCCCATTTAATGCCTTCTAGCTCCTCGAATAATACAGCTAGACTTCCCTCACTAGATAGCGTTCTAACTGTTAAACGTTGCAAAGTTCAAGTTCCAATGGTGGCCTGTCCGTATCCAGAGATTCCTAGCACCCTCTGCTGCTTTGCAGATCTGACCGCCGCCGTGGTCAGTTGCTCCGCAGCTGGTGGGGACTGAGGGCCGTGAGTTAATTGACGAATGCCTACGGGAGGGGGTGGCCAGATACTGCACCAGGGTGGCCAATCCTTCTCTGGTGAGATCATCGGTGCGTACCGGCTTTAAGCCGGTACGATCAGACAGTAGTGGGAATGCTCCATGCATGTCTTCCTTATTGTTGTTCAGCAGCGTTGGAGGCCACCCACCACGGAGCCCAACGAGGGGACGCTACAAGTTTACAAATGCTGAAACCTGCAGACGCCAGCCGTACAACGCCACTATAACCCAATGCGCCTAGACCAAAATAGGCTATTTGCACAGGGTTAACCCTAGCCGCCAGGAAGTTTGGAAGTAAACGGAAGAGAGTAGAAGACAGGACAGATAAATAGTAAGAGATAAAGACGAAGATGTAGGGAGAGAGATATAGGAAAAGGCGACTGCCGATTCCCCTGGGTGGGTCAGCTCAGGGGTGCCGTCTACGTGAAGCCGGGGCCAAAGGGGTGTGTTGCCTCTGCCGGGGGGCCTTAACGGTCCAATCACCCAGCGTCGGCTCAACCCCCAGGATCCCCTTTTCCTCGGACACGGCAAAGCCACGCACGGCTAGGCGTGGGAGGGAGTCGAAATTCCCCCGTTAGCTGGGGTTCGTGGTGTCGCTACGCACCAAATGCCTACTTGCGCAGGCACCCCTGCGGTAAAATAAATAAATAAATAAATAAATAAATAAATAAATAAATAAATAAATAAATAAATAGGTGTACTCGGGCACAATCCTATGCAAGCTGGCTCCACCCCTCAGTTTTGCTGCTGTCGTATGGCTGCCCGAACTCTGTTACGCCCGTGTGACTTTTCACCCGCACGGTAACACAGGTTGCGGGACAGGACCGCTAGCTTGTCGGTTCTAGTAATTATGTACTAGTCGCGCACGTACACGACGGAGCCGTCGATGCGGGCCGCAGTCCACCCGCACGCCACCGCACGATCTCGGGCCGCATCGACCGGTGCGCATATTCAGAGAGGAACCGACGTGCTCGCCGCAAGGTGTACACGGCCCGCCACAGCTGCACGTACGCCTGCGGCGTGGCCCGCTTTGCCTTCCGTCAATAGAGCGTATCATTAGCCCCGCCCGCCAGACATCTTCGGTATAGTCAGGCCGGCACCAATCGATTGAGCCCGCCGCTGCATTACCCAAGCTCCGGCGAGCGTACGTTTCGCGTACTCCGTATGTTATGCGGTTTTGGCGCATGTTCCTGCAGTGAATAGCCAGGCTAAACGTAACGACCCTTGGGCAGATTGCGCAAGGGCTAAAGTCTGCGCAGCGGATGACTCTCTGTGTTCGAGCTTGTTTCGTTCTGCTTGGCAGCTTTCCAAGTCTCCTTGTTTCTTAAATATACGACTTGCGACATGGAAACATGATGGATAGAAAGATAAACACTGTATTTAGATGTACGGAACCGTCGACACCGGAAGACAATATTCACCAAGTTGGCCTTCGAGACAATGGCTAGAAAGTGACGCTAAATAATGCCTGGCCTTAAGCATTGTTCCTTGTGGAGTACTGATTGATATGTCCGATAGGGAAATATGGTGTCTCTGATTTCTTTCTTATTTTCTTTCTTTCTCTTTCTTTCTCTCTTTCTTTCTTTCCATCTTTTTTCCTTCTTTCCTTCCTTTTTTCTTTCTTTCTTTCTACGAAAAGAGGAAAACGGGAACTCCCTCCTCCATCCCCCCTCCCCCCAAAAAAAACTAAAAACAGACAATAACAAGAACAAAGAAACGAAAAAAAGCTTTCGCATACTCTAGTGCATTTTTGAATATTTGTACAGAATGGAGTCGTAAGCAGCTGCCGGAAACATCCGTGTTATAATTTTTCACCCTCCATTTAACTAGATGCTTGCTATCAGAACAAAAGAAAGCGGAAGTATCCATGCACCTTAGACGTTGACAAACAACAATAAAATTGCAATAAAATTGGTGACCCGTGCCACTGTCAGCCTTAAATTTCACATCGTAACAAAGTACCGGTGCACCAGTTCGACCACGTGGGGTGGTGGTAGTGGTGGTTAGAAGAGGAAGAAGGCGCCTAATTTCTGCAGCACGGTATAGGGAGCGTGACGCAGCGCCTGACCGCGTAGGCGGGAACGTTTTGTTCCGTCTGCGACCCATGTAAGACTGACCCACTTCCAGCATATGTGTTACCTAGCTTAAGTTAACGCACCAAGGTGAGAGCGCGTGAAAAACAGGACAAAGAAAAAAAAAATACATGGGACAGGCGCTGCTGTTAGCTAACGCTGCAGTTATACATTCTTTAAAATAACATCCGTCGAGCTTGACTGAAAAAAAAATTACCCGGTATTCTGCAGCTCTGTGAAAGCCGGTGTTCAGCGATCTGTTGAAAACGACCGCTACGACATGTGACTGGGTGCGCAGGCTTATACACTTGTTACACAGAAAGCCTAAACCACAGTTACGCTAATCGCAGTTACGTTAACCACAGTTCGCTGATGTTACACGGCACACGAAACCGCGGTTATGCCGCTAACCGTGGTTTTAAGAATCCGAGCTCTGCAATCTCGGTTAGGCAGACAAGCGAGAAAATGGTGGCGCTCACCCCCGATGAATGCATGCTGCAGCGAGTGCGCGTGCAAAAATGGACGAGCGGGATGGCATAAGCCACGCGTAAAGCCTGATAAGGATGTGGGAAAATCGTAGGAGGGATATGAGGAGCACGTCCCGCTATGCAAAGGTGTTCGCGGTAATCACAGCCGAGTTGAATGCCGAATTTCCACCGGACGCAGAGCAATTCACGCCAAAGCAAGTCCGAAAGAAGATAGACAACCTGACCAAGAAGTACCGGTAAGTACGTGAATATACTAGGGGACACATATGACATTTTTGCCTGTTTGCTGCTGAATGTATTCGAAGCATATATACGCAAGGAAGTGGCTCTGTTGATTGTTCCACGCCAGATGGCGTTAGCCACCTTAACCGAGGATGCTATCGCGCTGTGTAACATCGGCGAACCTTGGTTGGCGCTAACCGCGGTTCATCGCGGTCAACCGTAGGTTCACGGTCGTAACGGCACTTGCTTTGCCCGTGTAACATGGGTATTAGGCAGGAGAGGTAAATTCATATGTTTCCCTGTTAAACCCGTTCAGCAGCATGGTACTTGCCACTGGCCTAGGCATGAGGGGATGGGGGGGGGGGATTGGTTTAACTCTCCCTCGCTCTCGCGCAGAAAATTTGCAGCGTTGCTTGTGTTTTCGTAGTTGCATGCACACAGGCACACATAAAAACGCACGCACGAACATACGTTACATGAAGTAAGGCTGAACCCCCCTCCCCAGAAACTTTTTGGTGCAGAGAAATAGACTTTGCTAAAGAGTGGCCACTCGAGTCTTTCAACAGCCGAAGGGTCTGAACAACCGCCAGATGGCGTACCTATGCTGAGGTATGCTTGTTATTCGACACATGTAATAGCTGCCTCACGAGGACCACCGAAACACAAGTTTGGCATTAAATTTTTTTCAGAGGAAAAATTTTACTAACTTGTGCAATTATTCATGTCGGCTCTACATCGCGTCCTGCTGAGGTAATGTGCTACCGCAAACACCAGTAAAGTCTTAGTAGAAAATCTTGTCTGTCTTTCTACTGGCTAAGGTACTCGGCTGCTGACCCGCAGGTCGCGGGATCGAATCCAGACTGCTGCGGCTGCATTTTCGATGGAGGCGAAAATGATGTAGGCCCGTGTGCTCAGGTTAGGGTGCACGTTAAAGAATCCCAGGTGGTCGAAATTTCCGGAGCCCTCCCCTACGGCGCCTTTCATAATCATGTGGTGGTTTTGGGACGTTAAACCCCACATATCAAAATCAAATAGGAAATATTGTATTTCTACATATTTTTCTGCGCCATGGGCGCAACACACTCGTATCATCTATATGTACAAGTATTCGCATTGTGGAAGCATTGGTGTGTAGACTAGTCTCTGCATCAGCATTTCGTACCGACATTCTCGTTTTCCTATACTCTGCATGCATACCAAGATAACCATGTCATAGGGAAAGTCTGCCGTATCTGTAAGAAAGAAGTGAATACCGAATACGGAATAGTCATTAAATCTGTCTTTTAAAGTCATTGAAGAATGTCCCTTGAACATATTGCATCTCAACAATCCGAAAATACGTGCTCTATCGTTTCTGGTTTGTTGCGTAATGTACAGTTTGTATTGTACGCGAGTGCGAGTGCTTCCGTGCCCGTTGAATTACGTTGTCAATCACGAGCATCTGTGCTAGCCAAGCCGTCTTTGAAGCGTGTGATATGCGCACCAACGGCAAACGGGGGCGAAGGAGACCAAAAAAGAAATGCCGACTGAGAGTAGGACTAAGAAATCAAACAACAAGACACACAAGAGCTTCAGGACGCTACGAGAGTGACGAAACATTGCCGCCACTTCTGCACGCTATCAGTTGAAAAGTAACCGAACAGAGTGTAAACAGTGGATATCGCAAGAACCGGACTCTGCAGGTAGACCGCGAATACAGGTGAAACTGTAAACGCGGCGGATGGCATGGATCGATCTGCTGTCCACCTGAGGAGCGTTTTGTTTTTTCTTCCTTACGAATTTCGCTTATACGCCCTCGGGAATGGCAAACTGGCGTGCTCGACGCACTTTGCGACGCTCACGAGCGCACGATGACCAGTTGCACGTCACCACGCCGCGTGTATAGCGCGAAGAGCACGCATTTACGAAACGGAGTCCGGGTAAAAATTACCCCTCTGTAGATTCTCTCATCGCTTCCTCTCTTCACCACGTGGCATAGAAAGTAGGTCTCAGCAACGCAGAGTTTTCCTTGAAGTTTGATCGATACCTGACAACTTACGCTTCGAAGTTCCGTACAAGTTTGTTTCGGCGCATAAGGGGCCGAATTCAGAAAGCGTATGCACCATTGTATGTGAGCAGTTAAGCTGCGGTGCAGTTATGCTCGAAGGCGCTGGTTCGAATTCCAGCGGCATTTCGACTGGGTTAAAAAGCACCCATGCATGCGCCTACATTTATTGCGCGTGAAGAAACCATCGACGGCTGGTATTAATTCCAAGTCGGCTACTGTGGCGTGCGCCATAGCCACGTCGCGTTTATGGCACGTGAAACTCCACAAATAATTCACGCAACCTTTTTTTCTCTTAACTGTTCTATATACAGCTTCGGCTGCATGCCCTTCTTGCTTGTTTTATGTCTGGAACACGGATAGGTCAGTATACGCTGGAATGTTCTAGCTTACCAGCTTTCTATCAGTACGTACGTGCCAAGGTATATGGGACGACAATGTCGTAATATCAAAAGGCTTTGGGCGTATACCTTCCTTGCGTGGTTAGTGTCAGAGCTCAACTGGAACACCACCACCACCGATCCGCCACCACTGCCAATCCAACACCACCACCATCAGTTCTCGCCATCTATCAACTACTCAATCCGGCTTATTGAAGAAACGTGAACGAAGCACGGCAGAAGTCTGTACAATGTACCTACAATCAGGCGACAAATAATTCGCAGTGAAACATTAGTCCGTCATCTTTGCGTAATCAGGATGAGTTTGTCACTCAACCTCGACCATATTGCCACTTGCTCCAATGGCGACTACGAACACATTTCTGTGACAATCATGGTATCCGCGGAGACGGGACCGCGACAGTCTACATCATTCATTAGAGAATCAGCAATCCAGTTAAAGCTCGGGATATGAATATGCATTACCTATAGTGTCGTTATATCATACCAGCTTTTGTGAGAGTATACACTGACGAGATACGTGCCAAAAGTCACTCACTCTTTGTGTTTTAGCTGTGCTATTTCTGCAACTGCAGGTGCATAATGGGAGTCGCACTTTTGAACTCCGACATCATCCTATATTTACAGCTGATGCACCAACTCCAAACGTCCGACAGCAACAATAAAGCACAGTATTTTTTAGAACGTTGAAACTTGGGTAAAAAAATGTAGAATAAACGGCGTTTTTGCCTATGCCTAAATTGAATTTTCCTTACTACTGCGTATATAGTACCCCCAAACACCGCGAATAAGTGCAAAATGTTCAACCAGACCGTTCTGTGTTTTCGTTTTTTTTTCTCAGATGATCCTAAGTATAATTTCAGCTTGTTTTCTATAGGACTTTGTCATTTGAACATTCGTTATAACGTCTACGCCACAATGAAAAACTTCTATGTCAATGTCATACACACAAAGAAGTGAACCTGCCGCGGTGGTCTAAGGGGCAAAGACACTCGGCTTCTGACCTGCAGGTAGCGAGATCTAATCTCGGCTGCGGCAGCCGCATTCTCGATGAAGGCGAAAATGCTTGAGGCCCGTGTGCTCAGATTTAGGTGCACATTAAAGAACCCAAAGGTGTCTTAAATTTCCAGAGTTCTGCACTCTAGGGCGTCCGAGTCTTATAATCATATGGTGGTTTTGGGACGTTTAACCCCAGGTATTATTATCAATATTACTCAAAACAAGCGAAAAAAATGAGGGAGAGGGATGAGAAAAAAAAAAGGAAAACTGCGTGTGGTGCTGTGAAAGTGCTGCAGTCATCCTCGGTTCAAAACGTGCTGACGACGTCGTGAAATGGCTGCCCCGGTCACTGGGTGCTCTGTCTTCCGACTTCTGCCTTACCACTCGTCGAGGACAAAACAGCCAGCGTCTCGTTATGTGCCTGCCGTATGGCGTGCACACGGAAGTGGTGTGGAGGCACTCTCGACGCTTTTTTTTCCTCCTTCTCCCTCACCGCACCCCGTGGCCTGCACTCATTAGGTGGACCGAAAGGAGAAGAACTGCGGCGGAGAGAAGCGGTAGGCAGGTCGGGGGCACAAGAGCATCGCAGCCTCCTCGCAGCGGGAGAGGACACCTCCGGGGAAATGATAGCCGCTACGGCCGGGACACACTCGGCACGGCATCTCTCATACCGAACGGAGCAGCGAGGTCAGGGCGCTGCTTTCAGAACCGAAAGGCAAACCGATGATTGGGCCGAAAGCCAGTGGCTCAGTAATCACTCCGGCAGATTTGTTCATTCTCGACTCGCTCGCTGGATGTCGTGCCGACCAGTTGTTTCCCCCGCTATCTCCGACGACAGCGCAGCTCTGGCCGGCTGGTTCGCCCTACGCCATCTCCTGACGCCGACAAGAACTCTCGCTGAGTGGTGCCCCGTTCTCGGACTTCTGCGACCATGCCCATCTTCAATATATTCTCCTTACTTACGTATGTGGAAGTGCCTGCGCCTCTCTCTCTCTCTTCCACCTCCTCTCACTATTTCTATACCTTTAATTCCTTCCTATCCTTTTTTAATCTCTCTTTACCCCATCCTCTGCGCAGAACTGTGGAGGTGCCCTCCATTGAGAGAGAGGCAGTAAGAAAACTGCGCTTATTACTTCCTTTTTTCTTTTCAAAAGTCACTTATTCCTTTTTTCTCGCCACCATCGCGAGACACCACCAGGTAGTAGCTAGACCCAGAGGTTGCCCATCGGCACGTCTCACTTTTTTCCTTCTCCGCTGGCTGCGCGTCTTGGCGCACGACCGGACGGTCAGAGAACAAACAACAGGTATTCAACGGCTAAAGGCGCCAGCTCGTGCTGTGTTCATCTAAGATCCTTTGTCGGCATGAGCGGCATGCGAAATGTTGCTGGCTTCATGATTGTGTTCACGATGGGAATAATTCGCTGAACTTGATAGAATAATTGAACTATCGTTTTGCGTCGACCATCACTGAGCTGATGCCTTCGTGCCGAAGTGACCGTCGACAGAGTGAACAAAAAAATTGAGAAAGTTATTACAGCAAAAACAGAACAATTTGACTAAGTTGATGATGTTTACGCGTGAATCGATGGCAAGTGAAGCTTCCCGCAATGTTCGCGTGAAGTTTATACACGTGCTGTAAAAGACCGTTAATTAGGATTTCACACACTAAACAAAATGTCGAATGAAACAAACGTCGAATTATCGGAAGTATTGAGGGAGCAACAAACAAACGTAAATGCTGCTCCTATTTTCGCAAGAGCAGCTAAAAAAGCCACACTTTTCCTTATTCTGCATGTGACTTGATTCGCGATGGCAACACGGTGCCAGATCGCCATGTTTATCTAGCCAGAAACATGCTCCAAACTCCTCTTTATTACGTTCTAGTACCACCATCATGTGCACGTGATCACGGATATTCGGATAACCTGAAAGTGATAGTTCGTTCATCGTGGTGCAGGAAACGAGTTCTGTGCCAGCATAGCGACCGCGGCTGAAGGCTTTTCGTATGGAACAACTTCTCCGATGTTATATATTTTGTGACATTGCTCGGCCATTCAATGAAGCTTAAACGAAGCTGCTGAGTGCCGGATCCGCAAGTGAACAAAGCCATGGTCACTAACAGAAGATGCTAACTGAGCCACCTCGCACTCGGTGCACTCCGAAGACCATCCGAATTGAGAGAGTTGCGGCTAAATATGACCTAAATAACGAGAATATGACACCAATAAACGATGCGTGTGATTGTCGAGACCAGCGGATAATTGGAATGCACGTCAGGCTATACAATTTTCAGAAATTAAGGAGGGTTGAATTAATTAGCTTCTGCAGGGTAACGCTAAAGACGAAAATATTTGCTCAATATCGCGTAAGCAAACATTATTTTAAGAATATTGAGCAATGATGGCGAAAATGCAGAGCAATGTTCATCGAAGAGTACGAGCTTAATGACAAAAAAAATTTATGTCACTTGCATGGATTTTCTATTTCACACGAGCACACACCTGCCTAGTGGTTCACACGAAAAGTAATAGTAACACGTCTGATGGCACGTGCACCGTATTTACTTATACGCGATAGCTCAAAAAGATATCAATCACACTCGCTCCTGTTTTTCTGGGAACTCAAGTGTTGTAAATAGGCGTTATAGAATCGGCCGCCAGAGTCCGCATATTTAGATGAAGAGTACAATAATACAAGAATCTGCACGCGCGCTATTACAAGGATTAGTAGAGCGCGGATTGAATACTAGGCCTACTTTTGCCACTTGCCTCGCCGTGTTTTTTTTTTTTTCAAATTCTGCGTGCGTTTTATGAGTGAGATGTGGTTACAGCTGTTTTCCTGACGCTTTCCAGTGAGACATGATAGCTGTGAAATTGATTAAGCTTCGCCGTCTTCATATTCTCTCTTTTCTTTCTCATTAAAAACGTAACACGACGTCGAATATTAACCTTGCGAAAACACCAAGTGGTATTACTTTTTAGACGATTATTTCACTTTTATTCCCGCTAGAGCCTTCAAAAGTAAAAAAAAGAATAGGTATTGATGCAGTGCAAGAGAAGCTGAGCGTTCCCCTTAAAATTAATAAAACGGGAGAAAAGGTAAAAGGCTCCTCACCTCAGCGGCGGCCACACACAGGAGGGCCGCCGACCATTCGAGCGCAGTTTACGACGATCCGCGGGAGACGCGACGGAGGAGCGTGCGTAACTCCACCCATATACGACCTGTCGCAGTTTAATTCAGCGCAAGGGATGCTGGGGCCACCTATATAGGTAGAAACCTGAACGTAGGATAGTGTAATTCACTTCGCGTGCGTTGCCGAGTGATCTGAATGAAATATTTGGCGTCAGCGTGCACTCCTTTCCCGTTTGACTTGCCAAGACGCCTAAATGCGCAATCACTTGCTTAGGATAAGCATGGCGAGAGGCTGCACGCTTACCTGCATACAGAACTGCACTCGACACATCTGCTCTCAAGCGAGGTTGGCCTTGTCAGCGCTGCATGCTATTGAGAGCGAAACGCGCGAGACGTGCTTGGGTCATTCATCAAGCCGGCGCTTTCAGACGACGACGCCAGTCCGCGCTCGGCAAGGGTTCCACCGGTGTCGACGCACGCGGCCGCTACGTCTCCATTAGCGGTGCCCTGCGTCGGCGCTCGCCAGCCGCGGGGCCAGCGCGGCGTTTCCGGGCCGACCCAGGCGTCGGGCTCCTCGCACCCACAGGAAGCGAGAACGGGCAGACGCGCCCATCGTCCTCGGCGAAACACATCGTACTCGGGAAACGTCCCAATCTGGAGATTGAAAATGCAACGGAGGGCGCGCGATGCAAGTTGCGCCGGTTGCAGTTACTACGCCTAACCAGTTGCGCGCAGCGTATATAACAGTGCGTGTACAACGCGGTGTGCTCATAGTGGGAAAAAAACACCTGTCCGAAAAGGCGAGCACACATGACAAGCCGCCGAGGTTCCGCAATAGAGAGGCTGACAGTTTTTCTTGTGCGCCAATGCTGGGCGGAATTGTAGCCGCTGTTTGTCAGGAAATTAATGGATTTAGCTGCAGCAGAGTATATCAATATGGGCCTGACAACAAAGAACGACTCAAGTTGGATATGTGGTAGAAATTCATCAGCAAGACGACTTCACTGCTGTACCCACATGTGTTTTTACCGCAAATTTAGATTAAAGATAAGGGCATTTCACTGAATGACTTGAAGAACGTCAACGCCTGCCCTGTTAGCGTACGATCCACACCGAGAAACAACTTTTCTTACCAGGGATAGCGTGGTGTTAGAAGGCAAAGTTTTTTGCTTCAGTTTTTTTTTGCTGTCGTTATGTGCATGGTTACTCAAAGACTGGATTTCTGTAGTTGCACAGTATAGGGCAGATATGGAAAAAAAGCATAAAGTTTTCAGAAGGTCATTGCAGTATTGCTTACGTCTCTGTATACAGTCCACGTCGCAGCTGGTGACCCATTGCGTGCAATTAACAGCAGATCTATAGATGTTCTGCGGAAACTCAACTGCTGCAAATGCAGAGCGGAAGACGAGATGCAGCGCATCAGAGAGGAAGGGGGCAATTCGGTTTCCCCGACGCAAGATAAGCCTCAATGCGTCCGTTCAAAGTCGATAATTAGCCGGCTCATGGCTCAAACGCACGCGTTGACTTGCGCGACCAGTCAGTGCCAATGCACGTGCTCGATAGAAGCGCGCCGCACTTCCGCCTTGCGAGTATCGCATCAGCCACGGAAACATTCGCGGCATTGAGTGATGATGTAGGTGAGCATATATATATATATATATATATATATATATATATATATATATATATATATATATATATATATATATATATGAGGTATAACAGACAGTAATGCCAAGGAATGTACAGGCATTCCTTGGCATTACTGTCTGTTATATCTCATTATTATTGTGTTAAAACACGGAAAAACGAGCCCTTAGGTATACACTTCTTTCCCTTATATATATATATATATATATATATATATATATATATATATATATATATATATATATATATATATATATATATATATATAATTTTGAGAGACGCCGTATTGAAGCGCTCCGAAAATTTACACCATCCCGGGTTCTTTGACGTGCACCTAAATCTATGCACACGGGCCACAAGTATTCTCGCCTCCATTGAAAATTGGGGATAGGCTGCCAAACTTGAAAGCGCATCATTTTGTTCCTAGCACTACCTCTGTGACGCATAGCGTCCGAATGCTCCCTCGATGCTGCTGCTGGGGTTTAATAAATGATCATCACGTTGTTATGTTGAGATACGTCCTTACGTCGACTCGGCATCCCACAAGCTCCTCTGATTTTGTCTTACTGCTATATATTTGTTGGGGTTTAAGGTCCCAAAACCACCATATGATTATGAGAGACGTCGTAGTGCAGCTCCGGAGATTTAGATCACAACATCCTCGGGTTCTTTAACCTGCACCTAAATCTAAGCACACGGACCTCAAGCATTGCTCCCCTCCATCGGAAGTGCTGCCAGTACGGCCGGGATTCGATCGCGCCACCTCCGGGTCAGCAGTTGAGTACGTTAGCCACTACACCACCGTTGCGGGTCACTTTGCCCTAAGATTCAGTGACACATATACATATGGTAAGCCATGTCTCATCTTGTATATCGTTAACATATAAAGACGCACACCCACTTCATCTTGACCTGACATAGAAGGGCATATTCAAGGTTTGCAAGCATCACATCTGAGGACACTGGGGCTGGACCAACTTTGATGGACAGCAAGATTTGGCATTATACTGAAGCGCGCTCGACTTTGCAAGTATGTGCCATTCGAGACCAGTTTGTGTGCTTTCTTCCCCCTATATTTTTGCGTAAATACGCTCTAATCTACATGCGGTTTGGTTTGCGGCGGCTGTTTACAAACGCATATGACTACTGCAAGCGGTTCACTATGGTGAAATGCACTGGAGCACAGAAACCTCCACCAGTTATTTGAACCTCCTCACTGTCATAGCTGAATACACGGTGCGCTTTCGAGTTTTCTCGTATTATTGACTCACCTCTGCCGTGACAGCATTGTCCTTTCGCTGGCAGCTGTCTCGTAACTCTAACAAACGACCGATTTGTATGTTCACTGCGCGCGAAAAGCGCACGTCTTACCCAAACTTTTTTTAGCTTTGCTTTTGTGCGCGGTCCTTGGCTTCTTTTGAAATTTCGTTACGATACTCTGCGCTTCGGCCTGATAGTTTGGTGCGGCAAAATCGCGATTATGAAACTAAACCGTACCTAGCAAACTAATCAAGTATATGCCCGCGTTCTTTGAAATTCCTGTAAAGGGAAACCATCTCCCTTTCGCTTTTACTTATTATTTATCTCCTGCAGCTGTTTTACTCGCAATGCGGGTGCGGCTTGGTTTAACCGTATTTAAAAACGTTCTCGTTCACTATACTTCAACAGAAAACTAATAACACTATAATTGCTATCTTAGATTTCTGCTGAAAGGATCCGTTGTAAAACGATCATAAGCCTTTTTTGGCATATCTTTGAGAGCTTTGAAGATCCAGCATAGAAATACGCTGGTGTTGCATTTGGGTATATATGTTTTTATTAGTATAGGTTTTTGTCACCAGATACCACTCCTTTGCTGGTTAATATGCATTTTCCATAGCTGTTCTACAGCTTTCGTTGTGGAAAACGGCTTAAAAGCGAACTAATTTTTAATGCAGGCCACCATTCAATTTCAAGATCAGCCGATAAGCAACTCATTTTAGGGAGCATTTTGTGAACACGTCTATTTGTTCCCTACATCAAATAAGCAGCTTTTTTAGATTTTTCACTTCAAGCATTATTGTATACAAGTGAGTTTCCGCAGCTGGTTGGTTTAACCAAAACTAGGTGGTGGCACCACCGTTTCATGGCCATCCCCAAGCACGGACGTCTCCATGTTGTAGCCTTTGGCACCGCTGCTCAGTATGTCTCCATCCCCGTCGCATCGTCTGCTCGGCGTCCCTTTATCGTCTGTACCCGCGCGAGTAAAAGCGAGCAGACGGCAGCGTCAGAAAAGTCAACATGGCGGCACCTGTGGCTGCAGTATTTTCCACCTCGAACTTATCACGCCGTCGTCCTGCGCAGTGTGGTTCGTAGGTTCGCAACCTACGCAATTATTTGCTTTGTATTTACGTCTTGAAGCTTCGAGAGCGATGCATTTGTTGGTATTTTGCAGTGTTTTCAAGATTCATTTGCACACACTTGGAGGGACGGCTTAGGAGGCCTAGCTAATCTGAATGAAAAAGACAGAACATACCTTATACTGTGTCCTCAGCGTTAGCGTATCACACACGAAGCGATAGCTGACTTGACCATTTCATTATTGCTGTGAAAAAAGTGAGCGAGTAGTAAGCGCGAGTTATGATCGAAGAGGATGTTCGCGTGTGCATGGCTATACTGCCATGTTGGCTTCTAACCCCCGCCACCCCAGTTGCTGACACTTGCGACCACGGCCGCTTTGCTGGGAAATGCGTTGGTTTGAGCTGGGGGAAGGCCATTTACGGTCACGTGATCAAATATGGCAGAACGCGTAGGCCGCTGCGGAAAATCGTATATTAACGCTGATTGATTGATTTGTGGGGTTTAACGTCCCAAAACCACCATAATATTATGAGAGACGCCGTAGTGGAGGGCTCCGGAAATTTTGACCACCTGGGGTTCTTTAACGTGCACCCAAATCTGAGTACACGGGCCTACAACATTTCCGCCTCCATCGGAAATGCAGCCGCCGCAGCCGGGAATCGAACCCGCGACCTGCGGTATTAACGCTGACAAATAGTCTCTGTAAGAAAATGTTCGGTTAAATGGGGATTACATTGAATCCATGTTTAGATGATGAAAACATGTTTAGATGATATTGATATGTAGTGTCAAGAATGACGTAGAATGTGTACGAAAAAGAAGGGAAGGAAGGCAGGGATGTCAACCTGTGTAGAATAGCTGGCATGCTACTCCACACTATATATATATATATATATATATATATATATATATATATATATATATATATAAGTGTGTGTGTGTGTGTGTGTGTTATGACGAGGTTTATTTTCGTACAAACGTACTGGAAGGCCAAGGAACGTCGGCAGGCCGCAAATCTAAGCCAGCGCAAGCTTGGGTGACGCGGGTATACATCACCGATGCTGTGGCTTGCCTTCCTGATTACTTTGTCTTCGTCTCGTATTGTTCACCACTACATTGGCCCCGGTAAAGAGCATAGTCATCCTGGCGACTTAAGGCGTAATCAGTATAGCGTGAACATAAAGGGCTGAAGGTGACTCACATGCAAGATTTCTCTACCACGACGATGTAAGTCATCAGACGGTGTTAAAGGCTCAATTTCGTAATTCAATGTTGATGTACGGGTGAAAATGTGGTAGGGCCCGTGGTATCGGGCCAGTAATTTCGACTAAAGACCAAGATTACCCCATGGAATCCAAAGCCAAACAAGGGGGAGGGGAGTGATTTTAAATGAATTGAAAAGTGAGCCCCGTAACTGCCTCTCAGGGGGAGGACACTTCAACAATAGCTCACGAGGGGTGGGGTTAAGGAGGGATTAAAAGGATAGGATTAAAAGGTATAGAAATAGAGAGAGGGGCAGGAGAGAGCGAGGCGCAGGGACAGTGACATACGGAAGTGAGGAGAAGATAGGAAAGATGGACGCGGTCGCAGGAGTCCGAGGACGGGGCACCACTAGGCGAGAGCTCTTGTCAGCGTCAGGAGATGGCGCAGAGTTATCCAGTCTGCCAGAGCTTCGCTGTCGTCGGAGATCGCGGGGGCCCAGCCAGTCGGCACGAAATCCAGCGAGCGAGTCCCAGCCAAATGAGGGCACCAGGTGGCCTTGGTCCTCAGTTGTCAGGAAACGGGCCAATCTTCGGCGTACCTGGCAACATCAGAAATTGCTGTGTACTTAGATGAGTCGACGTGTTGGGGAAGATGGCGTCCATGGGCACGATGGTTCACGTCCATACAAGAGAAAGAAAAGTGAAATACCTATGGTCGCGTGCGTAGCGGTGTTATACGTATACGTGACGAATTGAAGGACGGTGTCCCAATTGGTCTGGTCTGAAGTGATATACGTTGTCAGCGTATCACCGAGAGTGTGAATAAATTATTATGTGAGGCTGTTTTTCTGCGGATGATATGCTGTCATAATGCGATGAACGATATTGCACTGAAGGAGCAAGGTCTGAATGGCGTCAGACTGGAAAACACACCCTCTTTCGCTCAAAAGTTCGCGGGGAGCACCGTGGAGAAGAACAAAGTTACGCAAGATGAAAAACTCAACTTCTCTTGCTGTTGCTTTGGGTTGCTGCCGTCTCCGCGTTACGCGTGGGGTGGTCCACGCGGACAATTATCCACCTATTTCCAGAAGACGACGAGGGGAGTGGTCCGTATGAGTCGATACCGACGTGTTCAAATGGACACACCGCAAGGCAGTGGCTGACGTGTACGGACCGGGCGTTGAGGTGGAGCTTTACGTTACTGACATGCAGTACAAGCATGTAAGTACGTACTTGCAAGAAAATGTGTACATGAAATGCAGTACAAGCACGTACTCACTTGCAAAAAAATGTGTACATGACATGCAGTACAAGCATGTATGTACTTGCAGCAAATGTGTACATGACATGCAGTACAAGCACGTACTCACTTGCAAGCAAATGTGTACATGAAATGCAGTACAAGCACGTACGTACTTGCAAAAAATGTGTACATGACATGCAGTACAAACATGTAAGTACTTGCAAGCAAATGTGTACATGAAATGCACTACAAGCACGTACGTACTTGCAAGCAAATGTGTACATGAAATGCAGTACAAGCACATACGCACTTGCAAACAAATATGTACATGACATGCAGTACAAGCATGTATGTACTTGCAAGAAAATGTGTACATGAAATGCAGTACAAGCACGTACTCACTTGCAAAAAATGTGTACATGACATGCAGTACAAGCATGTATGTACTTGCAACAATTGTGTACATGGCATACAGTACAAGCACGTACTCACTTGCAAAAAATGTATACATGACATGCAGAACAAGCATGTATGTACTTGCAACAAATGTGTACGTGACATGCAGTACAAGCACGTGCGTACTTGCGAACAAGTGTGTACATGACATGCAGTACAATCACGTACGTACTTGCAAGCAAATGTGTACATGAAATGCACTACAAGCACGCACGTACTTGCAAACAAATGTGTACATGACATGCAGTAGAAGCACGTACGTACTTGCAAACAAATGTGTACATGTCGCGCCAGTAGTACCGCTGACGCAGACGGTAGCACGTTTTGAGAGCTCCTGCGTGAGCGCTTTGCGGCTCGTAGTGGAAAGCAGTAGAGATTTCCGAACGCATGTCATTGGGTATCACTAGCAGCCACCTCCGACCCTCATACGTGTAATTCCGCCGATCATAGGAGGTCATCTCGAATGGCGAAACGTGTGGCTTGACGGCGGATAGGTCTTGAGACCGCATGAGCTAGCGGATCAGTCAGCAAGTCAAGGGGTTGGAAAATAAACGCATCGCTGTGTTGCTCCAACGACATGTTTGTGAATTCAAATTGTGTCATGACAGCTGAAGAAAGGTGACGAGAAAGTTGCGTCAGCCGGCAGCGGCGAGACAGCGCGGGTGTATCACGGACGCTTGTCTTCCTCTTCGTCGTCGTCTCGTATTCTTCACCACAATATATATATCCTAGTGAGTCTGTCTTAGTGAGCCCTAGTGAGCCCCTCTAGTGCAGTGTGCGACATCACGAAACAGCAACAATAAATGACCGACGAAGTAACTATATGACAAGGAAAAAAAAACAGCTTTCTTGGAGGCACTTTACCATTTGAAATCTAAGATCCCAGAAACTCGTACTGCCGCTGAGCTGAGAACGTTAGGGTGATTTGTAATAGCTGTTCCAATGCTTTCGTCAGCGTCGGAAAGCAGACACACACGTGGAGGTTTGTGAAACAGGATTCAAGATACGCTGCGAATAAATCTGCTCTATACATGAGCAGTTGCTAGTTTGGTACATTTACATCTGCATAAAATCGGGCACTTCAAGTATGTTGTGAGATTGTGCACATATACTTTTTTAATTTGCCTGGGAATCCGAGGCATCGTCATTCTAGCGAAAACATGTACGCTACTATGAGTTCTGCATATTTCATGGCACTGATCATCTGCAGTTATATTGAGCAAGCGTGTTGACATCACGGCCCGTCTAAGAGCTTTCTTCCTCTTTTTCCGAAACCAGACAAACTTCCAGAAATACGAGCAGATCGAGAACCGTGATGTACACACCACATGAAAATGACTTTAATCGCTCAAGCATTTGAACAACTAACTCCAAGAAGTTTTCACAATGCTGATTAATAAAATCTGCCTCATAAGCACTTTTGTTTGCGCAATAATTCTCGTGACAGCTACTTTCCTTCCTCCCCTCTGACACATGTCTCAAAGCCGCACGCTCCTTTGCGCCGAACGTCCCATCGATCTCATTTGAACGCAAGAGACTCGCGCAACAACAGGCACTGCAACACCGGAGCTGTGCTCATTGGAGTGGCAAGCAGCCAAGACGTTATGGAAGAAATGACAAGCTGCGTCAGCATGCGCCTGTCGGATCCTCAATGCCGAGCAGGTCGGCTTCTTTACGTAGTATCAGCGAATCACTCCCCCGGTGAAAAACAAGCCACACGGATAAGGCGAACAACAAATAGCACGCGGCGGCAGGCATGAAGCCACGAGGGCGACGTCTCGAAGAAGGAAGATAAAAGGAAGGACGCTCCGAGAGACGTCGCAGACACACGGTGGCACATTGATCGGGCGCCGGCCCAAGTGACAACAGCCCCAGAGAAAAGACAGCCGCTTGTGTCAGGCCCACCGACAAGACACGTTTTCGACAAAGTCCTGTAATTAGGACAACGTGTTTGAGCAAGCGCAGGCAGCCAGAGCGGCCGCGAGAGGAGAGTGGCGGAGGTGCGGGGCGAAGCACAACTGTGTTCTTGACACATTTGCGCGTGCGGCCGCTGGATAACGGGGGCCGACGGGCCGCCTTTAGTCACGTCGCTTTGTTACGAGTGGACAACGTAAGCAAGCTGCAAAAGTGGCTCCATCAGTGCGAGGCATCTCGTGGCAGCCGGGCGTGCACCACTAAAGAGTGGCGGCCTGTTCGGAGCGAGCACTGTTCGTTGCGCCAGTCGCAAACCAGGTTGGCTTTTTGGTACCATGTGCGACTATAGTAGCGGTCGCCCTGCTCACCTCCGGTTTGAGTGCCCAATGTGGTCCACACACTTCCAAAGAGCCTGCCACCTTTTTCTTGCCTCAGTGACGACAAAAACGAGTGCACCAGTGCTTAACCGCATTATGCCATCACCGATTCCTTTCTCCTTCACTTCCTCTTTCGAACTTGTTTCACTGACAAGCAAAAGTGTAGTTGCCATTATTCAAACAAGCTTTCAAGATAAACTGCGTTCTTTTACGGATAACAAAAAACACATAATCCGTTATTTCGTACACACTTCTTATAGGGGGTCTTTTCTCTGTACATAACGAACTATCGTGTTCCCTGACCTAAGCATGCAATCTAAAGCATCAAAATGACGAGACTAGAGTTCTCGCTGTGCAAGCGTTAATAAACAGCAACCGGAAAGCAAATCGCGAGAAAATTAGTTTGTTGTAGGGGTCATACATACGAAAAACATGCGCCGCATCATCTTCGAACCAGTACTTAAGTTGGAATATATAAGACCAACTGATTCTAACCCAGCATCTATAGACTATTTTCCGTAAGACAAGTGAGCAAAGCCATCTTGGTTTGTTAAGCCAATGATTTCTTGTTTGTGTATGTCGCTACGTAAATTAGTAAGGCCATGAAACATTGTATGCAATAAACCCAACCGCTTTCATGGGCTTGCCTCTACATTAACACTGTTCGGCTATTTGTTCAAGATACGAAACACGGAAGTTGCCAGCCCGATATGGCGCCATTCAAACCCATCCGCAAAATATGGTGCATATAGCGCGAAAAACAGAACAAACTTTTCAGAAAGCGCCAGCTCAACAGCGATGATAGCACAACAATCATACTGAAGGACTGATTCCTGGGGTTTGCCGCAGGATTTGGCATACAAGACTTGACACAGAAAGCAATTTGTGGTAAACGGGCAGAATGATGAACAGTGTGATTGTTAAGTCATGACTTTGACCATACCTTATTCACTCAGAATATGAAACTACAGGTGCAGCGGCCGGTGTCTCGTAGGGTGGGGCACAGAAAATGTACTGAGGCGCCATGGCCGGCATGGCCCCACTGCTCTCCTTACGCACAGTTCAGGCGAACAGCGTCGTTATTGGAGGCCTTTTAGTTTGCACTTCATTAGTTAGAAAGGCTGTGCCACTTGCGGCGAGTTTTAATTAGAGCCGTTCCACTGATTCACGTGGCGCAGAGTTGTGTCATCGAGGCAGTGGTCGTCGTTGCATAAAATGAATGAGTTAAGAACTTGACAAAAATGAGTGGGGTATTTTGTAAGAAAAGTGTAGGAAGCCGTTGCCAAGGCTATGCTATATACGTTATTAACGCCACTTTGTCTTTTGTCTTCTGCTTTTTCGTCGTAATCAACTGCTCCGAGAGTGGAGGGCTAAGCGTAACAGGCCGCGACCAACCCAAGTTTATTCACATATATACAACGATTGAACCTTATACAAGTTGGCCGCTGACCATAGCTGAGAAAATGGGCTGCGAATTCATGGCGGAAAAGGGAGAACAACGCCCCCAGAACAAGGTCCACTAATTCTATTTGGATACTAAATATTCAGGTATTTAGTTTTTAGCGTTACATTCTGGACAGTTCTGCCCATATTAGTGAGCATATATGGGCTCAAAGAAACTTGCGCATGAGAAGCTCTCGTATTAACATGATGGTCTCCTAAAGATACTTAATTTGTGGTGTGTTTTGCCTATGCGCTTTATCTTCTAGGCATTGTACGTTATCACTGCTCGTTATACCCGCCTGGAGTAGCATTACCGGCACACCACCACATAAACCTGCAGAGTACTCATAAAAGCCAATTCGACAATTTTTCGAGGTCAATGGATCTCAATTAATACCACTGGCTACGTTCCTTTGCATATTTCGGTCATTTATGACAAATTACAGGCTTGAGAGATGCGATAATTTCTCTGAAAGGAATTTAAAAAATTGCCTCAAAACGCCCCCCTATAGCTTGCCAGACTTATTTGACAACACTATCTTTGTGACGTCACGTTTGGCAAGTCAACGGAAGTGAAGCAGCTGATGGCATCGTAAACTTTGGCTGCCACAGCGTTTACTGTGCTGGCCACAAGGTGACGGCAGCGGTGTTTGACGCAGTAAAGGTTCATTACTTGCTCAGTGGCGTTTGGCGAGTGATTTTCTGTTCACTTTAGATAAGTGTGTGATGGGTGGTAGTTAGTGTTGCTATGTGGTCTGCACAAATCACTCACACAAGATGTAGAGTGTTTGCTATCGCAGCTTTACTCGTGACGCGATCAGACAGGACAACTGGTTACCGAGCAAGACGGCACTCGTGTGTTCCGATCATTTCTCGCCGGAGTCGTACCACAGTCCGATAGCTCCGAGACACTGTCAGCCTCAGAGATGTCCCGTAATGTTCGGCGCGCTCACCTTTGCTCCGAGGGCCTGCATATACTTTGTTGCCTGCTCTTCCCGGCTTTATTAGTTTTAATACTCCGCGCCGGCGGGACAGGTATGCTTTTTACGGCTTCCGGTTTTTACCGAATGCATTGTCATTTGTTGAAAGTGCGCTCGGTTGAATTTAGTTTTTGGTGTTGCACCTTTCTGCTTAATAAAATTCATTTTCAAATTTGCTGAATAATCTGTATATTGGGCGCGTGACAAGAGTGTCTCAGGAACCCAAAAGCACCAATACCCTGACATGGTAAAAAAAGAATCGCCGGAGTTGAAATTTAAGCACCGCCTAAATTACGGTGCACTTCGCCTCATATGGTGTTCCATGGTATACACCCATGGTCATGGGTTCCCTTCACAGATGTCGGACGGCGACGTATCGAAACAACTAGCACTGAGAAATTTGCATAATTGAAAAACCCGCGGGGCCTGAAATTGCTTCAGAGATCTTGATGATATGTGGAGTTTAACGTCCCAAAACCACCGTATGATTATGAGAAACGCCGTAGTGGAGGGCTCCGGAAATTTCGACCACCCGGGGTTCTTTAACGTGCGCCCAAATCTGAGCACACGGGCCTACACCATTTCCGCATCCATCGGAAATGCAGCCGCCGCAGCCGGGATTCAAACCCGCTACCAGCGGGTCAGCAGCCGAGTACCTTTGCCACTAGACCACCACGGCGGGGCTGCTTCAGAGATCTCCTGAAACACACACGGCAGTACTGTGCGCTCCAGATGGAAGCTAAATTGCAGCAATTTTCAGTACTTATGGCTTCGTCTCCTACAGAGTGTTCGGCATTTTAAGATTACTCGCTTCCAAGTCTGGTCCGTAAATTTGTTCACGACACTGTTTTAAAATCGTAAAGAAGCTGTAAACCAACCTTAACGTCCCATCTTGTATGCATATGCATCTACTTTGAGAGTGATACCACCATCAAACTATTACAATAGGTTGTCTAGACTAAATATACGAGGGCTTGGTCTCGCGTATTCATTTATTTCGATCAACACAAAGCCAGGTGATTGAACCGAGCAGCTCTATTATTCTTTCTCTTTCAAGCACGCACCGCGCCCTCCGTTATACGCCAAGCGAAAAATCTCATCGAGCGCCACCTCCTGTCCTATCTCTTCGCTTCCTCACAGCCATTGAGACTCAATCTTCGCGCAGTGAGAGCGAGTGACGTCACCGTCTTCAGTTTACATTTCGTTTCGAAAACGTTTGAGTGGCACACGAAACTCGGCACACATTCGAACAGAAAATGCAGTTAAGACGTCAAGTCGGCTTCCAGGCGAGGAAACGCGCTGGCGATTGGAAAACTGGAAGCGGGGGCCTTGAGGGCGGAAAGAGGAAAGCGCCTATAAATCCGGATTCTCTCGATTCTCTACGTTTTTGTAGCAATAAAGCCGAGACCATTCCAGCTCCTAGTGAAACCGCCACCGATCCTATCCTACAAGGAGGCTTCATTCGAGACTTTGGTCGAAGAGGTCTTCAGCAAGCGATATATAGCTGTAAAGAAAGGAATTGCAATCCGACAGTCAACCCACTATAGCACTTGTTTGCTGTCGCAATTTTCGCCCTCAATTTCGACCGAGCGGAGAACTACTTTTGCGACAGAGTTAATTTGCTGTAAACCTAAGCTGACACGGGCGGACCCACAAGGCGTCGCAGAGGAAGGAAAGGCCTGTGGACTACCGGCGGATTCAAATCACAGCTCAAGCGGTTGCCTCAAAAAGAAGCAATATTAGCACCGATTACTACGTGACACACATTTTATTGATTACTGCACAATGTGCCGGCTTTCATATGCATGCAAAACTAGTATGGTTTGTGTTATGTCTGCTATGAGAGCGAGTTTCTGGTAAAAGCCTTAAAAAACAAGCTGGAGAACGCAGTCTCACAGAGAATCAGCACGCTTTGCAAAACCTCCTCCGTGGAAGGCTTGAAAAATGCATGAAACAATGCCATTGCTTTATAAGAACGAGAAGCTTTTGGTGACTCGCTTTTTTTTTCATAGTGCCACCTATGTGCACACCCCATCCACATCACGCATTTCGATGTGAGCAGCTGGCATTAGGCATCATTATATAGTAGTGGATCATAGCAACGGGGTGACCGGTGCGTGAGGGGTAGACCGGGAAAAGAGAACTACAAAGACAGTGCTGTGTTGGATTGTGCTCGAGCGAGTAGTTCTTGTACGTTACATTTGGTGGCAGTAGTGAGAACGTTAACCGTGTTTACAAGGAGTAAGGCTGTCGCTATGACAGCAACAGTAGGCACTTCACAGATGCACCCTACGGAAGACGACACGTCGTCGACGGCCCTGGAACCTCCTGTCCCGACTACGCAGGAAAGCGTGGCACAGGCTGCGGGAACCACAGTCTCATCACACATCCCGCCGCTGCCACCAAATGTAACGTACAAGAACCACTCGCTCAAACACAATCCAACACGACACTGTCTTCGTCATTCTCTTTTCCCGGTCTACCCCTCACGCGCCGGTCACCGCATTGCTATTATCCACTACGATATATAATAGGTGAGGGCCGACAGTAGACACTTATAGTTCAGCGGGATTAGTGGAATCATACAGTTTCCCAAAATTAACTAGAGGGCACTCTGGCGCTGCGATTGTTCAGCGACCATGGGAATGATGGGTAGTACACACATTTGCCTAGTCTTCGTACTTGCGGGCGGCGAATCGTACTTGCGGCTTCGTTTATTACTGGTTGCGGTTTTGTTTTGAAAGAAAGAAGAAACCCTTTTGAACTTAAGGACTCGATTCGAAATAGTAAGCTTAAAAGAATAAGGTTGTGAAGCACAAACGGTGAACATTTGCTAATTATGTTTTCGTGAAAAAGCAGCTCCAAGCCACACGAACACACACGGAGCCAGAAGCAGGCCAAAAGTACGAAAATTAGACAAATGTGTGTACTACCTATCATTCCCATGCTCGCTGAAGCGCCGTGTGTTGCAACTCCCATAGACACTAGCGCCAGAGTTCCCTCTAGTAAGTATTGTGCGAAACTCTATGAGTGGAATAGGGAGCTTTCGGAAGTGGCAGTGGCACTGTGAATTGTGGGTAGTCCATCATTTTTATGTCATAGCCAGCTGAGCCAAACGCGCGTGTAGCAGCTCTGAGTAAGCAAGCAGACGTGCTGGCGCGAAGGCGCTTGGGAAGGGTACCAAGAAATAACTACGAAGTAAGCGACGGCCAGAACGTACGCAGAGACTCTCTCTCCCGGATAGACGTCGAGCAATACAAGAAAATCCAAGTACGCAGCCGACTGCACAGTAGACGTGAATTTGTGGCCTTGCATCGAAGCCTCTGGTATGGTGTTGCGGTCAAGTGTTCCATTGCAGCAGCTTTTAAAGCAAGGGATGTCCTTGACTGCCACAATTTTGGGAAAAGCGGCTGAGTATGCGAGCCACGAGTGAAGCAATTTGATACCGATAGCGGGACAGTCTTGACAATGCAGGTAAAGAAAAAGTTTTGGCGTCTAGTAGATATTGATCTATTATTACGGGATCGCGCACAGGCGGCCCCAAAAGCTGGCTATACCTTTTCCACGAAAAAGCGTGTATGAGGCCCATTGCCGAAATGGACTTGTGCACTGATGATGAAGAAGCATTGCCCTGCCGTTTGCAGCAACGCACGCTTACAGTGCGTGGCAAGGCTTCGTCCACGGGAGGTTTGTTGAGAGCCTGCGAATGGATCCCCCAATAAAAGGTAGAAATCTACCGGGCACCAGAACTTTCTCTTACCTGTGCCATGACGACCCCGCTATCGGCGGAAACATGCTTCACTCGTGGCCCGCAAACCCAGCCGCTTTTACCGGAATTGTGGCGTTGAGGAACTCCTTAGCTTTAAGCTGCTGCCACGAAACAAACCCTCCACCGCAACACCAGAAATTCGCAAATGGCCAAAGCTTCGACGCGCGGCCACATATTCATGCCCGCTCTGCAGTCGGCTGCTTGCAGCGCGAAGTGTCCTCTTCGTCAAGTCAGATTTTCTCGTTGTTTCACTCACGCTCTATCAGGGAAGAGTACTCTGCGTGCATGCTGACCTTTGCTGACTTCGTTGTTATTGCTCGGTACCTCTCACAAGCGTGATCGCGTCGGCACGTCTGTTTGATAACTCGGAGCTCCCGGCTCAGTTGACTGATTTCAAAATGGTGGACGGCTGCTGCTGATGATGATGTGCTGTCTTCCAGCCTAGGTATAAAGAAAAAAAAACGAAAGGGGCCAATAAAAGTATTAAAGAGCACAAAAGGAGAAAGTAGAGTTCCCGTCTGGTACCGTGCACTTCCAACACTGTTGGAGCCTTGAAGTGGTGGCAACTTATTTACGCGCAATGCACAGCGCCGCCACTGAGCAGAATGGCAGGATCGAAATCGGCATGCGCAGTGCACTAAACAGCCCTTAGCTTTCACCGTACGCACGCTGTTTTTCAGATTTAACGTTGCCGTGTTTGCGCGCCTAACGTACTTGTTATAAACTCTAACATATAGGCTATGCGTAGAACATGGCAGTAGTTTTGGACGCCCGCTTCGGACTGAATTTAGCGTTGATGAGGACGGATTCACTTTTTTTTAGCAAACGGCTGTGCAGAATGATTTCGTTTGCCAACAGGTAGCTCCGACGATACGGATAACTTGGCACCTTTTTTTTTATCACTTTCCATTTCGAACGTCTTAGGCCTAATTTGAAGATCAGTGTAAACAAATCTGTAACATACAAACAGTCACTTTTGGTGCGTCGTTCATGTTTATTTACTTTTGTTACTAAAAAAATTGTTACAATATTTCTGCGCACAGGGATACAGACGAGAACTCTCTACTTTTTCTTTTCACTTTTAGATGCGGAAGCATCTTATACTCGCGCCTTGTAGTGCGCCGTCCGCGCCGTCCGCGCCGTCCGCACCGCTTCTCGAACATTCGACAGCTGTCGCGCGCGCATGCGCCGTCGCGCCGTCGCGCCGTCACCCACCATCTGTGCCGCGCGCGCTTCTCCTTCGAGAACATTCGACAGCTGACAGCGCATGCGCCGTCGCGCCGTCTTCATCTGTGCCGCGCGCGCGCTTCTCCTTCGAGAACATTCAACAGCTGACGGTGCATGCGCCGTCGCGCTGTATATATACTCAAGGTCGGCGCTCGCTCGCTCAGTTGCAGCTCGTCGGTTGGTTTGTACGGCGCGTCGACGTCCAAGGTCGCGGTGAAATGAATTCCAACGAATCCACAAACACAATGATCGACGTCCCTTCGATCAGCGCCGTCCTTTCGCATACGTGTGTACGTGTTCACTCATTTAACACCCCCTCCTACAACCACGTTAACCAATTTAGCCATCGACCCAAGTAAGTCGCAATTTAACACCCCATTTCACAACCACGTTAACCAATTTAGCCATCGACCCAAGTAAGTCGCACTTTAACACCCCGTTAACCAATTATATGCTCCGCATCCTCCTCAGTGTTCCCCCGAGGGAAGCTGCGGGCAATTTTTTTTACCGCATTCAGCCTCCGCTAGCTGACGCCACCATTCTAGCTTGAGCATGTAAACGCTAACCGGCTAAACTAGATGCTTTCCGCAGCAAATGTTTGCGGCACGGCATGGTAAGGTTATTCCCTTGACCCCGATATCACGCAAATGTTGAACTGTATAGTGTGTCAAAAACGAATAAAAAGTGATCATTGAATATTCAGAACATGAAGTACATTTTTTTCGGTTGAGTCTTTACATGATTTATATTGTCGGAAATCTTGCTGGTCTACGATGGCAGCGGGCAGTTCATCTCTAATGATTCAATTCGAAGGAACGGCACTGCAACGAAGTTTTGCCGCGTGGCGTTGTTTGTTCTCGAATTAGGTGTCATGCAAATTGTCTCAAATGAAACGGCACTCCTGAGTGGGCAACATCAAAGTTCGTGATTTGGCCCCATTTGGAACCAACTACTTGGCCAACCATCCAGCCATTTCCGATGTACGATTGGCGTCGAAATTCCTGAAATTTGTAATTTTACTCTGTTGAACTACTATGTACACACTGTAAGCGTGATATATAACTGGCCAGAGTTTTAAATTCAAGGTTGCCTTTCAAAGCCCCAGAAATATTCGGCCTTTTCTTCTGTCTCATTCTCTGTACACTTTTGACGCTGACTACGAATGCAAAGCTGATGAGTTGAATTTTTATGAGTGGGACGTTTCCTTCAATATTGGAGTCTTTTGTTTGTTTTTACAGCTAAATGGCTCTCGCATTATTGAGAAACAGTTGTATAGATTACCAGCTGTAACCTGAATTCATATACATAAAGTTCAAGCACCACTATATTTGTAAGGAAGCGCATACACTGGCATGAGCTTAACTGTTTTGCCATCAAAAGCCCAGCTAACAAGTGGTGCGCCCGTCTTCGTAGCTCGACGACCAGCTCTGGGACCTTTAAGCCTTGACGAGACAAGTGTTCCAATCAAGCTGAACCCTACCCTAAATCCAATAAAGTTATCGCCAACCAACCGCTACAAGGCATTCTGTTTGTGTGTAAGACATGAGTTCTTTTTTTTCAGCACGAAAATGATGTCGAGAGGTGTATCGCATCTCGAATTACTTACTACGTGGCCATCGCAATTTCAGTTGGAGATTATATGCGAGGAAGTTCGTGCATTTTTGAATCGCTTTACCTCTTTGGCAAGCGAAGTGCATCGAAAATTGCCTGAAGAGATTTATATTACTCACTAATAAAGTCTCCATGGGAACAGGGAAATGTTCTGGATTATGAATAAAGAGCTTCAAATGAGTGTGTTTATGAATTTCCCCGTCAATGACTGGGCTTTGCATGATCAACCCATGACCAAAAGATGAAACTTTATTTGCTTTTGTTGTTGTTTTATTTATAAAAACATGAAAAAAGAAAGAAGCCTATTATACTCGTTCATTTTCATTGCTTCGCTCCTCTCTTTGAAGGGACGCTGATTGAGCAATAACGTTAGTCTTAAGCGAACTTTTTCCGGTTGCATTTAATAGAAGCGTTTCGACGGGCCTACGTCGACATATTCGGCCGTAGTGGAGCGCTTTCGTCCCCGAATGCTGAGCTTGTTAACACACTTACCGTAAGAGTTGCGCGCGCGACGAAAGAAAACATGACTTTTATCTCGTCAAGGGACCGAGGGATTGTTAGGGCAGCTTTCGAAACGAACTGGAGTTCCGAGGCTTTCACCATGCGTATTCACTTATCGTGAGCGTCACAAGTGGCGCGAGCAAACAAAATTGTCGTGAAACTGCTTCAGCGCGGCCGAAAGCGCCGAATGCAGATGAACGCACCGGCCTAAAACGTCAGAATTAGTGGCGAAACCCTCTAGCGGCGGTGACCAAGGGAAAAAACAAACAAATAAAGAGCACGGCATGGCTCATCAGGAGAAGCGCGCATACACTGCACTGGAAAACACGATTTATAAGCTGCCGCGCGATGCACTTCAGGCTGTATACTAAAAAGAGGAGCATATAGGCCTAAGGCTAAAAGGGAAGCCGGCTAGACAAAGCCGTAGTTAAAGCACGGCGCGGGCTGCAATCAGCGAGCGATTGAACGACAGCCGCGGACGGCGACTGGAGCTCACTGAACATGTCTGCCTGCCACCCGCAGAAAATGGCGTAAAGTAAAATGAATCAGGCCTCCAGATTGAGCATTTGGAGCGAGAGGCTGAGAGAGGCCATGTTGTCGCGGGAAGTGCGCACGAGCTGACACACGGCGCCTCATTACGCCTAATAAGAAGTACCGGCTCGCCGTCGCGCGCTTCAAGTTGAACGCGCACGCTGCCGCAAGACTGCGTGGAGCTTTGAAGTCCGAAAGGGCGCACCGCTTTGTGAACACTCAAATGAGCGCTTGCAGAATTAAGGCCCCGTCGGGATGGCATTTGGCCTCGGATGCGTTTTCTATGATGTCAGCGCAATGACCTCTTTTTGTCGGCGTGCAGATGCTTGGGTGCCCGCAGGGAGCTGTGTTTTTCGGTTGGTCGGCTCCAATGTAATCGCTTTACTTCCCGATTTTAATTTTTAAGTGAAACAGTGAAATATTTCGTATGCATATTATTGTTGCCGTTGCCGTCTGTAATGCAAAACAAGTATGTGCCAGCAAGCGCCATGTATATAAAATGTGCCAGCGCAGAGGCTGTACTCGACGCCCACATGAATAACAATTTGACTGGGTTCACGAACGACAGAATGCGTGGGCCTAAGTTTTAACATTGAGGAACCCTCCAATACGTGAAGCAAACAGTTTACGCCCCTCGTCTGGGTTGCAGAAGGTTGCTGCTTTTCAGTTGTTGATGAATACACGATTTGATGCGTATTGGTAATGGTGGTCTTTATGTGCCAGACACATGCTGTTGAGAGCTGCATAAACATTCCTTTTTTTCTACGGAGGGGCTGATGGGGTTTATTTTCCCACCTTTAACACGCCGGCAACATATTATCCCGGTGTCTGTGTTTTTTTTTCTTAATCAAGAGATATAAAAGGAATACTATCAGCAATCGCCTCTCATTGGTTATCTCAGTCTACTGAAAATAAATTCGCGAGCTTTGATTGTGGCTTGCCATTTTGGCTGATAGTTTACATCTGACACAATGCTTGGCTAGCGTCTTCTCCAAAGAACATATCAATATAGCGAAGTAAGTTTATTTTTGGAAATGCCTACCATTAGATCGTTACAGAGGGGTGCGTTGCAGACTATAACTGCTAATAAATTCTTCTTCCTATTTTACCCAGTGCATACAGTACTGCATGTTATCGCTAGCAATATACACCAGCATAATCGCTGAGCAGCATCGCATGGATAAGTCGATTATGACCATTTGCTTGAAAATATTTGTGAGGAGCACAACATGGACCTTCATCATAGCGTAGAAGAGCACTTTGATGATGACAAAAGGGACAAGAACGACACAGCACTCTTGCTCACTGGTTCTACTTCACCTTTATGGTACGGTGTCACCAGCTCAACCAGTTTTGATTTTTATGAAACATGGGCCCCTGAATACAGAGAAAAGGAAAAGAGATTGCCTGTATCTGTTTTCTTTTCGCGAATTTTATTTAAAGTGATTTGAACTCATAGTAAGTGAACTCTCAATTCGGCTCCACTTTGCTCCGTCCCTGCGGAAATCTACCGGCAGGTATAGCACTGATAGCCTCGAACAAAAAAAAAACCCGCAAAAAGGCAAAAACATGCGTTCCTTCACAACAATGACTTCGCAAACTAAAGGCTCTTTTCACTCAATGGTCGATAAAAGTACTTTTGCTCACGAAATATAATCTCTGTAGCATCCATAAAAAGAGAAGTACGTTAGTTTGGGCTAGCTGGTTCATAGTACTCACTTGGAAATGGCAGCGCAAAAACATGGGGAGAAGAAAGACAGTAGAGACAAAGAGCGCTGACTAACAACTGAAATTTTATTGCCGTCATCTGTGCTAAAAAGGCGATTGAGAAGAGGTTAAAAGCATGATAAAAGGCTGGTTTTAACCAGTGAGTGAAAATTAAAAACTGAAAACGATAAAAGCTTCTGAAGAACTCGCGGGATGCGTTGTGAGGGAAGCACCAGGCCATGACGAAAGAAAAGCACAAATGACAAGGAAAATCAAAGAAAACCTATAAGGTACCTAATTTCTGCGTCAGACAAAGGCCTGCTCACGCACTTGTCACGTGCTTTAAGAATGAAAAAAGCCTCAACAATTTCACGCTCTATCTCCTCCCCCCCCCCCTATTTTTAAAAACTGAGTACTGCGAAAGTCAGGAGAGCAGCCGCCATGCCTGCAATGGTAAGCCAGAAAACCACTAGTCCTATTATGTACATTATAGTCATGCTCCTTCGCCCTTTCATTAAAACGCCTGCCACTTTGACCAATGTACTCAAGTCCACAACTTAGAAGATATCTATAAACTACATTGGAAACGCACTCAGTGAACCTGTTCCTGTGTTTGTTTGTGCACCCGGAGCGTTTACCTTTGTTGGTGATGCCATATAACCTCGAGAGTTTGTAGAGTGCAGACAGTACAACTTGCACGTCATGTTTTGATGCAATTATCTTCAATTTATGCGATAAAGTGTGAACGTATGAGATGACTTGCTCATGCTTCATCTTTTTTACACCAAGTTTCCTTTCGGTTTGATTGCGTTTTGTGTTCCGTACCAGGGTCTCCCAAACCACAGAAATTAATTGAGCAGGGTAACCCGCCTGCTTCAGCCTGGTAACCTGTGCTATAAAGTTAGATGAAATGACATGTACACGTGACCTATTGAGGGCTGAACGCTGACAGTTCACTGCGATGCTTCGCTTGACAAGCTCCGAATGGGCACTGTCATGACGTAACAAAAATTTCTTGGATTTAGGATTGTACTTCCAACAGATGTGGTTATGCGCAAAAAGCAAGCAAATGTCAAGAAATTGCAACGTTTGCTTATCAGGCGTTTCATGCGTAAATTACAAGCCTTGACTTTCACTGTGAAACACATGCAAAACGTCATCAAAGAGCATGTCAACTTCCCCAGCATCATTCAAAATTGCAAGAAAATCATCATCATATCTAAATATATTGACAACTTGCGGTACTTGCAGTTTATCCTGAATACGGCAACCTACTACCGACAAGAAAAGATCGCACAAAACTGGAGCAACGGCCGAACCAATACATGAAACTTATCGTCATAAGCATTTATGTTGAAAGAAAGGGCATAAAAAAGTTTTTTTTCATTCATTAAGCAGGTGACAAGCGCGTGAGCAGGCCTTCCATATCTTTGACGCTGAAATTAGGTGTCTTAGAGGTTTTCTTTGATTTTTCTTGTCGTTTGTGCTCTTGTTTTGTCATAGCCTGGTGCTTCTCTCACAACGCATGCGCGAGTTGTTTAGAAGGTTTTATCGTTTAAGGTTTCAATGTTTATTCACTGGTTAAAACCAGCCTTGTTATCACGCTTTTAAACTCCTGTCAATCACCTTTTAGGCTCATATATATGCAGAGATAACGGCAATAAAATTTCACTTGTTAGTCAGCGCTCTTTGTCTCTGCTGTCTTTCTTTTCCCCGTGCTTTTGCGCGGCCCATCCTAAGAGAGTAAGAAAGCCGCGCCACGCGTGACTTGTCGCCAGTGGCACAGCGGGAGCCTTCGACAGAGACCAGTTGCCGAAGCAGAGACGAAGCACGCCTTGAAGCGGTGGGGAAACCTCGTTAAGTCCTCATTTGGGGAGAGGCTGCCATAATTAGGCCGTTCGCGATAACCTGCTCCTCCAGTGCGCCCACTCGCCTCGTCCGGCGACCACAGGCACGCCAGTCTCGTCGCGACCGCGTTGTCTGCCCCGACTGCAGGCCTCTCGAGTCGGTGGAACGCGTGAAGTCGTTTGCCATCGTTATCGCGCACCAATCGCTTGCGTCCTCGAGGAAACATCGCAGCTGCAAAAACGTCCCCTTAGAGGACTTACTATCAGCGGTGACGTCATCGTGGATGACCGTGTGAGCAATTCTAAATGTCACCGTAAAGGGAAGCGAAACGGAAGAACGGCACCCACCAAGAACCCTGCGAATCTGCCGATTCAGCTTATTATGCTAAAACACGCTGGTGAAATAGGGGCGAATTTTCGTATGTTTCTCAACAGGGTAGCCATTTAGGCCGGCCGTAGTCTGTTGTACGCAAACTAAAAACGTCACAGGGGTATGAGCCGCAGAAATTGGTCAAACCACCCGAGCGAGTACTGCACGTGCGAGTGTTAAACGAAAACGTACCACTGAACGAGAGAGAGGGAGAAAAAAAAGAGACCCAAGAAAAGAAGTAAAGGGTGAAAGAGAGAGTAATAGGAGCAATAAAAAGAATGAATTTATCAAGAGAGAAAAGAGAAAGAGAGAGAGAGAAAGGACCCTAAAAATGCAAGGAGCAAAACATAAAGAGAAAAAAGAGAAGTATAGAAATAAGGAGAGGCAAAGACAGAGATATAGACTAAAAAAAAATAGGGGAGCGATAAGTGGAGAGACAGCTAAAAAAATAAGAAAGGGAAAGGAAGAGTGAAAAAGCGAGAAAAAGGAAAGAAAGAGAGCGGTAAAAAGAAACAAGGAGGGTCGCCCAGCTTTGCTCTTTCTTCAGACTTGGCACCACTGGTGCGAAGCTGACATAAGTTGTTTTTTTTCATTCGTTATTATCAAATTTAGTTAATTTACCGGAAAGTATCAGCTTTTGTATATGTGGTAAGGAGATTTCGTTAGCGAGTAAAAGGACAGGAAGAAGTGAACAATTTATTATATAGCTATTTCACTTCATGCTTTGCACTTAGTACGTAAATGAATTTCTTGCGTACACGTGATTAATACTTGAAAATGCCGACGATGTACATGCACAGCCAGAAATCTCTCTTGAGCATTTAAAATTAATTTTCTTTAATAGCAAGAGGCACCTCCATATCATCTTTGATGTCGCAATCGTTCATCATTAACATCGATAGTAAATTTTCCAAACTTTGTTTTCCTGCATATTTCTTGCTATGCGCATTCAGAAGTGTTCAGAAGTATTAGGAATACAACTTTTCATGAAGGAAGGTTGTAGGCAATACGTTGGGACGCTTTGTAGCTCCTTGGTAAACACAAAGAATGTGCCACTTTCAAGGTCACTGCATCATCGTCACGGGAAAACATATATTTGAAGAGTTGGGCGCTGACAGGATCGTAATATCAATATTAATACTGTTTGGTATTATACATCTTAAAAGCGCCCCGTGATTGTGAGAGACGCCGTAGTTGAGGGCTCCGGAAAATTTTGACCTTATAGTCTTTGTTAAACGTGCACGGACATCGGACAGTACGCTGGCCTCCACCATTTCACCTCCATGAAAATGCGACCACCACGGCCAGGATCGAACGCGCAATTTTCGGTACAGAAGCAGAGCCCCACAACCTCCGCTCCACCGCGGTGGAAGAACAGCACGGTGACCACGCAAACTTAACTATAAGAGAGACGACACACGTGACCACAGAGCCAAGAAACGCGAATGCGACATACCTACAATCAATGCCCTAAAAAAGCCACAGCTAGACTTCTACCGAAAGCGTTTTGCAATGATAAAAACGTGCGTCTCAATGATGCCCCACGCTGCTATACTTTTACGGAAGACAGTCAGACGTAAGAGAGACTTCGTACGCAAAACAAAAAAACGAACAAAAAACAAATAACAACGCACGCAGCTGGTATCAAGAATTGACACCTGCAGTTAGCCGAAGAATGGCCATTACCCTGGACACTCTTAGTACGCTCAGTACTCCTGCGCATGTGGGTGGAAATGTTTTAAGGGTAGGATTTCGATTGAAGTCATTCTGACCATGCATATCAGGCTACCCTAATCCAATTCGCCGCCCGTATGGGCGAGGTCTGTAGACGAGGGGGTGCACTCCACTGCGCGCGGCAGCGCTATCATCCGTGCAGAAGGAGATGAACGTGTCGAAGAGTACCACAATATAAGTACGGAATACAACAAACTGACAGAGCTGTTCTACTGGGTCCGATGGTGCTATAATCTACCTCGAGGCAAACTATGCAGAGGTCAATCAAGAGAACTGGAGAAAGCTGCAAAGTAACTATCACAATTCAATGGAGATCTATCACGCCAGCAGCATCTGTAAGGTCCGCCCAAACAGACACGGTTATACGCTTAGAAATATCCTCAGAAAATCTTTAAAAAATCCCAAACCTCGCTCGGTGAAGTGGGAAGACAACCTGCGCAGCTTCAAGCTAACCGACCAACTCGGATGTGACCAGCAGGCCCGTCAAGCGGCGGGGAGACAGCGTATTCACGTCCCACATGGGAGACCTGAGCCGGAGCCGTTAGTCTGCCGAACAATCAATGAAGGTTAGCCCTCGTTGTAGTCATTTTGTCGTATACTTATATGGCGCCTTGTGAACACTAGACTGTCTCTAGGTTACCGCTGGTTTATTGTGACGTTAGTTGGTGGCTTCAGTTTGCTGTTCTGAAGTGCAAGTCGGATCGGGAAAATTTCAACAAGGTTGAGGGTACGACACACGAAGTTTATCAAGACCAGAGTAAGATGTCGAGAACTTATGACCTGCTGGTTAGCGCGAAACATGGAGGTGTGCCCGTCAGGGAACGGCGCGTCGCACCTTTGGACTGCGTGGAGCGCGTGTTTCTGCCTCCTCCGCTACTCGACCAGCCCCGCACGTCGCTTCGTTCCAGCAGCCGGCGTCAGCATCATTCTTCATTAGGCGCCTAATTGAAGAGTGAAACTGTCGAAATGCTCAGAGTGCGCGGCCAGGCAGCCACGGGGACGTGCGCATAAAGAAAGTAGCGGCAGCCAATCGACACACCGTATACGACGCAGTACTGGGCTCCCTCAAGTTGGCTGCGCGAGATCTAATTAGGCTCAGCTGCAAAGTCGAGCGCTGCTGTCAAGTTGCGGCTCGGGAAACTTTCGCCTTCTTTTACCCGCTTCTTCTTAGCCTCGCTCTTCGTTATCCACATCTATTTTTGTATCTTTTCTCTGTTTTTTTTTGCTTGAGCAAAAACATTTTCTTACTATGTTGTGTTTATGGGTCCTGCGAGCCCAAGCCCATGCCATTTTTTTTTCTTTTTTCATCCTCGCCTCTTGCTTAGTGCAAAAAAAGGAAAAATTCGCTCAAAAATGCAGCATAGAAGAAACAAAAAGTAAAACGCGCGATAGCAGGCAAAACTAAAACTGAGAAAACACGCACGGAACGAAAGCGATGCGTGAAAGGTCGGCTAATTGATCAAGTGCCCCGAGCTCAGTTTCTTCAGGAAGACTCCAATGAAAGCGCCGGCTGCACGGCCGTTTAAGTTGTCGGCCGCCGCTCAAGAAATGATAAATCCGCCCATTCATAATAAGTGCAGATTTCACCAAAAGCAGTTTCACCCAGCTTCCTATCGTTGGGCACCGAGCAGGAGAGAACGATAGCGAGCTCACTTGATTCATTTACTTCCAACATGCTTTGTCTTTGCCGAGTTTAATTGCTCTTAGGGGGAGACTTTCTTTTCTTATTCGCCCACACGCTCCGTTCCCGCGCGCGACGGAGTTCCTTTCTTGGTTTTAGGCCCTGCTGTCAGTGGCTGGCATGGCTTTCCAAGTGATGCGAGTGAATAGCGTTCAAACTTCTCCAAGATCGAATATATAGTGAACGAAGCATCGGTAGCGATGATAACGAGATAATGCCTGGAGGGCCCCAGTCACCACAGATGACTGCATGCGTAGTCAGTTGCATGCGTAGTCAGTGGCAAGAATGACGACACTTTATATGAACGAGTGTGCTGAAACGACGAAGTGTCGAGGGAAAGAAGCTCTAGCACACAGCACTTTTTATAGACCGAGATGGATCAATCATAATTAGGGCGCCAGAATTTCTGCCAGCATAGACGACCAGCATTCCTTCGTATCTAAAAACGCGTAGTTCCTTCTCGTCAGTTCAAGGTTCATAAAAAACGACCGGGTTCAAAAGTAAGGTTGAGTGCGACGATTCATAAGCATCCTCGATGCCCTCGAGAACCTCGGCAGATGGCCTTTTCCACAGTTCCCTACTAGGGGAAAACAAATCAAGAGGCACGTGACCACTGCCACTTTAGGAGTACCTGAAAGGGCGATCTCAGAAAGAGGAAGGCCAGAAGAACCATGAAGTAAGAAACGCACCGAGATGCAGTGGCATTGAAGCAACGTGAAAGAACAAGCGCCCTAAAAATGGTAGTTATAATAATAAACGCAGTAGGATGCGGGGAGGAGAGAGGAGCGGACGGGAGAAATTCTTTTGCCAAGATCACGAAAAAAAAAACGAAATACAGAAAACTGCCACTTGTGTCGCGTAAGACCAGAATGATGCTTTATCTTATCTTCTTCCTTTCGTTCTAGCGTAGTTTTGTTTCGTTCCTTCGCTACACGTGTTGTCCCTGTGTTACTTTACAGCTTTATCGATTGCTTTATCGGCTTTCCTTTGGAAACACGGCGGAAACTTTTACAGCGTCTAAGCGATAAGACTGGGGCAGCAGGCGCCACGACAAGGCTTTTTCTCGGGCGTCACAACATAGGGTTCATTTCCTATAGGGCCAAGAGATGGCCAAGATGGACGGGAGAAAAAAAATGAGGTCGAAAAAAAACATGTAATAAAAACAGTCATTTCATCGCTGTGAAGCCAGTGGGAAGCGCTGTGAGCTGTCAGCGAGCAAGAATGCTGCCCAGTGAAATAATAAAAAGAGAAGAAGTATGAGCGAAGTGCACAGAGAAAGCATTTCACTGTTGTGGCGCTGTCCAAAGCGAAATCCTGTTTACAGCGTGTACAGCGAAGAATAAAATTTTCCGCCACCATACAGAGTGAAGATGCAGGGCAGCTAGCAGTAAGGAGCGGGAGATGTGTATGGCATTATTTTAGTGTTACCTTCTTCTGCAACATCGCATTGATCTATCGAAGCCACTGCGACGTATTAGGGGCGTGGGAAGTTTACTCTTAATCAAGTACGTGTTTCTTAAATGCAGATCCAGATATAATCGGGACCTTAGTTTACATTAAATTAAAGGAGGAACGACGAAAGAAGACCTGCAAATGTAGTTCCCTAAAAATTGTATCCGTATCTGCACGTTACACTGCAAATATCGTCCAAAGACGATAGTCTTGCGTCTGGAGATAGTCAACAAAACGTTTATTTGATGTTCTGCGCAAGAAAATCGGTGAATGGTATTCTTGAGGTGCTTCTTTAGAGCGCCTCGAGCTTGCAGCGGAGGCGAACGAGCACATCAAGTCACGCCATGCGTGAGACATGAGCGGTATCTGGCAGTTATATTGAGAAACAAAGCGCGCGCCGTGCGTGCCCGTCTCGGAGGTGATAAGTTGTCGAACGCAAGGCGACGGGTAGGTGCCACCACCATCTAGTCTTAGCAAAGCGTTGGAAACACTTTACTTTTTGTGCAAGCGTGTCGTATGGTCAGCGCAGCGTGATAAACGCTACGGTCCTTAGAATTTCTTATGTATGCCTTTTCTAGTAAAAAGACACACATGAAGAATATTGACGTGTTGTTACGGTGCATATGTGCGCAATAATTGACTTTTAATTGACTATCGCACAAGTATGAACGCTGAATTTTGAGCAATATTGGTGGGCGCTCCGAATGGGGTCGGCCGTTTGGCGTATCGTCACAGAACCCCTACCAGTGGTATCGCCTGGTCACTCAGGTGCCTTTTAGGGTACCATTAAGGCCGGACAAACAGTAAAAAGTACAGACAGACAGACAGACGGACGGAAGGACGGACAGACAGACAGACAGACAGACAGACAGACAGACAGACAGACAGACGGACGGACGGACAGACAGACAGACAGACAGACAGACAGACAGACAGACAGACAGACAGACAGACCAAAATTCTTGCGTCGAAGTTCCCCAAGAAAGACTATCTTCTCTAAAAGCGACAGTTTGCGGTGGTTGCGCATTGCTATAATTGTTTAATTCTTAACAGGATACTTTTTTTTCGTAATGGTGCAGTAAAGCGACACTGAAAGGTCACGCACGTAGAAGTACATGCGTTCATTTGTTCAACGGACGTGCTATGTAGCACTGTGTGTTCTTTTCAATCCAGAAATAATAAATCATGAAGAAAACAACTGATAGCAAGTGCAATTGGAATGTATGTGCGGCCACTGGCAACCTGTTGCCCAAGCGCAAACTCGATTTGATGGCAGAAAAACGTGTACGTTCGGGTGACTATGCATGCTATCAGCGTAATGATCATGACTAACTAATTTCTGTTTATCCGCTTTAGCATGGAGTATTAATGTGAAAGTGGGCAATTCTAAAGGCCTAGCTCAATCCGAGTACGTCATGTTCAGAGGACTTTTAACTTCCTTGAATATTGAGATATAGCGTTGCTAATTACGAAAATAGGCAATTCCCATTACGAAACTAAGGACGTCTTTTCAACAAGACGCCTAAAATATTGTCACGGGGTTGTGACGTGGCCAAAGACAGGAGACTTTGCGTTGGAAATTAACTGTTTATTTGGGCGAACCTGTGCCCGGTAAACGGAAAGTTCGATTACCGTAGCAATATTTTCAAAAGTACTTATGTTTCATTGTGTAACAATATCTCGCCTTGTGACATTTAGAGCCCACATACTCTAACGCGATCAGTGTGAGGAATGTGTCCGATGGCATTTCGGCAACTACGACTTGGCGTTTCACCGTGTATTAGCTAGTAAACACGTCGAGAACGCAAACAAGATGAACGGGGAGCAGACAACTTAATTACCTAGACACACTTTGGAAGTTAGTACTTTAGAGCATTTTTCGTTCCCTCTGTGGGAAATAAGAGGTGGGACAAATTATCCCCTGCGTGATCACAATGTGGCAAGTCTGGCTGAGCTATAAGAGTTTTCTAAGTATCAAATCATGAGAACTTGTTACGCGAAGTGAACATCCATGCAGGGTGCGACAGACGGAGCTAATGGGAAAGATGTGTGAGGCTTTAGGGGAATTACATCTGACTCAAGCCACAAGTTGGTGCGACATCTACAGCTACGATTTAGTCTCAGTCCAGGAAGATCGATCATGCTCAATTCGATAGCGAAAGATTGCGTACTTTCGGCTCGTACACATTACGAGCCATTGAATCACATAAAGTGGGTGAACACAGTTCGAAGATTCTTTCCTCTCATTTTCGAAGCACTCGCGTTCATCCCCGAGGCCATACTTCACGATACAGCTGCCGTGCGAAAATAATCACTGGTTCGTATTGCGCACCCAGGCGGTGCTTCCACTTCTTATTTTCTGCCTACTTTGGCGCACAGAGAGCACTATCGATAATTAGAGAATTGCTTTAATTATCCCGAGTGAGCAACGAGCATTGGGGAAATGGTCGATCCTCGCTTGATTATACATTTCAGCTAAAATGGGAAGTAGGGAAGGCGGGGGCGTCGAGAGACCACGAAGAACGGGACAAGAGGAGAAAGAAAGAACAAAAAAGGGACAGACTGCTGGAGGGGAGGGCCGAGGAGTCTGTCATCGGACGCAGAGAAACCTTTATCACCGGATGTTTCCCCGGAAGCAATGCTCGAGAAGAAAACGCGCGGCACCTTCCGCTCTACCGGGGCCCTCATGGTGGCCGGCCCGCGGGCTGCTCTTTGGGCACAGCTCGCGTACCGCATTCGAGCGCCGTGTTTGGGCACCGTGAGAGGGGTAGACGCAAAGCGCAAATATTGCGCGACCGAAATATATATTTATGGCACCCACGGACGAGCGCGTGCCACTAGAGAAGACGGGGGAGGAACGGAAGGACACAGGCAACACCGACTAAATTTCAAGGCCGAAAGGCTGCCGCAGTGACGTCAGAGGGTGGAGGCCCAGTTACGCCGCGAACGCGGCGGAAAGCCGGTGTTTCGTTCGCGTTTTAGGAGAACGAACGCTCCCGCTCTCGCAGCTGCTGCGGCTTGATTGGGCGGAATAAAAGATGTGGAAAAAAAAAGTCTTACTGAGCATGCTCAGTTGGGTAACTGGGCCTCCAACCTCTGACGTCACTGCGGCAGCCTTTCGGCATTGAAATTTAGTCGGTGTTGACACAGGGCGCCTGTGAAACGAACGCCACAAGAGAGTAAAGGCAAAAAGTGTGGCCACTTTCATCATTGCCAGTTATTTCTCCGCGTGCTTTGTTCCCTTTTAGAGAGACACGCACTGTCTCGCGGGCCAACACAAGGACGCCGAAGCACGGTAAAGGCACAAAGGGAGAGACGTGCATTTTGCGATATTTGGAGATAAAATCAGTGCTGTATCCGTTACCCCAAAAAAAAGTAACTAAATACGCTACTCGTTACTTCAACAAAAAAGGAACGTGTTACCGTCTTACGTTACCTACAATAAAAAAAGGTAACGTGTTACCGTTAGCGAAAAAAGTAACGCGTTTGCGAAAAAAAAAGTGACGGATGCTACCTCTGCCATTCCTACACAACCATAAACTTTAATCAGTGTGTCTTTGTTACGGGAACTCACAATGAATTTTTTTTATATCTCAAACTTATGTTTCTTATAAAACTTCTGACCAAAGAGGAATTATATTCAATGCGCCAATTTAATGGGTATTATTTGTACAAAGGTACCGGACCTTACCAATGTTAGAGTGACCTATAGCAACATATATACGATGACTTGTGACTCTGTGGCAAAAGTTGAAGCCAATTTTCTTGATGCCACAGCATACACAATATCAGATTCAGGCATCCACGCTAACCACAAAGAAAGTATCACTGAACTGTCAAGAAATTCGCAGTAATCGGCTTTTTCTGAGTACGAACAGACTCTTCAGTGGCGATCGTCGAAATCCGAGCTGGTGGTCTTTGGCCTCGGAAATTGCCCGCGGCGCACCAGTAGGCAATCGCGGAAGCCTGCATTGGTGCTTTTTTTGGGTGAAGGGGGGAGGGGAGGAATTTGCACGTTTGTTACACCAGATGACCATTGGTTCACTCCGGCGGTCGGCTCGTTTGGGCTATCAAAGCTTATGGCGCGTGCCTCAACGACGCCGGAGTGCATGAGCTTCATTCAGAAATAGGCTATTTTGACGACGTGCTGAAGAACAGCTTGATGACTTAGTCACGAAAAAAAAATATTTTTGCCTAAACGTTTCTCGTTCACTTTAGCGTACATGTGAGCGTGTCCAAGAACAGCCTCGCTGGCTCAGGAGTTGAATAAGCAAAAACGTAGATGCCCTCGAGGAGAGAAAGAAATAAAACTTCTTTAAAAACAAAGTTGATAAGTCTTATCAACTTTGTATCAACTATTTCTAGGAAGTACAGTAAAATCACGCATATTTAGCCATATTCAAAAATGGTTTTCTTCGCTAAACAAACTTCAAGCAATGTCCCTACACTCTTCTTTGTGGCCATATTCCGTACAAAAGATATCTATGCAACGGTAATATTTGGGTTTTACATCATGCATTGTGAACTTTCGGGAACGACTGGTGATAAAATTAGTGCCTCCACGTTGAACATCTTCAATATTTCTTGCCTCGTAAATTATACAGCTAACAAAAAAACTGACTTCTTTTTCGGGCTAGTGAGTGCTATATGCATGAAATATGAAATACTTGACCAAATCCGAAATATCATTTTTCTGATTTGTGTCGAGCTCTCGCGAAATTGAGTGTTTGCGTCATTGCCATAGCCAGGGGGTAGCACATCATGTCTGTGGCCCCCCTTCCCCCAATTTTTTTTTCGCTACAACATACTTGTCTGCCCGGCACCGCTTCAGCTCAAATCGGTCCCCCCCTCCCTCAACCCCCGAAAATAAACATCTGCCTAAGCCCCCGCTTCGCACGGCTGGAATAACAGTGTGGAGGGCTCGGTTCAAAAAAATAAGAACGCCCCTCACCTCGCCCCCTTTCTTTCCCGCTTTTTCACATGGTGATACTTGAGACTTGACGCTTTTTACATTTAGCTGCAAAGAACACGATTCACCTTTATTATAAGCCTCTCCGGATGGTTTAATATCACCTTGGCGTTTTCTTTCTTGCGGCGCACGTAGAGATATTGTCATCATATAATAATTACCAGTATCAGGAGACGAAGACACAAGGACATCAATTTGTCTGATAAGTTGGATGATACTGAAAGAATACTAAACTGTGTGAGAAGTTGAGACGAGAAGAATGAATGCATACGACACTTATATGTGCAGTCCAAGCACCGTTTCTGTTTCTTTCATTCTTCTTTAACCTATAGCGTTGTTTATCCTTATTTCGAGAGAGGACATCTTTCCTCAAAAACCAGGGAGCGCATTTGTAAATAGTATCATCCTCTATCTGCTTCAGCTTCGCTGATTCGGTAGCGCACGCTTTAGTTGTCAGCGTGCGTGCACTGCCCAAGTTGACTGCTAGGCCTTTTTCAGAACCCGTTCGCACGTAAGTACAGTAAATACGCTACCAATTGTGTCGCTACATTTGATTTCATGCAAAACCACACATTTTGGCTTCTCTGAGGCAGCATTTCTATATAGTGCTATTATGCATATTGTATATGCCTACTCAACAAAACAAATAATACAGATGGTTCAAGATTTAAATATTTTCAATATGGGGAGGGGGATCCACAACCTGGCGGGCAGATAGTAGATATATGTTGTAGATATTCAGTGTGCACAACCTTTCCTGAGTGATGGTCTCTTGAGTTTCCCTACATAACCACCGTGCAGGAATCAAGACAGAACGGTAGTGCCAGAAGCAAAGAATCAAACCATTTCTCCTTCGGGGTCTTTCAGTATACTCTACGAACATTTCTTGGTGTGTTGTTTACATGAATGCATACTATAGCGTACCTATGCGTAAGCTTCATATTGGATACTTTCATTCAGCGCACTAAATGATGTTTCAAACATGAACCACTCTGCATGCATCGTGGCATTGCGTGTTGGACCATAGCTGCTAAAATCATCATCAAACTGTTATATGTGTTCATCCGTTGGATCAGCTCCTTCCCTCTATAGGATGCATGGTCTTGGGCAAATAAAAGACTTTTACTACAGACTACAGAATTGTCAGCTGATTTCAAGGTTATGCACGTTGTGCAACGAAGAACCTTTTAGAACCACATATATTGATTATTGAAATAGATATAAGTAGATAATTCAGCAGGATGGTTAAACTTTTATGAGCAAAGCAACGAAGTCGGCCTTATGTGCTGTACATTGGGGGTAGCCCCCTAAAATTTTAGGGCTGGGCTCATTTGAACCGTTTGAATTCTTGATATTCTTCCCCTGCTGCTTTGCGATAACTGAGGTGAGGAGAATAACAGTGATTATGACTGCCGTGTAACAGTCTGTAACTCTTTTTAGCCGCTGTTTTTGTGTGACAGCATAGTTGAAACAAAAGATAGTGAGAAAGCGAGTCAACCAAGGCAGCGAAAAAAAAAATGAGAAGCTTTTTTTTTCTTCACAGGAAAAAAAAATTGACGTTTCGTGCCTCACTTAATTGCATTATTTTTAGAGGTCTTATTCCTACCATGGGATTGCCTCGCCGTGGTAGTCTAATGGCCAAGGTCTTTGGATGCTGGCTCGAAGGTTGCGGTATCTAATCCCGGCTGCGCCAGCTGCATTTTCGATGGCGACCAAAATGCTGTAGGCCCGTGTGCTCAGATTTGGGTGCATGTTGAAGAACCCCAGGTGGTCGAAATTTCCGGAGCCCTCCAACACGGCGAATTATATGGTGGTTTTGGGATGTTAAACCCCACATATCAATCAATATTTTCCAGAATGTGCAGAACTCTACTTATGCAAGCTTCATCGCTATACTGCAACTGTATAGACCGCTCAAGTGAGCGGCGATCTCCTGCATGGGCTAGAAGAAAACGTGGCGGAGCTTGTGTGGATCATCCCAGCAATTCTGCGCACTCACTACATCATATTACCGTAGCCAGACGTCCACGTCATCATTGCGGAAAACAGAAAAACGAGGGGGCTCGCGAGGGGGTCCGATGATGATTCAAGAATGAGTTGCTGCGGCAGTCTCTGCCGGAGGGGCAAAGGAAGAAGCGCCTGAGGGTTCGTCCTGCGGCATGCTGGTGGACACATTGCCCAAACGGCGACCTGAGCGCAGCTCCAGGAAGTAAAGTGGGCGAGCAGGGACGGGTAATCGAGGAGCAACCTTCATCACTTGCGACGTAGTCATTTACACGCCTTTATTAGGCCTGGGAGACGTGGCCAAAACAGTCACCTCCGAGGCACAGAACAGAGTTAAAGGCTCTCTCCACTAACGATGAAGATGAAAAACTCTATGTGACGATGGTTATGAACATGTGATGAAGAAGCGTGTTGTAAATGCCCACAGTATTTATATATTTGTAAACGCAAGAAAGAAAAATATACCAGAAAAGGACTCCGGAGCGTGGAATTGAACTTCAGACCTCCGAATCGTGACTGCCAGGCGTTAACCACTGAGCCATAGAGAAATACCTCCTTCAACGTTCAAACAGTAAGCTATCTATATCTACCACTTACCGCTGCTGACGGGGATCTCGAGGGGCACTATCATTTTTTCAGAATTACCAGCAAGGTGGTGCAATCAGCGAGAGTCACCACATCGTCACAACGCGGTGGCGCACGCTGTCATCTTCCACGCGTACTTTGCGCCGCGGAGATCAGGGGGGCGACGCTCATTCACGCGCCCTCATCTCGCGGTGGGGAAGATCGTACGTCTTGGCTGGCCTTGTGCTTTCAGTGGAACGATTCTGTAGCAGTTACCAGGCGCACAAAGGTTACTGCAATCATTGCATAGCTTCCGTTTGCGAAAAGCTTTTCAGGCACAACAATGTAACAACTGAGACGCTTATTCGCGTTCATCTGCACCTGTGAGTACGTTAAGTGCGTCCTTTGCGCGTGAGAAACGCGGGGCGCGTTTTGATCTGCTTGCCATTCTGCGCGTGAGCTTGCAATTTGTTGCTATCGCGTTCATCGCTTCACCGTTACGGCAAAGCTGTGTCTTTTTACTCGAACTCAGATTTGACATACAAGAATACTTTTCCTTCTAATATTTGTGTTGCGTAAGGTAATGCTGCCCAAAATGCATTTGTAAAAGCTCTTTAGAGCCGATTACTTCAGCGCCGTTGCACTTCTGTCTGACGCCAGTCCCCACCACTAACAAGCGTTGCGTGATGCCACCTGTAAAATCTGGCCGAAAAAGTTCACTTTTCTAAAGCCTGTAATTGCATTTAGTTGAACCACTACTTCTTACCCTGATCAACAAGATACGAGTGTACAAGCGTTGCTTCCATACACCTATAAGAGAAGTACAGCCTTTTTCGACTTACGCACTGTTTCTAAATTTTTGCGCGCCATCTACGATTTATCACACTAAAGTGACATAATATTCATTGTACGTTGTATGATAGCCGACCGTCGCGACGTCTTCCAAACCCAGCGCATCATTCGAGCCATGTGCTCGTCGTTATCATTCTGCGCCTTGGAAATCTTAAATGTCAAGCTTTAGGAAACCTTTAAATAGCGTTCACAAGCAGGTTATCTGGCCCAAATCTATTTTCGGACTTTATTGAAGCTTACACTTTGGAGTCTTCTCCATTCGGGTCGCCTGTTCGCATAACTGTCTACTGTTTTTTGTGTGTGTGAAGAAAAGCTAATTTTATTGCGCTAAGTATGATATCTTTCGTGCTGTCTAGCTTTATACAATGGTTTCACTGTGGTTGTTGCAAGACATTCGTGTGTGTCCTCCTCAGATTTTTTTGAGAAGCCAAAGGATAATGGTGGTAAGACGCGAGCAAACAGAAAGAAAGCCCTTGCTTCTATGTCAGAAAATCTATCATCTTTTACTCTCATCACACACTTTCTTCATCACCGGGTAGCCAGGGGGTCTGAGGAGGAAGAGGAAAGTTTAAGTGGAAGGACAGAGAGGTTAGCCAGTTCTTAGACCGGCTGGCTACCCTGCGCTAGGGAAAGTAATGAGGGGAATAAAAAATGGTAAAAAGAAATGTTGCGAAGAGAGAGAGAGAGAGATTACAAAAACAAAAACAAAAAATTGCGACAGAGGAAAGGCAACATCAAAGAGTATCAGACACTAAAGTCTGTCTCTGAGGCCAGTTGTCCGCAAAAAGCGCAGCAAAGCTTTCAAAGCCTTCTGGGCTGAGGATGGGCTTGGCCAATGACACAGAATCCTTTGTTCCGACAAAGGCCGATTGTCTAGTCTATCCAGAGCTGCAGTGAGTTCTTGTCTTTGCACGTTGAAATGGGTGCACTCACACAGAAGGTGCGTGATGGTTTCTTCGCAACTGCAGTAAGTGCATGTAGGAGAGCTGGCCATCCCGATGAGATAAGAGTATGCGTTCGTGAAGGCCACTCCAAGCCACAGGTGGCATAGAAGAGTCTCCTCAGCTCGAGATATCCCTGAGGGAAGACGAAGCAGCAGATCGGGATCCAAGTTATGCAGGCGCGCGTTTGTGAATTCTCTCGAGTTCCACAGTACCAGCGCGAGATTACGAGCAAGCGAACGAAGTCTTGTAGCTGCGTCGGTTCTGGAGAAGGGGATGGTTGTGTATGGGTACCGTCATGTGCAGATCAGCAGCCTCATTTGCGCAGTCATTGCCATATATACCGCAATGACCTGGTATCCACTGATACACTATGCCGTGCTTTTTCTTGGTTCCTTGGTGATGAAGAAGCCTTATTTCAGCTACTAGCTGCTCATTAGGTCCATGGCGGAAGGGTGACATAAGACATTGAAGAGCTGCTTTCGAGTCCGATAAGATAGACCAAGTTCCCGAAGGTTCTTCAACTATAAACGCAAGAGCTGCACGTATGGCGGCGAGTTCTGCAGCTGTCAACGACATCAAATGCGATGTCATGAATTTAATTGTGATGTGACTCGCGGGATTAACCACCACCCCTGCTGAGCTTACTGAAGACACAGAGCCATCCGTGTAAATGTGAAGGCGTCCGCTGTGCTTCTCTTGCAGAAACAATAATGTGGCCTGTTTCAGGGCTAGATGCGACGTCTTTTTCTTACTTTGGATGCCAGGAATTTAAGAAGGGCTTTGAGTGGTTGTAGACACCACTATGGCAACGGTGGCCATGCTACATGCTTGAAGTGCAATGGAAGCAGTGCGCAATGCTGAGCTACAGTTGCGCTGAACGCTGAGTGGGGTCTACCTATCTCTACGTCTGTGTCGTGTCCCTTTTTTTATGTACTGCGCTAATACACGCTACGTTCATGGATGACCAACTCGCCCGATAAGCAACCCTTCTGGGGCCTAGAAGTTCGAAGTGAGGTGAGGTGATGTCATGGAGGCCGAGCGAAATGTCTTAGGTGCATTTTGAAAGCGTCTACGCGGATGTATCCGTTGACTGGATAATCACGCGCAATGATGACAGTCGCTGCTGTAGAGGCGCATCTCGAGTAACCAAGGCATATTCACAGCGCTTGGGCTTGGATAAACTGGAGAACGTGGGTGATCATGGTGAGTTTCGGTTTCATGTGGGCACGATGTGAGGGCTCCAGGAGAGGTCGCGATCAACTATGACTCCGAGTATTCGGTGGGTTTTCACGTAGTTGATCGTGTGTCCGTTGATTTTAATATCATATGGGCTAATCGCCTTATGCCTGAATGCTATAAGTGAGCACTTTTCTGAAGACTGCTCTAGTCCCCGTTCTTCCAGGTGCTTTGTCGCTAGTGTAGCCGCTCTCTGAAGCCGGGCCCGCAAATGAAGGCGTGTTACGCCTGACGCCTAGATGCAAATGTCATCTGCATATATTGATATATGGACTAATTCTGGAAGTGCTTTGTCCCGTAACAGCAGCGAGTTGAACAAGGCGGAGGCTTTCTGCTCTAAGATCACTTCAGCAGCGGCGCTAGCAACTTTACCTCGTACATCAGGACAAGGTTTAACGCCGCTGAGCATCATTGAGGTGGATGAACCTTTTATTATCGTGGAACGGCTTCGTGCTTTGGCACTCGTGAACAAGGCATCATCTCCTGGACCTGATTGTTTCAGCTAGGCTGAGTTAACTCATTTAGGCGACAAGTCAAAGATACGTCTGCTTACCACATTCGATGTCAGCTGGGTGATTGACCGTCTCGAATTCCCTAGAAACAAGCTAGTGTTATTCCTACTCTGAAGCCCGGCAAGTCTCCGATGGAGCTCACCTCCTGTCGTATCTCTTTTCAGCTGCGTAGGGACGCTCATGGAGAAGATGACTTCGATACGCCTGCCATGGTTGCTCATGAACAAGAATACATAACCTAAGTAAATGCCTGGGTTCATAAGAGGGCACATTCAACACCGACAATGTAATCAATTTTATGAACTGTGTAAAAATCAACAAAGGAACCAGTGAATCACTATCGGCGTACTCCTCGACATCGGGAGCGTTTGCTAACGTGACTTATGAGTCAATCCTACATGCCCTGAAATCTTTAAGAGTAAGAAGTTGTCCCGCTGGATCTTGGACAACCTCACAGACATGTCATTGCAAATGCGCGCAAAAGAAGGTGACAGAGCTCAACAAACAGCGCATCGTAGAGTTCCCCAGGATGATGTTCTAAGTCCAACCTTATTCGACATATCTCTCATTGGACTAAAGAAGTGCATTCCTGTATCGGTTGAAATCTTATTATACACAGATAACATATGAAAATGGAGCAGTAGTCGCAACAGACGTGTTTTACGAGCAAGATTGCAGAAAGCTTTCAATGCAATTGACGAATTTTTACTCGAACGATGTCTAACGATGTCACCAGAAAAGTCTGCCACCGTTGCTTTTACGAAGCGTGATGTTTCACTCTATACAATAAAGGTAGCGCATTCCCCATTCGGTACGTGACAAGTCACAAATTTCTGGGAGTGACAGTTGACCAGCCAATGACGTGGACACGTTCGGATAATAAAAGAAAAAAAAATGCGTCATACGTGAGCATCTTTCGTTTGTTATCAAGCAATGTCGGTAGCTGTTCCGTTAATGCCATGTTGCGAGTGTATACGGCTCTCTGTGAATGCCTTCTACGTTACAGCCTTCCTGTGTTGCATGAAATTTCTCGAACCAACATACAAGCACTGACTGGTGCTGAGGCAAAGACCTTGAGGGTGTGTCCACTAAAGAACATCAAGCATCGTATCAGATACATCAGGCATCGGAACCCTTGCTGAACGTATGCGCCTTTCAGCTCCTGTCCTTCTGCAGCAAGAGTTTCTTCGAGTCCACTTGCGTTATGCCACCAGAGTCATGTATCATCCGCTTGCTTCAGACAATGGTCCTGTGCGGAGCCTCCTGTCGCTACACTATCAAAGCGCATCAATGCAAGCGGAACAATCGTGGATAACTCCTTCGTGCCTGGGTTCAAGAGCGAGAGACGTATGCCCGTACCAGCACTCACGCATTTCACTCTGTAGCATTTGAAAGACAACTACAGAGCTCACCGTCATATTTATGGTGATTGTTCCGTTAGGCCTACATCATCAGCCATTGGCGTGTGGATTCCATTTGCCAATGTCACCATCTCTGCCACCCTTAGTCACTGCAACTCATCTACAGCTACTGAACTGGCTGCACTACAGGCTGTTTTTAACTACATTGTAGACCAGACAGCTCAGTCTTGGGTCATCTTTACTGACTCAAGAGCAGTGCAGCAGTCTCTGAAGTCTCCATGCACGCAGCACCAACTCGTCATGGACATCAAACGCTTATGTAAGAAAGCCTGCAACCTCCATCACCGCATTGTTATGCAGCGATTACCTGGCCGCTGCGGAATACAAGGCATTGTCTGGGCTGATGACGATGCCAAAGCTGGGCATAACGCTCCGACAGAAATCGTCGAGATGCCTTTCTCGATGCAAGACGCTGTAACACTAGTATCGGCACACGCAAGCGCCTCCAGTGATCCCTCTGGAGAGATCCTAGCCACCAGCATGAGCCTCTGTACAACATCAATCTGTCATGTCACTTTTGTATGCCGCGAGACCTCAACAGGCAAGAGGAAACATGTTTACACCGCATCCAATTGAACGACGCATGTACCAATTACTTCAAGAACAAAATCGCTCTGTTAAACTCCCCATTGTGCGTCCAATGTAACGTCGTAGAAGACATCGATCACGTCATATGTGAGTGCACGATATACTCATCGGAAAAACAGTCTTTGAAGATGGCCTCAAAGCTACAACGGGACACAAACGTAGAGTTGACAGATATTCTAGGCCCATGGCTGAACACCTTCAGTGCGTTACACGCCACAAAAGCGCTACTTACATTCTTGCGGGCCACAAGCTTGAACAAAACGTTAAGGAGTGTAGTGCGTGTGTGTGACTGTATGTGTTGTGTGTTTACCGCTGTATATATCATAGTCATCACCCGGTACCTGAAGAAGCATGTCAGGTGAAAAGCCAGGCAAACTCCTCCAGCTCTCCATTAAATTAATTCTCTCTCTCTCTCTCTCCGCATAGCACCTTTGCCAGCAGACATCGTTCATCGTTCTATCTATTCAGCTTTTGCATTAACGAAATTCTTAGTTGCGTAACTCCTCGACGACTTTTCATGGTTGCTGCCCCCAGCCCCGCTTTTTTTGTACTTTTTGGAGAGTAGTACTGGTTACTCCCCTGTCACTTAACGAACAAAATATTCAAAATGCTTAAAAAAGAAAGAATTATGACAACAATACCAATATTTGCTGGAGTTTAACATTCCAAAACTATGATAGGAATATAAGGCACGCCACAAGGGGGGGGGGGAATATGTCCGGAAATTTCGACCACGTGGATTTTTTAAACATGTACATAATTTATAAGTAAACATGCTTCCAGAAGTTTTGCTTCCACCGCAAATGCAGCCACCTCGACTGGGTTTCAATCCCGTAACTTTTGAGTCAGCAGTCGAGCACTAAAACCAATAGACCATTTGGGTGGCACCAGATGCACAACGCAACACAATATGATGGTCCACAGAACACAAAAATTTTTCAATAGAATGAATACACAGATAAGCAAGTACGAACGTGTATGCGTATACAATTACAAATGTTTCAGGAATACAGTGAGTTACAAGAAGCGCAGAACGTGATTAATTACACGGAGCGTAAAACACAATTCTAACGTAAGATACATTATTTTGAAACAAGCTTTATATACTATTCAGGCGTAGGCATTAATGCGCGCATCAAGTTTACGAGGCGGTCGGCAAGCTTACAAGCAATACGCGACTTCATTTCTTGAAGCAACCGATACTTTTGCCCTATAACATCAGTGCAGGAAGGGGTAATATACAAACTGTTTAAAGTAATAGTGTTCAACCATAATAACGCATACTGTGGCGCATTCGGTCGAAAGATATAACCGCTGAAGTTTGTTGAACTTTTTTTAGTTCCTGTGATAGCTCATTATAGGTTGAAAAGGAACAAACTACAGCGGCGTTCAGTTGTGACACGTAAAGCCATGAGCATGTATGTACCACGTATACATTCGATCTCACAGCGCCTGCAGCGCCAGCCGTAGACGGCATGCATGGAGTTCCTTCCGATGCGGAAGTGCCTCGCCTAGGGTTCTTTCAATGCCGTCTATATCATAAACCGTGGTTTCACCAGGTGCATGAAAGGAACCGTCATATGCGTCAGTACAACTACTGCTACAAACACGGCCATACTGGAAAGTTTAGGAAGGTTTCTAACAGGAGCAGTTGAGATCTTTCCTGGGCTATAAATATCAACGCTGCTCTAGACACTTTTATTGGCATGTTTCCTCAGTCTGCGTCTGCAGAAAGAAAGGGGGGGGGGGTGATGCGGGATGAACGCGCGCTCCCATTTAATTCGTTGGTCAAACGTCAACATAGCGAATATGACAGCGCTTCAGTTCTACGCCCGCATTCAAACGGGCGGGCAGAGCACGCCATGCTTAACCTGGTCGGTGCAAAAACTGTTTGGATGAATTGTATTACAGCTCACTCCAATTCATTCGCATGTCTACGCAAGCATACGACATCGTTATCATTCGCTTTGATCAAACAACACCGCTAGTGGAGATTATGCGGGTCTCTTTTTAAATCACGCGGTCGACTGTTCCGCATATTGAGGCTGAACATTTATAATCAGTTGGTGACGACACCCGAAACTTGACTCTGGAACAGTTTTTGTTGATTTTCCGGGACACGAGGCGAGACCCTAAAGCACCGAATAAATCTGCAAGAATTCGCCGTACTATTGTCTTCCGCTGTTTTGCCTGATTAACTGCTGGTAAAGGTATAGCTGCAAGACGTGTGCATTTGTCGCGTAGTCTATGATACCAGTTGACACACTGGTACACGCGTATTTTTGGCGTATCCTCAACACCAATGGCGTCGACTGTACGATCGTATATACACAGTTCGCGAGAGCAGCTGAAAATAAATGAATTAATTAAAAGACTTTATTTAAAGTCAGGTAGTCTTACAGGGTGAGGTGGGGAAAGAGGGGATTAACCCCTGTCCCTTCCCACTCTCCGTTGATTATGATGGTGGTGCCTTAGGTGAACGCTCGAAGTCCTTGCATACGAGCGGCATCTTCAGCTTGTCGGACGGCTGAGAAGTGTGAATTTTTCTGCTCACATCGTTTTGCAGCAGCCTCAACGTGCTCTTTGGAGAATGAGTAACTGCTGTGGGTCAAAACGAGTTGAATACAAAGAAAAAAAAAACACAAAGCTGGAACAGGAGGTGTATAGGGTGCGTATGAAGCTCTTGTACGCAATAATGCAGCGACAGCGATGCAATTATTATTATTATTATTATTATTATTATTATTATTATTATTCCAGTTTTTAACGCTCCTCTATGGGTAGCCCTCCTACCCTCCTACGTCCACCGAGACATCGATCCACGCTGCTGCCTTTGCGGTAGTATGGCTTCACTGAACCACATCCTCTTAACTGGCCGGACGATCCTCTTCCCCCGACCTCTTCCACCCACCCCCTATCGAGGAACAATAGGAGGTTCTTCTTTGCAGCACCGACGGGGACACCCAAACACGGATACTGGAACGAGCGCAAGCCATGATCGAGAGGCATGGCCTGGCAGCCTACTTGGCTTAGCCTCCCTCATCCCTCACCCTTTTGATTAATATATGTTCTCACTTACTCACTCTACAGGTAGCCCGATCAATGTCATTTTTCGGTACAGGTCTTGAGGTACGTAGCATGTCCAATTCTGAGCGTAGTGATCTTTTTTTTTTCAATGAAGCCGAAATAAAAGGACGCATAGCGTCGATTACACAGATTTCATTGAGCGTTGAATAATTACAGGTTAAAGAACTTTCCACGCTGATGAATTTGCAGCAACCCGCCGCGGTGGTCTAGTAGCTAAGGTTCTCGGCCGCTGACCCGTAGGTCGCGGGATCAAACCCCGGCTGCGGCGACTGCAATTTTGATGGAGGCGAAAATGATGTCGGCCCATGTGCTCAGATTTGGGTGCACGTTAAAGAACCCCAGGTGGTCGAAACTTCTGGAGCCCTCCACTAGGGCGTCTCTCATAATCGTGTAGTGGCTTTGGGACGTTAAACCCCCCATATCAAGTATCAATAAACGGTTTTGTAGCAGCAGAGCTCCAGGATTTATTCAATCAATTTATGGCCTTCATGGGTATAGTTTCATGTTTTGACTTATTTACTTGTACCCTCAAATTTTCGCATCATATAGACAATGAACAATGGATATTTAGTGTAATCAGGGAAGCACACGATATGTACAGTATGTAAAAGCATAAAAATAATAACCTGGTACACGATATAAGTATTCTAATTGAAATGCAAATCAAATCTCTTATTATTGAGGCGTGCTGTATCAATAGTAGTGGTAGCGCAGGCATGAGCCAACTGTCTATTATTTAGCGTCAATGTGAAATCAAATGCCTTAACAATTGTCTTTCATGTAGACCCCTACGCGTACCGAATTGATGAAGGTGCGTAGATAACTTTTCGTGCATTTTTTTTTCAGCCGGCGCAAACTAAAATATTTCTCCAAAAATATTTTGCTTTTTCATCAAAGACAAAATTAAAAATGTCCACCGAGAATGTAAGCAACATTCTCATACACAAGTGACAAAAGCATTTTGAAAATGAAAGTATTCTTGACGCTCTGAAGCAGCCGACTGTATCAAATGTACATTTGTCTTAGTAGAAATCACCAATAATAGTAGCAGACGGATGAAATTCTTACATACCAATAAACTAGAATAAATCTCTGCGCTCACAATGACTGTGTTACAGCGAGAATTATGCGACCTCTTGATTCTGTTCGCAGACGACCAAGAAGGATTCAATTGTCCGAAACCTTTGCTGAAATGGTACTGGGCCTTACCCGAGTTGAATTTGTGAATGAAATTTCGCTGGAAAGAACCACAATCTTCATAAACTTCAAACTGCAGTCGTTCCAAAATGGCCAATGTTTAAATCTATGCCACTTTATTCTATAGTTCCTGCCATCGCTACTATAGCCGGTGCAACCATGATGAATTGCTAAGTGAAACAGGTCAGTAATTTTTTTCTTATCGAAAACAAGCTTCGAAAAAATTAGGATCGTATGACTGCGTTTACCAAGAAGAAAAACCTGCGTAATGCCTTTTAGCGTGACACACTGAGTTGTTTGTTCTTCACGCCTCGATATCAGAGCACTTGAACAAAAGGATGCACAATGAGCCCAGCATCGCAAGCAAACACTTCCTGAATTTGGGAATATACTAAATGGAAGGTGGAAACAGTTGTGTTAGGCTCAAGTTTAAGACCAGCGCGGACACAGGAATTGACCGATGAAGCGTTTTCAAGAGCGCAAAAAATATATTATGGAACAGTAATTTCCCAGGCTGAGAAAGCTCACTTATTTATGCGCATTTGGAAAGTTAACAAGGCAGACGACCAAAATACAAGCACGTTTTATTATAGGGCGTCAAACTTTTCAGGGCTGCATGTCGGGAGGGGAGTTTATTTATTTACCTATTTATTTATATATTTAGTAATTTATTTATTTATTTATTTATTCAATGTACCTGCACCTCCCGAAGGAATAATTGCAAGAAGAATACACAGGGAAACGTAATATTACATAAAAAGAAAAACCATAAAAACAAAATAAATGAAGAACAGTAAAAGTTGTAGCTATGAGTGTAACAGCATGCTTCAAGAACGATGGTTCACTGCGACAGTAAGCAATATCCCGTGATAGCTGATTTCAATGGGAGTTTCGGTGCGAGAAAAACCAGTGTTGGCAGACGTTTGTTCTGCAAGAACTTTTTCTTTATTTTGAGAGTGGTCACATCTGTTAGATAAGAAATGGGGAGGAAAAGATCAGAATTTTTTTCTATTTTAACTAAGCCGTGAAAACTTTATGAAAGGCATTTCTAATCTAATATCACATCCCATAAGGTTGTTTGCACATGCATGGCGCACGCGCGTCTCGCGGATAACACGAGTTTAGGTTTAACACCACCGAACACGAGGTGCCGCTGTGTTCGCGTCCGTTAGAGATAGCGCTGGCACCAGCAGAGCCACCACGCGACTGGTGGCGGAGAGGTTAGGCCGGTGCACGGAAAACAGTAGAGAATCTTTTTGTGGTTCGACGACTGGCGTGGGCGGAATTCTGCTGTAGTGGGTTCATGCCAATGGCACCACAGGTCGTTTTATGTGGGTCCTAATGTGTACCAACTAGCCCAACATAACGTACTGTTAACCTTCGTGGTGAGTCAACTTAGAAGTGTGGCAGTTTGGGCTAGTTGGTATGACATGACGATAGTTATAGCACGAGAACAGAACCTTCTTCTCTTCTTGTCCTTTGTCGTCTCTTCTTGTCTTCTATCTAACGTCATGTATCCTAGCCCTTCCTGTCTCTTTGTCGTCGTTCTGTTCTCGCGCTATAACTATCGTCGTGAGTCGACGGCTGGTGATGCCGCATTCGAAAGGTACCTTGTTACCTTGTTTGTGTATTGTATTGGGATATTGTATAAGGTTATCAAGTGCATCATTCAGTGACGTACTAGATTTGGCTGGCGATATTGTCATTGTAAAAGCAAGTGAATAAATGTAAACGTGGTGCTTCGGCTGCCCGAACGGGTCTCCATGTGTTCTGAGAGCGCTGCTCACCTTGAGACCCCACAGGCTAAGCGATGATAGCACAGGATGCATTGTGTTCGTTCGTGACGTCTGGAATTGGCGAGCACATCACGTCATGCAGTGGCATGCTGTATGCAAACAAGAACAAATGTGCATCCATACGTTTTCTTTACACAGCCTATGCGGCCAAGATAAGACTGTGACAGGCGATTTCACGGCTCGTAATTGAGGGGAGGCGGACGCCAAACAATACTGTAAGTCAAAAATCATTCGTGTGGACACATCTAACCGTATTTCATTGAAGCGTATTGCGGTTTATGTCAGCCTTTTTAGCCACATTCTCGCGGTCAGCATAAACCCATAGCTAGGACGGGGTTGTCGGTATTGAAGGTTACCATGTCGTGAAAGCGATACTTTAGATAATAGTCGATTCCACGAAAGATCGAAAAACGTGGTAAACTTGATATCTCTGATTTTTCTTGTATTTTTTATAATATACGTATGACCGAATAGCTCGAAATTACATTTATTTTCGAGTAAAGAATTTTTCGAACTAAGGAAAAATCAAGTAGCATCACTGGTTGACGTCAGTTATTTTACGAAATATGCGCTTTCGCAAATTCGCGAACATTATAACAGTGGCACAAGCTATATATCACGAATACCTTCTCTTTTAGCACATTTAGAAGTAATTAAGAAATAGCTCACTTGATCTTTTCGAGTTCTGCACAACCTGGGTATTTTTACAAATTCTCTAAAAACGTCAAGTTTATGAAATACACTCAATCATAGGGGCGTGATTTTTGCCTCTGTGAACGTAATAGCCTGTTAATATTTACCGCACCTGATAGTATCTTGTAGGAGTACTTTTCTCCTGCGTTTTCATTGGTGTGGTAATTTTCCACAGAGTAAATTTTCTTGCTCAGACATCACAAAAGTAAAGTATTGGTCAATTTAAAAAAAATATTAAAAAACCGCACTCTCAATTTTGCTCAAAATATTTACAATGTACTCGGAAGACTGCATTAGCATATTCTAGAAAAACTTGTTGCATTATTTTGATCAGACAAGGTTACAAGTTTTCAAACATTCTGTTTTTAGAGAGTGTTCAATACCACGTAATTGACATATCTTTTGGCAAGAAAATACAATAACACACATTTTTCTTTCTTGGTTTTTGCAAAATAACCATAATGAGGTATTTACGACGAGTAAAAAGTGTTCTCTAAAATTAAAACGACGTCTTGAAACAAATGCATTTGAGTAGTTGCGAGAGTGCTTATGTTCGTTATCACTCAGTCCAAAGGAAGCCCCTCCAGTTGTCTCTTCTTTTTCTTAGAATAAAATTTATACCTTGGACGCTAATGAGCTGCCTTTCTTGTTGCGTTTTTGGTCATAAGCCATGCTGTCCCAGAATTTAAAAGGTTAGTGTAAAACACAAGATTTCTTCAGAAAAAGAAACGAGCCTCTATAAAGCAGTCGTCAGGAGGTTGAGTTTTGCTATCACAAAATTGTACATCTTCAAGCAATATGTCATAAGCAGTGTTTAAAACTTGCCAATTACGTAAATCTCGATGGTAGTAGTCCTGCCAACGGACGAAACACACTTTTTGTGAATCTTACCTTGTTTGGATTAACAAACATACCGCGACAAGATGCCCTTCACGGGAGTAAAGAGTTCCCACTACTACCTTTTTTTTAATTTCTGGATCATGTTCGGCTTCCGCAAAATGCACCACACACAAAACGTTCTCTTTCAGATTAAGGACGATATTCTTCTCCGCTTGAGAAAGCACAGCAAGTTATCTGTCGTAGCTCTGGACGTAAAGGGCGCATTTGACAATGTGAGACATGAAGCCAAACTGCGTAACATTGAAAATATCGGCTGCGGCGCCAAAACATATGCCTACATGCTAGCTTTTTCCACCAACCGCACAGCCATGGAAGGGATTGCCAATATCCGGAGCGAGCTTTTTTAACCCCTAACATTCCGCAAGGCTCAGTGGTTTCACCCCTGTTTTTCAACGCGGCCCTCCTTAAGCTCCTACGTCTCTTGGACGCTGTTCCTGGAATACATCACGCGTTATACGCCGATGATATCACTATGTGGACAATAGGTGCAAGCATGGGTGAACAGGAGGACCGACTTCAGGAGTCGGGTAACACCACTGAAGAATATCTCAAGACCTGCGGCCTCCATCCAATGTGCTTCGGAAAAGTTAGAACTGTTATTACTTGGGGCACGCACCCACGGTAGACCCCCAAGCTACGACGCACCCGACCCATAAGTCTTTCTACAAGGAGTCCAAATACCACAAGTTGACACAATTCGAGTCCTTGTTTTACATGTAATCATAAAGATGGGTGTGGCTCCGCTGCCCTACCACGGCTGCAGAACACCGTGACACAGCTCACTCACCTAATCCGAAGGGTGGCTAAGCGCCGCACTGGCTTCAAAGTGCACAGCACCATAAAAATGGTGCAAGCTCTTCTTTACAGCCGAATAAACGATACGGAACTCCATACCTCAACCTGAAAACAGCGGAAAAACAAAAAAACTTTATCTGCTGATAAGGCCACAAAGCTTGCCCTAGGACTGCCGCCAGCCACCGGCACTGACCGATTGTTTTGCATTGGAGTTCACAATACGTGGGAAGAACACACCGTTGCACCCATCATCAACCAGGTCGAGATACTCAAGCTGTCACCCACAGGGCAAGCCATCCTTCGACGCACAGGGTACGAGACCACTCTAGAGCCCAACAAAGAGCGCAAAAGCAAAATACCGTCACAGCTTCGAGAATGCCTTGAAATTCAGCAGATCTCTCGAAAAATGCATCCTAAACATCACCCAACAAGGTGGCTTGCCAGGGTTAACATGATCCAGAAAAACTATGGCAATGACTCACAGGTGCGGTACGTGGACGTAGCCAAATATCCAGGACGCAACGCCTTCGCGATTACCATCACAGATTACAAGCGCGCGGACTGGCATCGGCGACAATCCTCGCCAAACGTGCGGAAACAGCTGAAGAGGCTGCTATAGCACTCACCACCGATACGAGTGAGGACCCCATCGGGGTCTTTACCGACTCGCAAACAGCGGCATGGAACTACCTGAAAGGCATGCCTTTGCATAATAGCATAATCGCTACCGTGGAGACCCTGCAGGGTCTCCACGGTGGCGATTATGCTATTAAAGTGCATGGACAATGCTCCTCCATACACATGCATCATGTGGATTCCAGGTCATGAAGGCCCCGAGGGAAATGAAGCTGCACACACCGCAGCCCGCGAATTCGTCAACCGGGCATTCCTGTACGAGATCCGAGACACATCCCAATCAACAACAGAAGCAGAGGAAAAAGAACCCGTACCACTAACGTATGCACTATTTCAACATTATCGGCTCGAATGCAGGTCATAACTTCCGCCACATCCAAAACTCCCCAGAGATGAAGGCACTGACTACAGGCGCCTTCGAAGAAACATGTTCACCCATGGCGTACTATTACACCATATGAGGCCAGCGTGGCGCAAGTACATCTGTCCTCGCTGCAATGTGGCAGACACTCTGGCACACCTCCTACAGCAGTGCGAAGTAAGCATCCCAAGGCTACAAGCAGCAGCACCATATGCGAACCAAGACTTCCTCAGTGAAGCGTGGGAGGCTGCGATCTCCCAGCAGGACCTAATCGTGCAGGGTCAACTCGTCGCTCGAGCTGTCCAGGCAAGAGGGTTCCTGGAATAAGGGACCCTCCCACCTTCACTCGCAAGCTTTACTCAATAAATGTTTTCTCTTTATCTCCTCTCTGGAGCACTTGATGTCGCAGAGAGGTCCACGGATTATATCAATTTTCTAGCACTTGCCTTGTGTTTGTCTTCAATTGCTGACCGTATTAAACCGCCGTGCGTTGCGCGCGCTCCCCCAACGCACGCTGGGCATTGAGTGAGGGCGACAGCATTTACCACATGATCTGTATATACGCAGTTTGCATCCAGAGAGTTGGTTCCGCTGCGATGAGCAAGGAGGGATGTATCTTGTAAACTACGCAACCTATATCCCAGCGTTCTGTACTGCAGAGAGGCAAAGCCGAGCCAAGCATGTGGGGCTGTGGTCCACAGGTTGCGTTGCTCGTCGGTCTGCACTGTCGCCGTTTTTATATTCTATATAACAGTGTTAGAAGGTGATCCTCACCTACGTGGTTTCTCATGAAGCTTCATTGGTTCAGTTTGGTTTATTTACCTTAAAGGTAGCAGGTATACTGAAAAAAAAACAGCTAATGCATAGACATGAGAAGGTGCATGCTGCATGTCTATGAGCACTGCAATGATGTCGCCAATAGCTAAAATGAAAAAAATGAAACAAAACCGTCCGTTGGTCTAGTTGAAAAACTGTAATTTTAACCAATTTGCCCACAAAACATACGGGTATGAAGCAGCCACACAAGAGTTGTTAGTGCTGCTCGTGTTTGTGTTGCTTCTTGTCCCCGATACTTTTTTTTTGTGCGCAACCGTTAAGAGTATGCTCAAATGCATTTCATTCAAGAGGACGTGTTTTTTACGGAACACTTTTTTACACGTCATAAATACCTCGTAGCTGTTACTTCGCAAAATCAGAGAAGAAAAAAGCGCACTATTAAGAGATGTAATTTACGCGGTAGTGAACACGCTCTGAAAACTTGATATTTGAAAACTTGCAAGTTTGTTGTGATCAAAATTATGCAACAAGTTCTTTCCAGATTATGACAACACAGCCTTAAGAGTACAATTTAAAAACTTTGAAGCAAAATTAAGAGTGTTTTTATTGGAAACTTTGAAATAGACCAATAATTTCTTGGTTTTAGCCAAAAAATACTCTTTTTAAGTTGCTATGCAAATGCAGGGTATTTACTCATTTAAGGTACTATCAGTGCTGTAAATATAAACTACCTATAACGTGTAAAGAAGCAGAAATCGCGCCCTGAAATCAAGCTAGTTTTATACGCATAGTGTTTTTCGAGACTTTTTAACAATATTTTAGTTTCCCAGAAACATTATCTTTAGTGGGACCAGCCTAATATAAAATGTGATCGATAGCATCTTTTTTTTAATTTTTAGTAACACTGCATTTCGCATATTTTAAGCACACAGGGACGTATCTGAAACGTAACTTGCATTCAAAGAAGCTATACCTAAAGAAGTATCAGTTCACTAAAGCTTCAACTGGTATAATTGTAAGAAATGCTTGTGTAAACATTATTACAGCTAATGCTAAACCAACAATCTGGCTTTCGTTCCTCAATGTTTGAGTTTGTAGTATTCATGCCCGGTATTATGTTTTCTCGAAATATCGTATGTGCTTACAAAAAAGCGAGTATAGTAAGTATAGTAAGTATAGTAAGAATATATTAAGTATAGTAAGAAGTATTTCTTTTCAGTATAGTAAGAATATATTTCATAATTTAATGCTATGGCAAGCTAAAGAGATTTATTTGACAAATAATTTTGCAATAATTATTCTTATAAGTTTGTGATCAATTTTCGATCGATAATGTATAAATTGATTAGCTTTAACTAGTAAAAGTACAGGTGAAAAGCATGATCATTATTTTGTAATAATACATGAAAACTTTCATCCGTGGTGCAACACACGAAAAAAATAAAGCGCAGTGCACTGATGGCTTGTTTCTTGTAATGACCAGTCAAAGCGTTTTTCTTTATTTGGACTTTTTTTGTCACTATTCAAGTCAAGTAGGGCTTATTTCAACGCTTATTCTGCTGCCATTTTGAAATAGCATCATTTGCAGCTCAATGATAATATATTTTTACAAGTGAGTGGCTTGAAATTCATGAATAAGAAACACGAAGAGCTGGAGTACAAACCGACGTTTACTTGTTTGTAACGGCATGATTTTGTTATTGATTTTTCAGTCATATTTTGTGTAACAGAACATGGATAATGAAATAAGTCATTGGCTCAAGGGCAGCTTTATTTCTCGAAAAATTAAATATTTCCGATGAATTCAATTACGCTTGCTAAAAAAATTGCAATTATCACGGCAGTTATCCCCATATTAGTACGTCTTTTCAGATAACGACGCTTTGCACTGCATTTTAACGTATAAATTTCCATTTTTAAGGTGTCGTACTTTTAAACACGTAGAATAAGTTCAGGTACTCCTCGCAGAGTCAGTAAGCTTTTGCGCACAAACAAACCGGCAAGTTTATTAGAGTGATGCGAATTATGTGGTCTGCCATCGCGTGTACAAAACTGCAGTTAGATTTTTCGAAGAAACCTGCGTGAAAAAAAAAATGCGAATACGAGAAAAGACACTGAATACAAAAATGTTGTGCATCAATGTGTTCTTAACGATTTGCTTTTTTTATTTTCTGATTTGTTCGAGCACTAAATTGAAGCAACGGGGGTTGATAACAGTCTTACAGACCCTACACGAATGCATAACGCAGGACTCGGGTCTCGTCTGTTTACTGATCTATTTCGAGGCGAGTAAAGTTGGCTTTGAAGTCACAGCCAGCCGCGGGCTACTTCATTCGAGATCTAAACACGGATCTCTTCGTAAATTCAAATCAATTTCAGAATGTTCACCGCCCGACGTCAAACGACGTATGTCGCCGAGCATGCGAGTACTTCGAAAAGGCGAGCCGATCGAGTGAGCACGCACACAGTGACTGCTCGACATCGCAAAAAGCGGCGAGTGGACGTCATAAACATCTGGGCTGTATTTCACTGAAAAAACTGATTCTGATATTAAAATTAGGTTCTCAAGAACGCGCCCTATATATATACAGGGTTTCCCACATAACTTGAGCCAAGCATTTAAAATTGAAAGGCACTTAAAAGGCGAATTGAACCCAACACATACTACTCGCACTAGCCTTTAGGTACTCAGGCTATTTATTATTTCTCCCCATACTAATTATATTGTATTGTAATTACCCAATTTTTCAAATTATGGGCTGGAAACCCAAAATAAGAACACTGAGATGTACAGCACTTTCAGAAACCACTGAATAAATTGCTTCCTCTACAATACTTCTAGCGCTGTTATTTTTTCCGCATTGTAGAGAAAGCCTATAGCATCACTATTGCAGTGCGCTCGCGGTCCGTCACACGGTTTTTTTTTCCAATTTCGCGGGCTTTCTTCACAACGTGGAAGAAATGACAGCGCGAGACGTATAGTACAGAAAACAATTTAGTCGGTGGTTTCAGAAAGTACTCTACATCTCAGTGTTCATATTTTGGGTTTCCAACCCCTAATTAAAAAATAGGCAATTAAGATTAATTATTTAATCACTATGGGGAGAAATAAAAACAGCCTCAGTACCTCCAGGCTAGTGCGAGTAGTATGCGTTTGGTTCAATTCGCCACTGAAGTGTTTTTTATTTTGCACATTCTTGGCTCAAGTTATGCGAAACACCCTGTGTGTGCACATGTGTGTGTTAGTATATATATATATATATATATATATATATATATATATATATATATATATATATATTCACTGTTTGGGCATTTTGAACGACTGCTGCGCGCGTCAAAACGTTGGCGGGCTCGCGGAAATTTAGCATGCACCCTCGATTCAATGTGCCCACCCACGATTGACGAATACGATTGACGAATCACCCGACTTCGCGCTGTCGCGTGCAAAAGACTCCTTAGCAGGGGCTCAGCAGTGCTCATTGAGCGTGATTCGCTATACTATAGCTACATGTATATAGGGACGGCACATGGCCTGCTTTCCTCGATCTTGTCCCTTTAAGAAGTGTGCTACTGCCAGCGTCGAAATGCACAAACACGACAAATTGCAGTCGACGCTCAAAGAAGAATTTTGGAAGTACTCGAGAAAAAACTGGATAATTTTGTATATAGGTTTGCACGAGACAGAAAAAAGAGCATACGCAAAAAAGGCGTATAACGCAATAAACAAATCGCGCCCCCAATTAGCCGTTCTCACAAAAAACGGAAAGTAGCTGGTGCGTTGGTGTTCAAGAATATAGCTTGAAAAGGAGCGGTGGCTTGGAACAAGGAAAGGAATTATGCCGGGGCATCAAAGTGGGGAGGCGGATATAGCATCGAAAAGGGGAAAGCGAAGAAGGAATGTGCCAGCGATGAAACGGAAGAGCGGGGAAAGCCCGTCAGAAGTCGGTCTGACAGAAAAAGGGCAAAGAGAGCGAGGGTACAAAATCGCCGCTGCGCCATTAATAACGTCGCGAAAGCAGGCAAGTAATTCGAGCCATTTTCCGCGCGCTTCCATCCCTCTTCGTCAAAGCTAAGTGACGTTCGCGTGGACGGCGGCAGCCAAGACCTCGCACATTCGCGTGCCCGGGCAAATCAAATGCAGGGTCTGCCGTTCCTTAGCACAATTACACGGTTGGCGTGGCAGTAGTGAACAGTAACGGATATGGAGATCAGTATGATGCGCTCCGCGATTTCATTTTAGCGGGACGCGAGTGCACAGTGATGGGCGCTTGCCACAGGAGCTCCGCTCGGGCACCGATGTACGAGACAGAAATAAACAGGTCCAGAGTTCAGTCAGCAATCGTCACTGCCACCACGGCTGTTCGCTGAGAACTGTGAGTTGGCAACTCCGTTCGAGATCTGTTTCATTTTTTTGGTTGGGCGAAACATTCCATAGCCTTCCATTGCCGCCAGATTTAGCGTTGTGAACTGTTGATAATTTCACGTCGCCGAATGATATTTAGAAGTCATTGGGTGAGGGCAAAAAAAAGTCTATTTAGAAAAACACAGCTGTATATCTGTGAATGATTAAAATATTATGCTATGATGGAGCCCTTATTTACATATGAATAACTAACCTTTCTTGTGTCCGTCAGATATAGATTCCGAAACCATAGAGAAGGTGTCACAACAGCTCAGTGAAGTCGCCTATTTTGAAAACCTTTCCGTGAATCTGCTAACATCATCCTGAATTTGTCGTTTTATTCATCGTTATTACATCGCCCATGGTTGAGGGTTCTCTTCACTAAAGCGCACTCCTTTGGTTAATCGATATGTGAGGTTTAACGTCCCAAATCCACCATATGATTACGAGAGACGCCGTAGTGGAGGGTTGCAGAAATTTTGACCACCTGAGGTTCTTTAATGTGCACCCAAATCTGGGCACACGGACTTACAGCATTTTCGCCTCCATCGGAATTCAGCTGCCACAGCCGGGATTTGATCCTGCAACCTGCGGGTCAGCAGCCGAGTACCTGAGCCACTAGACCACCACGGTGGGGCTACGCGCACTCCTTTGGAATGAGAAACATTTGCATGGAAATGTTGCATGACAAAAAATACTATTGAAACCACTGAACACGTCCGATGTAGATAGAGTTGTCATGGCACTCGGAGACCTTATATCTAGATGTCACTAAAACGACTGTCTCAGAGACTGTTTTTAAAGAACAAGATTTCAAGGCCATGGAAATGTGTGCGGAAAGCTCTGAAGACAGCAAATGCATTTTTATTTGTGAACCTCAAACCCACAGGCCTATAGATTTCCTCTTCGTGCATCTTTATCTTTCTCTAGTGCACGATGCAAACCGGACATGTGTAAGGTTAATTTCCCTTTTCTTTCTTTGCTACTTTCTTTTCACTGTGTCCCTATGCGAAGTCCAGTGCCATGCCAAGAATGCAATGCGTCATGCCAAGAAACTGTCCTGCAGACCTCAGCGACGAACTCTGATATTAATATGCTCTCTCGGATAAAAATGCACTGAGTTGTTCTTTCCTCCTCACTATTCGTAATTCCTTTCTCCCTTTTTGAGGTAGAAAACCACGCGCGTCTGGTTGATATCCGGCCCTGCGTTTTCTTTTTAAGGTTTTGTGAAAACCTAAATTGGGGGTTAATAATTAATGAACACACGAAAATTACACTTGGATATGGTACTCAGTAGTGTTCCTCTGAGCTTATCGAATGAAATATAGGCCCTCGTACATTAGCTCCGCGATAACATATATGCGTTTTGTGAATTCAACAAGTTCCTACATCTTCTCTCTAACTGATCCTTCACTGCTCGAACCTGACGCTTTTTTGCCTATAACAGGTCAAATTTTACACTTTCTTCTTCTCTCACTACTGCCCCATGTGCCAGCGTGTTATTATCTAGAGGATTCACGGACAATAGGTCTATATCTAAAGCCATATGTTTGTTTCGCATTGCATGTTGTCTTGTCACGATTCTCTCAGCCATTGCGAAACAGTGCTGCCGTAAAAGCTTAAACCGACCGCGAGGGGAAAACAAGGCACTTGCCATTGTTACGACCTTTCTTGAAATAGGCACTCAATTAGCAAAATAAACGATCGACAATACAATGAAGCGTTCTCAGGATGATCAAACAGCGTACACGGACACAGAATAATGGAATGTGGGCAGGCGCCGTCTATGCAGCAGAACCGCGTTGTCTTCGGGGTGACATGTCAGCACCCCACCGAAATCACTCGCCCGGATGCAACACCCGAGAGGCGTCGCAGTGCCAGTCATCAATGCACTCACTCGTCGGGCCGAACAAGAGCGCGAATAATAGCAGGAGTGTGTCGTCCTCTGAGCGTACATCTTTCCCTCCTCGAGGCTGTGACGAACGACGGAGCAGCGGGAGAGGTCAGCGATTCTGTCGTCCCCGTGTGCGGGCAGACAGAACGCCGGCGCGACCTCGTTGCCGCCGTGATTCAGTGGGCACCAGGCGGAGCTGCTCGGCAGCACCTCGCGCCATGAATCTGTCATGTTGCTGCCCCGCGTGCGCTGTCGGGGCAGCGCGAGGGCTGTCACGACGGAGAAAGGAGCGAGGCTCTTATTGCGACTTTACGTCTCCGCCAGTCAAACGGTCGGCGGGGATTTGTAACCGCGCCGCCGCTGCTATATACCGCTGACGACAAGTATGGGGCCGTGCGGAGGCACGCCATTCCGGAGCACTGCTCCTCTCGTACTCTCTTCCAATGATTCGTCAGATGGTGCCTCGTGAGCCTCAAGAAAAAAAAAAAACGCGGATTGGTGACTGGACAACCCATTGGCCTGGTTGATTCCCGCGTTTTTTTTTTCTTTCCTCTTGTTTTTCTTTTTCACGTTGCGAAAGAGAATGAGCGCGCGCGTTATTGGTCATTCGAGTGATTCGTAGAAGGGCGCACCGATCATTCAGGGTTAAGGCACAGTCTGATGTCATACTCAGCCTAAAGGATCTTCGAGGATATAAAAAAAATAGAAACCCGGAACAAAACATCAGCGCTCGTGGAGACTCAGATTTATGGCTTCGGAAAGCAACGACTGCTGTCTGCGAAGCAGTTCTATCTTCTGTTCTCTCGCGGTCCGTGTTCTCTGCGGCGACTATTCTTCATCTGGGACAGTCGCTTAGTCGATGAACGTTCCCCCGTGATGCCACGGAGACGCGCATCTAGGAATGCTGAGTTGTTGCGGTGATCGTATACTACGTAAGAGGCTCCCTGTGCGAGTTTCTTATTTGGTGTCTGTTCCTGGCTACTTTCTTATTTTACTCTCTTTAAAGTCTCGATGCCGATCTCTGAAACGGACAGCGATTATCTCTACTTTTATGGTTTGGTAATGTTCGGCACGAACAGTTGGGGGCAACCTTTCTTTATTCCACCATATTTAAATGCGAGAGAGCCTGAATAAACACACAGCCTTAAAAGCAGTTATCACCACTATTTTCCCAACACAGATATTTTTTGTTAGCGCCGAGAACAACGGCATAATTTCATGCGAGTACTCTTTACGTTGGCATTGGTGTTCAATGAAATCGTTCCAAATCAAGATCTAGCATGTACTTCTAAACAGTCCACTAAATACATAATATTATATTCGCTACAAAAAGTTGTGGCGAGAGAAGCAAAATTAAGGAGTCATTCCATTCAATGAAGTTGGATTATCAGCGCAGCTGTTTGGCAGACGATGCCGAGGTGACACATAATTTTGAATCACAGCAAATCACACACCCTACAAGTAAATCCGAAATGTCTGTCCAGAAATATCTTTCTCAGTTTAGCGTAAGTATCTTGCAGGCCTTCCATTTCAGCAGCACGAGCTTATAATGAGCAGGAACATGCGTTATCTTGGCTTTTGCGTGGTATATATACGTTGTTACTTGACACCCATCTATTACCTTCTCCCCTTTCAGCGGACCAGTGGTACGTTGTGGGGTTTGCCACATCTCCGCAGCACATGCGTTTTTGCTCACTGACAAACGCAATTCTTTATTCATATACAGCTTCCAAGAAAAGTCTTTCGATTAATCAGCTGCTCGTATAGTTTTGTTGGCATCACGCTGTCGCTTTACCTTGTTTACCTGTGTATATCACGTTATTATAAAGAAGCAGGCCTTACGCTTCATTTTGCCGCGTGTTTGTCTGGATACAATGAAAGCACTGAACGAGACGACGCTACATGTACTACAAAAAATATCTTATATTTCAAAGATATTCTGCATGGTCGTCTGAAAGGTCGCAACACACATCTTCTACCATTCAACCATCATGTTTCCGGATTTAATCATTTTATCTCGACCTATTAACCATCACCGACGTTAACCATGTAGACCTATTTAAGTAAATTAACCAATTTTAGCCTTTTCTGTATACTCAAATATTCAGTGATATCTATGTACTGCTCCCACGCACGAAGTATCAGAACTACCTATGGGCCGACACACAATAAATGCAATGTACCCAGTCTCTTTATAATAAAAGCAAAAACATATCAGACCTAGATGTAAAGAAGATTGTCTTAATATGTTTAAACAAAATCTTCTGATGTCTGCGTTGATTACCTTGAATACAGTTTATGAATTATACGTGCTTGTTATGTGCCTTTTCTTTAATCTTTAGTCTAAACTGTTGCCGATTCTTGTGTTGGTGTCAGCAGTGGAACTTCATTCGAGAGAAGAGACAGCCACGGACGCCGCTGTACCAGGCTCAGATATCTACGAACTAGCTACGTTCAATATCGATTTGATGCTTATTCTTGTATACATGTTTGTAGCTTAGCATACCTTCTTTTTAATCATCTGCGTTATAATTGCCCATTTTTCTGTTATTTATATATGTAAATGCAAGTATATGCAAAATGTAAAGGGAGCTTTACTGGATCTTTACATAAGTGCTGCCTGCCTAATTGTATAATGCCTGCGCGCTTTTATCTATTTCTTGCTTTTATGTATGGGAAGAAAGACGTCGATAAATGTGGATACGTACATGCAAGCATGCAGCGTACATACATACATACATACATACATACATACATGCATACATACATACATACATACATACATACATACATACATACATACATACATACATACATACATACATACATACATACATACATACATACATACATACATAGATGGTAAGATTGAATCCAGAAACAAAGAACATAGGTTTGCACATAACTGAAATTCAAGCAGTCTTTTATATGCAGCTTTCAAATTTTCAGTAAAGCACCTTTTAAACCTGTAGATATTAGAGGATCACATCAACGTTTTCTCGGACAAAACAAGAGTAGTGTTCCCGAAACGGTACTTTGCTGTGGCCCTAACTTTTGTAAAAAGTGCCATATAGGATAGCCACCATTTTAGTTTTCCCTTCAGAATAAAGAAACCAAAAAGATTATATTCGGATAGACGTATGTAAAATATTTGCGAAAAAAGTACATTACAAACTGAGAAATCTTACCAATAATAAAAGCATGAGGTTGCAATTGAGCAATGATTATCTCAATTATTTGCTTTTTTAAAAAAAGATTGCTCGTGTATTAGTGTCTTAGAAAGTTAAGTAAGAGGCAGTTTACGTGAAGAAATTAGATAATAGTGTGACACTACCGTTTACCATTTCCCGTCTTTTATTGTGGCAGATTATACTGCCCTTGCGAGGGCAGAATTCAAATGAAAAAAAAAGTGCGAATGATTTTACACAGAAGGGAATCGAAAATTTTAGATATTTTGTCGTGTCCTCCGGATAAGTTTTACCTTCAGCCGCTGACCTATAGGGCACCCCTACTTGTTATTCCTTTGGCATGAAAAAAAAATACTATGTTGTGGTGATGATAAAAAGTGTAGAGATTTCACGTGCCAAAACCATGATATGATTACGAACCACGCATCAGTGAGGGACTCGAGAATAATTTGGACCATGGGCGCTTCTATAACATGCGCATGAATTAAACCACATGGGTATGATTTGCACTTCACCAATATCGACAGGTGGCCGGCGTGGCCAGGAAATCGAACCCGAACTTAGATATGCGACACCTTAAGTGTCAAAAAACCATGGCACGCGTATGCAGATGATAATAGTGTCAGAAATAAAAAGAAAACAAAAGGAATCTCGAGAGAATTTTCACATGAACCGTCCTACAGGCGTTGTTTCCTCCTCGCCACTTATTTCTTCAAAAAAAAAAAAAACACGTGGAACGACAGCACTAGGCGCTGATAGAGTCAGGTTTTGCACTTTTTGACTGCGCGCTGCAAAATCGGCTACCGCAGTCACGAACGCACAAAATGGAGTAAAACCAATTTATCGCGCATGATTTTCATGCGATGGTCATACAAGAAAGAAAGGGCATGTGATTGTATGTTAAAGCAGAGAATAAAACATTTCAAGACAGATATCTCTCGTACATTGACCAATCAAGAGCTTAGTTAATCCTGACGTCACGTGAACAAACAGCTGACGTGTAACTAATTGTGCCTCGAAAGTGAAAAATGCCGGGAGAGAATAATGGGCTTTTTTTGTTTCAGAGGCTGTTTGGGGCCCTTTAACAGAGATTCCCAAGTTTAGCACTCTTCTGGTCGCGTTTATCTTTGCGCTCTCGCTCCATTCCCGTGGCGTGCAAAGTCGGTAACTGAAAGTGAAGCAGGAACGAGTAAAAAAAACAAGAAAGAAGGGGTGAGGCCATGTGTACTAGAGATTAATTACGCACGCGAAGCGTTATTCGTGTCAGGTCCCAGTGGTGCATGTACACGCATTAACCCCACTGGCTAATCGAAGCACGCAACAGAGTACAAGGGCCAAAAAAATGGAGTAAACAATCAGGCGGGCCGAGGAGTGACTAAGGGGAGTGAGCCGGAGAAGGGCTTCAGCGGCGCTCGTGTTTCTTGGGGACGCGCAGTGAACAGCAAGATGCACGCACTCACGCTCGTCACGTGGATTTCCTTGCGTACGCTGGACGCGACGGGCATCTAAACCCCTCACTCCATCCACTCACTATCCGACGCATCCATATCTTCCCTCCCTGGATCAATGGTAAACGACAACTCACGGTCCTTGCATCATTTATGCAGCTCGCGAAACGAAGATGCTCGATCGGACACGTGATCACCTCTTCCCACTCAACAAAGCTTCGCTAAAATTCACTCTGTCCCTTCCTTTCGAACGAACGCGTGCTTAAAAGCTGTGCTACCACCCACAGATCAAATGTTCCGAGCGTCCGCTCAACCTCTTATTCTTTTTTTTTTTTGGTTGACCGCGTTAATTCTGCGCAATACGTTTCCTCCGCTGCTTCCGTCCGGAGGAGTGGCCTCAACCTACGATTCTACAGTTCAGCTGGTGTGGCGTTGAGCTGCGTTGGTTCATCTTCCTGCTGTGACAGCTTCCTCTGAGAGAGTGTCACCTTAACCACGACATCTGCCGCAAATGATGGCACAGTGCATTTTGAATGGCCATTTTTTACTGTTTCCCTTTTTATGGCCTCATAGTCTTTAACCTCGAAGAAAAAGTGAAGTAAAATGGTAGAAAAAAAGCATACACGTTGAACTTGTATCGCCTCGTATCTATAGAGGAGCCGCTTTCTGAAAAGAGCCTGACCGCCACCCTAGTTGCAAGGTAATGGCATAGACATCGACTAGGCTTGTCACGCGAGTGTGCGTTTATATAACACACATATGACACACATAACACACACATAAGAACGTAACCAATTTCAGACGATTTCCGGTATTAATGACAACATATTACCCAATCAGCCTTGTGTCTTCATCGGAAGGTTGGTGTTTGAAACACCTCGCTTTGTTTTAGTTCCATAATATGAGCCTAATAGGTCGTGTATGAAATACTCTGTTTGCACAGTGTTGGTCGCGCTGATGTCATAGGCAGGGTTAGCCCGACAGACCTGGCCGGCAAAAACTCCACCTGAGTGACTCTTTCCATGGGGTATTTCTCACTTAATTTGGGCTCTCACATTAAAGCTGAAAAAATAGGAGCCACTGTCGTGTGAGTCACCCGCACACCTTATGAAAACACAATCTCTTCACAGCGTCCGTGGGGTAGCCCTCTTTTTATTATAATTATTATCTCCCTTATGGGGCAAAGGCGCTTACAGGACCATGCGTAGTGGCCTGTGCCCCCTCCCCCTCATTGCACTCACTACACAATGAAGAAAAAGCACCCCTTACTTTAAAAGCACGCAAAATTGCAAGCTGATCAGTTTGTTACCCTACGTAGAAAATATGACTCAGCGCGATGGAATCCTATTGCAGCTTTTCCATTTTGATGGACGGGTACACACTGATGATCCGGACGTTGGATTGTCATGCTTGCGTGGTCATCCGTCAATCACACGGTTTTCTAAATATTATAGAAGTCAGCACGGTTTGACATTTCAATTTGAGACTCGTGCAGCAGCTGTCGCTTTCAAAGGCTATAAAACTTATGTGAATAGCCACATTGTGTGAAGGTAATAATCATTTATTCTCCAGAGCCTCTTTATTTTATTTTTAACTTTTGTGTCTCCACACTGCATAAATAGCTCTCAGCAATCTTATGAAAATGATTTGTAGGGCAACATAAACTATACTAAAAGGGCAGTAAAGAAAAAGAAGATGCATACCTTGAGGAATATATTATTCACACGCAAGGAAATCTGGCTAGCAACGTACACACCAGATTCACAATAAAAGAGGGTCCTTCCACACTGATGCATTCTACTTTGGAATTCAAGGAAAGCTAGATCATCTGCATTTTGTTTTGACACGTTCGCTTCATATTAATCCTCGCTCGGGCTCCATAGATTGTATACACAAGAGCGCTGCACGATGACTGTGGCGGCGCAGGCCCTCTTCGCTTTCCCAAAATAAAAAAATTCCGACAAATGACAGATTTTCTTAGGCATCCATTGGATGGAGCACGTTTTTTTATCTGCGAAAAACGCACAATGCGCGCACGATCTAGGCCCATTAGGCGAGATGAGAATTTGTCACCTCACTCTCAAGGCGACGGTTCCAAAGTTAGAGAAAGTGCTCGGTGAGCAAGGCGGTGACAAAGAAAAAGAGGAAAAGTAAAGGATAATTCCTTGGTCACAGGAATAGGTATAACAGAAAAGTGAAACGTCTCCTTAAGAAGTAGTATAATGTTTGCTGCACATTGATTGCAGAGCTTACACAACGTCGGCTGGTATTTGACAGCTAAAGCACCGTTTGACGTATATGCATCCACGTGGGTACTTAGTGATGCATGTCCATCTGGACGACTAACGTCCATGATCAATGATTGATTAATTATTAAATGTGCCACTTCGGGTGTTCGTGGATAACTGTGGTAAGTGTAGTAAACGGGGAGGGCGGAACCTGTAAGAAAGCGATGAGACTGCCGGATGAGTGTGACTGACGGCACGCCAAACTTGGGCTTAAGTCGCCTGCTCGCGGCATGTTAGAGTTATTGAACGCCCCTGGTCGATCAGAGGGAAACGCAACGCGCGTCCTGTCTTCCACGTAGGCCGGCCACGATTTTTCGTCGGGCGAGTGTAAGCGGCCTTGGTATGCGGGGAACATGGAGGTATATCCAGGTGAAGCAGGCGCGTCGCTCGATGCGTTGCAGATCTATTTTTGGTATGGATGGATGCTATGAGCCCCACCGACGCTTTGGGTAAGGACGACACCTGGTGGTATGTTAAGGTGTTCACAAAATTGCACCTATATTAGAAACGCACCGAAGAGGACGAACACGTAGAAACGACGCGTTTAAGAAACTAATCGTGGATGCCACGGTGGTGATGCATTACTACGCTTTACCAACAGCGAAGTGAGATGACAGTGTCAGACATAAATTACGTGTTTTTAAAGCCTGCAAAGTATGTGACTGTGGTTCAGTGGATAGTGTGCCCGGATGCTGCTGTCACCGACCGAGTGGTCGCTGGTTCGACTCCTTCTAAGGCAACGTTGTGTTTTCTGATTGTGTGTATTTCTGACGTCATTTGCGTGACGGAAAAACGCCACTGAAGTATTCGTAGACTCCGCCATAAAACACCTTCTCCTTAATAAAAAAGGCAAGGGCAATAAACCAAAGCGACTGCGAAACTAGCATCTTGAGATGGGCTGCATAGAAGGGGAGCAGTGAGTATGGGGTATCGGTTGGTTCGCTCTGTGATTTGGACGACTCGAGACCCTTTACAAAGTAACTTCGAAGAAAACAACTAAAATAAAGCCTTCTAGGCAACCGCACGCGTCTAATACAGGAATGATGCAAGCGATGGCGGTCAGCGGACGGAAACTATCGGGCGCTTTTCTAGCGAATATCATGAGTCCAAAACAATAGTACCACCTCCTGCAGCAGCACGCACTGCCTCACATCACTTCTTTACGCTCCTGCCAAAGATATTGAGACTAGAAGAGAGAAAGACGTGTCATGCAGTGCGCGCTTCTTGCGGGGATGATGCGCTACAAATATCCTAAAGTACCGAAGTACCATTTACGTTCTCATGCTTGTAAAGCGTGCACCACCTCACTTTCTCTGTTAGTGCGGCGAAGCTGCCGTGCGTGCACTTGAAGAGTCATTGACACCATGGCGGATTCTGCTACAGAAAAGATATTATTGAGATAGCAATTATATAGACAGTCTCAGCTGGTGTTTGCCATCGCCGCAGTCGTCATGCAACGTATATATATATATATATATATATATATATATATATATATATATATATATATATATATATATATATATATATATATATATATATATACGCGATGCACGGAAAAGAAAGTAAGGAAAGAGAGACCACGGACAGTTGAAGGTTCTTCCTTCAGCACAGCGCTCTAAAGCGAAATCTCCAGGCTTTGTATTGTGGCCCATCAATCTCGACGACCTCTTTAGCTTTCTCGTCTGCTCCTCCATCTAACCGAACCCAGCAGGAAGCAAAGAAAATGACTCAGATCAGACAGTGGGCAAACTAGCAATGGACCAGAAGGCCGAAAGAGAAATGTGCAGAAACGAGAAAACATGAGCATGCATGGATGGGAAAACTGAGAAGAAAAAGCTGAGGGATCCTGCTCTCCGTGCTGCGCAAAACCTGCAGGCCACGGACATGGTCGGTAGCTCTTCCCGAAGTCTTCAAGGGGACGCAGAGTCCGTGCCCCCTCCCGCACAGCGTGCCTGAGGCAAATAGGTGTATCGCGCACCAACATATATGCTGGGTCTGCTTGTGCCGGTATTATTGCCCACAGCGTGCTGCGGCAAAGAGCGCGCTTGCGTAAGGTCACGAGGGGATGAGTGGAATGCAGCTGTGATCTGGGCACACGAGGTCTCCTAGAGTGCACGGTAGAAAAAAAAGAGAACGCATTGAAATGGCGAATTGTTTTAGCTGTCAAGGAAGAGGGAGGTCAAAGCCACCTCAAGCAACAAAAGAACAAAAAAGCGCACGGGAACAAAATGACACAGTAGTGGGCACAGCCGTGCCACCGATCTGTCCTCGGAGAAACAAGACGAAGTGCTGGAAAAGAAAGCGGCAGCAGAGACGACGTCAGCAAAAGACACAACAAATGGAAGGAGGGAAGTAAATAACGGCCCATCCGGGTTGAAGGCAAGCGATGTGAAGAAAGAAAAAACGCAAGGAGAAAGAAAGGCGTAACTAAAAGCGTCCTGCGACGGGCGGACAAGGCCGGTGCGTCCGCGACCGCGTCGAGTCTCGACGGCATCCATCTCCAGTTGCCTGCCATCGCGGGGCATATAAGGAACGGCCGTCGCTTCCGAAGAAAGGGAAACAAACAAGGCTGCCCCGGCAAGAAACGGGCTCAGGCCTTGCGGCAGCTAACGGCGAGTCATTCGGCGCCATCGCCATCCCTCTTTTTTCCTACTCCCTATACCCTTCTAACCTACCACACAGTGTAACGTTGTTGGCCGAAACGAACTATCAGCAGCGCAGCCGCCCAACGACAAAGCATCGGAAACGAGGAATGCTGCGGCTGGAAACACAGACCCGGAGGAAATTCGCGGCCTCGCTCTCGTAGCCTAAAACAACTCCTCATCAAGAAGCCCAGCTGCATGGTTTCGTAGGGTAAGGGAGTATAGCGAAGTAGCAAAGTGAAAGAGGAACTGTTCTGTCGTAGTGGCTGCCGCGTAAGGCAAAGAGGAAAAAAGCACACTTCTTGTTTAGCTATCGATATACGAGAAAACACACACAAAACAGGAAAAGCAGCTTCAGGAAGACATCTCTATAAGCATATGGCAACATCACGAATACATTGTTCATTCATTTTCGTTCATTCTTCGTTTTATTGTCTTGACGAAGTGCAAAACGAAAGAAGCGATATACTAAGAGTACTAGCAGTTCGATAAATTGGCCACACGAGCCACTGATTACGCGCTTGTTCCACTAAAAGGAGGTTGTTCCGTACGACCGCAAACAATGCAATCGTTCAGACAGAAACTCTCGCAGAAATACTGATACGCTTCATTTCCTTTGAAGATAAAATAGAGAAGCACGGTGATTCATCGACGTAGTCTTTCCAGTGAATACACAAACCCGCACTGAAAGCACAGTACTTGAGCGTTTGAGCACACAGTCTCCAGAAAAATGAAGCGCCAGGGGCCAGGAATCGCAGACAAGAGATTGTTTTCGACACCGCTGCCTGGGGCGTCATAGCAGTGTATCTAGTTTATACGACGTCATGATGACGTCTGTCAAGACGACGCCAGGGAAGTAGACCTTTATGAAGTCATCATCATCAGCCCGACAACGTCCACTGCAGGGCAAAATGCCTTTCCCATGTTCCGCGAATTAACGCGGACCTGTGCTTTCTGTTATAGCCTCATAAAGTAAAGATACCTAATCAGGCTTAGACCGCTTGGCTGCACTGCACTAAAAGAGACAAAAAACGACTGAAGGACGAGCTGGGGAATTTTTACAATTTGCTCGGACCCACGCATACAATTACGCGTTCATCAACTTGTCCGCCTTTGCCGCCTTTAGTTATGATTGCAGAGACGGAGGTTGTCGTCGCCAGATAGGCCATCATTTCACAATCCAACAGACCAAGTAGCGAAATGTAGCTTGCAGCCTGTTAGAAGGGCAGCTTTTTTCTGCTACCATACCCCCACTGGTTATCATGGGAAGTACGACAAGAAACTCACCTCTGGGCTCATCATGCAAAAAAAGAAAAAAAACTATAGGCACTATATCCCTTTTAGTTAGCGCTAATGGGGACAGAATTGAAGGCATATGCTCTCACTAGGCGCATAAAAAAAACTTCCTTAAATCACATTAGCGTGAAGTCCATTCACATGTCGGGACACAAAAAATATATACTAAATACATATTAAGACACTGTACTCCGTAACTACCGTATGGATGCATAGCACTTTGTTCCTCTCAGAGTGTTTCACTGATAATGACCAATTTTTATGCTGTGCTGGAAAAAGTGAGTGTCGTCGGGCCTGACCAATCACCAAGGCGCTCTTGGATCACCAACATCGATGATACGGAGATAAAGAAGGTTGGTGAACATATCGAGCAGGTGCGTGCAACTTGTTACTCTTACTATTCACTTACACGACAGCTTAAAAAATGTGCAGGAATGACAGTATAAGAATGCTAATATAGATGTATTGCATTCACTGAGATTACAGTAGAAATGGCCTCAGGCTAAAGATCTAATTACATTCAGCTGTATGCATGCAATTAGGGAAGAGTACATTTGTTTTTAAACAAATACATGCGGCACTATAACTTTAATTTGTTTGATTGATTTGTGGGGCTTGACCTTCCGAAATCAAGATATGGTTATGAGAGACGCTGTAGTGAAGGGCTCCAGAAATTTCGACCACGTGGGGTTCTTTAACGTGCACCCAAATCTGAGCACACGAGCCTAAAACATTTCCGCCTCCACCAGAAATGCAGCCGTCGCAGCCGGGATTCGATCCCGCGACCTGCGGGTCAGCAGCCAAGTACCTTAGCCACTAGACCACCGTGGCGGGGAACTGTGATTGCAGAATGACGCTGAGAGAAAAAAAGAGAGCATAACAGATGAAAGAAGGGGAGAAGATATTACATTAGGATTATCAGAGAATGGACAAAATGCACTCTCTAAAAGATACGCTAAAGTTAGTGCAACTGTGTGAAGTATGCGCATATTATCCTGTGCAGAACGATCGATGAAACCACTTTCGGTTGTTGTTTTTTCTTTCGGGGAATGAAATATTACATCACTCTACAGATACCACCTAAGCAGTCAGCAGACGTATGTACTAGATTGAACCTTGTGCAATTGACCTACGCTTACGATGTATGCCGTGGCACCGCGCAGCGTTAGAAGCTGCCTCAAGTTCCGTGACCGTGCATAAACGGAAGTGGTCGCAGAACAGGCCCACTATGTATACACCGCCTCTTTAGTTGAACGTGCACTCTGCTTCAAGGGGACATGCGCAGCGGGGCTTCCAGCGGCCGCCTCGAGCAAACGGTGCACCGCTGACATTTCTGCGACACCGGCGTATGGCGTTCATTAACTTCGTAGCCAACCAGCGTTGCCCCCAAATGCCGTGAGCGATTTCAGTAGACGGAATTCCCAACCCGCGTCCTGCCGTACGAAGCCTCACCTATCGGCACTCTCATTCACGCTCCGAATTTCGGACCTGTAAACAAGCAAGGAACAAAGCCACCGAGGGCACGCTTCTCGCCAGTGCGGCCCCATCGTGGTCCGAAAAGGGCGGATCGCCGCGCAGTCCTGTGCCAGCGATGGCGCCCCATTCCATTACGTAGTGTGCTTGTTTGCTCGCCATCCACGTTGCGATCCCAGGCGCACGCCGCCGAAACCGATTTGAATTGTAAATGGCGCGGACGCCCGCGGCGGCGGCATTACCCTCGACGGCTCTATTACCGCGGCCCGCCAACATGCGAAGATGTGTTCGCGAAATAACGCCCGTCCGCCGCCATCCATCAGTAGCCGATGTGGAGTATGCAATGCGCTCGCTATATGCACTGCGGCTGTCTTCACTGTGTCGCTTGCCAGTGCGTCAAGCGATGCACTTGGGCTTTAAAGTGCCGCAAGCACTTCCATTAATTCACATATGCCCGCAGTACCCGAGAAGATTACGTGCCCCCCTTATGTTTCTTTATTCAATTCTGGTGTGCAGTAAAACATGACTTGGCAGTATGGGCTTGCCTCTAAATATATATAGTATACATATAGATCACGATAATGTAGGTGCGCCTTACAAAAATGAATTCCGGCCCGAACACGAGAAAATAAATGCGTAGACTATCATTTAATTATAAGACATACCGTAGGGGAGGAATACCGATTAATTTGCTCATGTGCCCAAATCAAATCACACAGGTTTCCTGGAATTTCACTCTCTTTAAGATGCAGCCGTCGTGGCAGAGAATCGAAGCTGCGTTCTTGATCTTAGCAACAAACACCTCAGCCTTCTAAGCTATGATAGCTCGGGAAAGAATCGTACGTCCCTTTAGTACTTGTGAAACTAATGTTATGCGAAAAAATGTTTGTGGGGGAAAAGAGGTATCCAAGTTTTTATTGATTTAGGCAATGAAGGAACGATGTGTTGGTAATGACAACCAGGTAGCGACCGTCAAATCATGGGATAAAACCAGACAGGCATCTGTGGAAAAGCGAGCATGTGTACTAGGCTCGATTCTGTTTTTTCGGATTTCATTTAAGCCCATACCTGCCCCCGAAGGCCATCTTTTGCAATCCTTTAGGTGGCATGTTCACAAGATCCAGGTGCCATCTTTGCAATCATTGATTCAAACACGAAATGTAACCATTCACCTGTGTGTGCGCAATACATTGAACGAGGCGTGCCACGCTTGTCTAGAACGCTGGAAGTTCAGAACGAGGAGAGAAAATGCTTTGTTGGGGTTCGCGCATGCTCAGATGGGGACATGCTCAAACCCCGTCTTATCTCTAGGCGTCGCCCATTGCAGTCGAAAGCCCAGCACTGGGGCCTTCTGGAGAAGCGCATTGACCTCTGTACGCATGCACAGTATGCGAGTAGCACCCGAATCGAAGAAGGTCAAATTTTGCAAAAGGCTAATTAATGTCCATTGTTCACAAACGTCCATCTACAGAAGCACTACATTTACTTCACATAAGCCGAAAATGTTGACGGAGGGATGAAAAGGGTTCAAGGTCAAATTGCAGCGATGTAAGCAGATTGTTTATTGAGTCCCTACAGCATGAATGGCATCGGACATAAGTATAACAGTGCACGTTTTGCAAGACCCTGTACTGCTGCATACAACAGCGTTCCAAGGCTGTTGCTTATAAAAAAACGTACAACTAGAAACGCAACTAGAAACACATGGAGATAGAGTCTGCACAGCGTCTCTGCCCTTCTGGCGGTCGATTATTACACCCTCACGCGGTCATTTGTGACATTCCTGGTTAGCTAGTTAGCAAACCGGGACCAATGCCTTTCCGGCGTTGATCCCAGTTTTGATCTCTGGCCAGGACAAGTTTAAGAATATGTATTTCGGAGAAAATCGCGCGGATTTTTTGTGGCTTCGCTTCACAATTGAGGGTTGTCAATTTCTTTCACTAACCCTTCCGCCGCCTCGAAGAATTCCGCAGAAGTGATATACGAGATAAAATTCAACAAAGCTCTTTTTTAGGCAAGTTGGTACAAGCTTGATACAAGTTGAAGATAATTGCGCTGCACAGCTGTAACAAGAGGGACACTTACGAAGAGACACTTACGAAGGCACAAAAAAAAAGAAACCTGCCAAAACGGGGGGGTGGGGCGGTCAAACTATCAACCGTGAATATTTCTTGAGGAGCCACTTCGTGGGGTGGCTTTGGGTGGTGCCTCACGAAATAATAATAGTAATGACGTTTGGTGTTTAACGTCCCAAAACCACCATATTATTTTGAGAGGCGCCGTATAGTAGAGGGCTCCAGAAATTTCAACCACCTAGGATTTTTAACGTGCACCCAAATCTAAACACATATGCCTCAAGCATTTTTACCCCCATCAAAAAAGTAGCCCCCGCGGCCTGGATTTGATCCCGGGAACTGCGCAAGAGCAGCCGAGTGCGTTAGCGACTAGACCGCCATTGCGGGTCCACGAAATATTCACTGTTGATAGTTTGCACCCACTAGTTAGGGCAGGTTTCGTTTTTCCTGCGCCTTCGTGAGTGTCCCCTTTGTTACAGCTATGCAGCACAGTTTCCAGCAATATATGCGAGATACAATATTACCGTTGAGGTGCTTCGCACGAATTCTGCATGCCACGAGTTAGCGACTCACGTTAAAACATAATTACCTCAGATTTAGGTTAAATGCTGCTAAGTTCAGTTATATTTCTTTTAATGCACCGCTGTAGCAAGAATATGTAAGCCCCAATCGCTACGCTCTGTGACTGAAAAAATACAAACTTCGCGCAAGTAGCAGTCGTCCTATATGCGTGGGTAAGAAACTTTGTATACACAAGTTCTGCGCTGTTCAGTGTGCGGAGCATTCTTGATTCTAGATGGCAGAATCCCACTGTGACTTCAATTAAAAGTGCCTTAAAGAAACAAGCTGCACGTGTGGAAGCCGTAACCGATAGAAACACGTAAAATAGCACAAACGTTTTGACACGGACCAGTCCGGTGAGTACGCAAGAGTAAAACCTGCGAGTTACAATGAATCTCGTTGTGACCTGGCCATTGAAGTTCCAAACGCCTCCTGACTCTTGAATAGAGGACACGCTTGAATAGAAGACGGGTGGGAGCGAGTGGAACTATATAGAAAGAGTTGGAAAGAAGGGAAAAGATAAATCGTGCTACTAAACGAATCCTAATAGAGTGCCAATACGCAACCACAAGCAGTAATAGCGATTGAATGAATAAGAGTCGGCTAAAATGAAATTTCTTGTTATGATTTTCATGAATCGCGAAATCGTAATAAACGTTCATTTATTAGGCAATGCTATAACCACTCAAGAAAAGTTATGGATATGGAAAGAACATAGTCTACATGGTTTTCTGTGAATGTGAAACACTGTAAGTGAGGGCATACGTGTTGCTTAAAAACTGTTGCGCACTGCAGGCCTTACCACCAATTTGGGTATTTTTTTCCTATAGCCACAACAAAGAGAAAACACATTGCTATGAAAGCAATGGTAAAAGGGCCCTGCCACACTTTTTGAGCATGGTCAGAAAATGCAGCCGATCGGCAATACATGCTCTCGAGAACACGCGAGCCAAATGTTCTAGCGCAGCACGCGGCGTGGAATTCACAATAAATATCAAAGTGAGCTAAAAATTGCTTTGTATTTTTTCGAAAAATGGCGGAAGATGCTCAGAAATTACTATTAGAACACAATATATCAGTAATTGGCTGATTTAAAGACGGCGCACAAGGTCGTTACAGAAATGACCGCGAAAGGCCATGACTTGCACATGTGCACCGATAAAGCCGCGTATTTGAAGAAAAAAAAGAAAAAAAGTGCTCAAGGTCATGACGCGTGCGTGACGTATTTTCTTTGCCCCTGCCATCCCTCCCTGCTTAGCTCCCAGTGCTTTAGTCGGAAAGAAAGAAGAAAGAATGCGATTGCAGCGTGCGACAAATCTTTGTGATTACGCTTTGTATTAGACAGATTCTTAAAAATTTTGCGACGTTGAATTTGTGAGGCAATAATCTCTTCCAGTGAATTCCTTCCGTGGTTACTTAGAAAGAGTATTTCAGGGTTCCTTTAAAGCCCAGCGGCGTCTGCAGACTTAGGCCTAAATCTGCGTCATTCGACACGTGCTCGTAATGAGCGCTTTTGATATTTATTATTTTATTCACAATGTTACCCAGAAATATTGAACCAAGTGCCTTTTTTTTTCTTTTCGAGCTTTCACAATATGTGTCAACCTACACAGCGCAATCGTTCGCGTGCTTCGGAGTTGTCCGAACCTCCGCGCCTGTCATTTCAACACCTTGCCGCGATGGCACACGCATGTTTACTTACTCAGCATCGAAATGGCTGGACCCCGCATCGTTAGAGTTAGCCGAACATTACGCAGCTGCTTCGACGTCGTTGCAGGAAAGGCCATGCCATCTGGGGAAATGCATTCACGACCAGTGCCGAGCTGGGCACTTTCATTGCTCATAATGCAAATGCAGAGTTGGGAAACACGCTACAATATTCCCTTGGAACAAAAATGCTGTGCCGGTGTCGAATAGAGTTATATTTCGGCCAGGGAATGCCGACGATGGTTTCCAGTAAGCTAAGGTAGACAACTTTTTTTTTCCTTATTTTTGGCTAGAATTCCAACCAAAGCACCTTGGATCATTCTGTTGCACATGAATAGAATGGAAAAACAAAAACTTCATTTTAGTCCTGCAGGACGCACTTAGCACGTAGCGGGCGTCTCCCACGTAGAAACCAACAGGGAGTACCTGGGGGCCGCTTCGTGGACCTGCTGAACGGCCCATCAGTGGTCGGCGAGAAGAGAGCTCAGCCTAAGGTACTTCTCCCACTTGTTTGAGGTAGAGCCGGGAGGAGTGTTTCTACACTCCCGGAGCATGTGTAAGAGTGTCGCCGTGTGTCCATACAAAGGGCACGTGTCGCTGGGGTATGCATCAGGATAATAAACGGGAAGATTGGCAACGTTTGGGTACGTGTGTGTCTGTGATAGGCGTAGGGTCAGCGCCTGCAGTCGGTTAATCTTCGGATGTGCGGGTGGAAAAATGCGGCGTTCAAGATTAAGGGGCTTTGTGATGTCGTTGTCAGTAATGGGTGCATCCCGATTGATCTCCGAGCGAATGATTTATTTTTTAATGGCTACTACCATCTACAAATTTGTAGTGACTGCTCTAGACAGTCTGTTGGTCGCGTATGGCTGCCCATGGTTCCTTCTTATTGGTTGTTTCTGATTCGTGGAACATGCTCACTGTCGTTACATCATACCGTGCGTCGTTACCATTTGGGGGAAGGGTGCTTACCGTGGGTGATTTTTTTACAACAATCATCACAGTTTTAGCCTTGTGTTCATCTGCCACACATCCATATTCCTTAATTCACAACGCCCATTGAACAGAAGCGGGACACTAAAAAAAATAGCCCCACATCTGCATGTTTCACTGCAAATACGTTGAAAGATGATAGACTTGCGTCTGGATAGAGTGAACATGTTGTAGGCCCGTGTACTCAGATTTGGGTGCACGTTAAGGAATCCCAGGTGGTCAAAATTTCCGGAGCCCTCCACTACGGCGTCTCTCATTATCAAATGGTGGTTTTGGGACGTTGAACCCCACAAATCAATCATGGATAGAGTGAACAAAACGTATGTATATTTGGTGTTCTGCGCGAGAAAATTGGTGGATTGTATTTTGAAGGCACTGCCTCGATGCATGCAGAGGAGGCGAACGAGCGCTTTAAGGCACGTGAGACACGAGGGCAATGTAGCAGTTATCTTCCAAAATGAAGGATGGCGTGCGCGCCTGTCTGGGAGGCGATAAGGTGTAGAACACAATGCGACGGGTTGGTGCCACCACCGTGTCGTCTTAGCAAAGCGCTGGAAACACTTGCCTTTTTGCGCATAGCGTTGCATTGTCAGCGCAGCGTGATAAATGCCGCGGTTCTTAGAATTACTTCCGCGTATGCCATCTCTAGTATAAAGTGGCACACCACAGAATACTAACGTGTTGTTATTGTGGCTCAGATAAGCGCAATGATTGCTTTTTTTACAGAAAATCGCACACGTATGTACGCTAAAATTTGAGCAATATTGGTGGGCGCTGCGGATGGGGTTGGATTTTGGTTGTTTCGAATATTGTTTTGTTAGACAAACAGACAAACGAACGCACCGACAGACAGACCGAAATTTTTATGCCAAAGTATGCTAAGAAAGACTGAGAATAATTTGTAGAAACCGCTCAAAGCGGCCACAGATCGGTAGCCGCGTCCACGTCTCAGTAGAGCGCACTGGCAACCACCCTTGCTCTGAGGTGGGGAGAAAGGGGGGCGGGGCACCTTGCAGCTGTTGTGTGCTCTCAGACGGTGTGCCCAGAAGCATGCGCGGCTTAATAAACATGCTTTCCTACTTTACAAGAGTGACAACATTGAAAGATGCGCTCGTTTTACGGAAGATGCATACCCCTTAGGGATGCTTTCACCCTCTAGATTCCAAAAGACGACGCACTTCGACTGGCATTACGTAGTATTACGCGCCTTGACCTGAGAGAGCGTGCATTTTCAGCTGACCGGGCTCATCTTTCAACTTGGGAGGTAAAAAGAGCCCAAAAATATAGACACGGACAGAGAAAGAGACGACACCGCTTTCATCTTTCAACGTTGTCTTTTCTGTAAGGCAGATCATCACGTCTATTGGGCTGCATATGCTTCTCAATGGGCACACATTTTTAGGGCTCACAACTTACGCCAGAGGTCATCACTCCCGCGAGCAAAGGCGGCTGCTCACGCGCCCTGCCGACACCTTTGGAGAGACTTGTCCAGGAGGTGTCAGCTCTACACGCATTTCGGCGCGGCTGTGCATGACGCATGCATGTTGCTTCCTTCCATAGTGGTATAAACGTTGGCTCACCAATAAAGGGCCAACCCTAGTCTTATGGTAAAGTGTTCTGGTACGACGAGAAAAGCCATCACCACGAACACGGGTAAGGAACAATTTGTTTACGATACACCGGTCTAGGTGCTGCTTTAGAAGGTGTCAGCGGAAGAATTTACATTTCATAGATTTGAAAAGAAGCCAGAAATTGACGTAAAAGTCGGGAAGCTCTTACATATTTGCGCCGATTCTGCAACAAAAAAATAGGATCGACATTAATACGAATAAAGTTTGAATAAAGTTTTTCTGACTTAACATGTAGTAGCATCATTTCCGATAAATCAATATGAAGTTGAAAAAACGTTTCTAGCCTACTTAGCCTACAACTGACAGGTAACTTGAAAATAAAAAAAAATAATTTTAAATTTAGTGAAGATGCACACAGCTAATATTGAAGAGATAAGATTCTTGACCGAGTGTTCTTTTTTAATCATAGCAAGTTAATGGAAACGCTAAATGTTGAACTTGTTCATGATAGAGCAGTCAGACTAGATTTGATGAGCTATTCTTTTTGAACAAGAAATATGAACAAAAAATTTGCTGCTAAATGAGCCAGTACAAAAGTTCAGGGCTACCATAATCTAGCTATGGAACTGACTAGAATGTTTCGTCACCAGGCGGGTTGTAAAGTAGTAAATTTGGTGCAACGTAGTCGCCAATGCCAACTCAAGTCCGAAGATTAGCACTGAAGCGTTGAAATCTCACATGAAATTTCCGGGCAGTCAGTCTCATTGTGGGCACAAGTGAAATCGGGACGATTGACCTCCTAATTTCCAGCAATAGCCACCTGCAAAGTTATCCAATGCGCGACCAGCCACATCCCACCATAAATAATTGTTACGGTAAATTTCATGACACTGCATAGAATTGGGCTATTGGTATCATCTATCCAATGTCTGCAAATGGCAGCTACGAAGTACGCCAAAATGACAGTCTTCAATGCGCTTTATTCTTAGTGTACATTCTTCCAAGCAACTTCAATTGCGGCCAGTTCCGCAGTTGTCAATAAGGATGGATGTGGTATTCGAAACATCTGTCGCATGTCAATCTAAAGGTAAAAAAAAAGCTGTAGAAGCACGTTACCAGTCACTTCACGCAGATGCGTTCCCTAGATAAGTTAAGGCAATCAACAAATTTCGCAAGTGCAGCTGGGCTACGAGAAAAAGTGTCTAAAGACGGTGGTAAGGTGTTTTGTGAATTTCAAGAATTGAACGCTGAGGGAGGAATGTGCATTGGTTCTGCTCTTTCTAAGTTGGGAGTGGAAAAGTATCGTAAGAATCGCAGAATCATCAATAAACAATAGCTCGTTCTTCCCCATGTGACATAACAAGCGCTGAATTAACCGATTAATAAGTGCTTTGCCATCTGGTGCCTGATACAAATGATGCTATTCGATCAGCTTGCAGCCTCAGGGGCAACTGGCATGATCCAATAAGTGATAAATGAATCGTACCACACCAGTTATGCCCAACATTACTCGTAGAGCAATCAGATTAGCTTGTTCTAACTGAAACCTTAAGCTGGGGGCATGTTCAAGCCTGGGAACACATGCACCAATTCAGAAAGTTGAGATTATTAGTATAGCTGAAGTCTTGTCGGCTTGTCCAAGCTAGCAATAAAAATCACTCCTAGCAATAAAAAAAATGTGGGACTCTTAAGCTTCAGCTTTAAGGGTTTAACGCGATAGTGATATCGTGTCCCTATGGTACGTACTTCAAACACTTAGTGCATGAAATCTTTTCGAACTTGCTATGCAAGCACTACGTGACCTTAATGAAATTGGCGTAGTAACGTGTGTTCCTTTTGTAATGGGTGACTGGCTTCGAGCCGTGAAGCCATTATAATAATCGAATGTTCCGACGCCCGATTGCTATGTACGCTTGCACCACACATTATTACTGCAATATTACTTGCTGCATTGGGAAGCATGTATACTGGACGCGTTTGTTTGTGCAAAATGAAAGTTACTTTCAGTGCATTTCCAAGCAAAGGAAGTTATTTTTACTGCATTCACAAGCAGAGACGGGGCTGTGTGGTATCTGCTTGCCAGGAGCACGACCCGGGTTCGATCCAAACTCGGGTCTAAACGACCCGGGTTTGATCCCCACTCTGACCCAGGATTTTGTATTTATTTATTTGATTTGCATCGTTCTTGATTTTTTGGTCACACATCAGATCATTTTTCGCTTACAACCATCGACGCAGAGGCCGGAATTTCTGTGAAACGAGTTCGTTAACGCAGTCGTGTTGAAATCGTCCACATACTTGAGAGAGGAACACAAATAGCATCTTAGATAGGTGACGGTAGGTAGCAGAGACAGGCGATCGTCATTAATTACGCCCAGCCAGCGATGTTGTACTATGCATATCGGTGTTTCCCCAAAGTACAAGAGTCTCATGCTTCGATGAGCGCATGCCAAGCATGTTAGGCCATGGCGCCCGGCTTAATAAGTAAAACATGCAGGACCACTTTAGTAAGTATTTTTTTAGTTTCATTGAGATGTGTTTTCAAGATTCTAGAAAGACATAGACCGTAATGTGACAAACCGTTGACCCAAATAGCAATGTCATTCCCACAATTGCTATGCGTATTAGAAAGTCACTCTCTTGAAGCAATTGGCTTTGAAGTCCAGCTATTAATTTGTTAATGGGAAGTTTTGATGAATAAGAATAGCTGAAGGTCCGAATTTAAAACAGTTCATTAAAATATCATTATATAATACATATTTTTCGCCTGAAATTCGTACGTTACTTATTAGGAAAACTTTGTAGCCCACCATGGTGGTTTTGTAGTCATGATGCTCGACTCTTGACCCATACGTCGTGGAATCGAATCCCGGCAGCGGCGGCCACATTTTCGGGAGACGCGAAAATGCTTCAGGCCCGTGTGCTTAGAGTGAGGCACACTTTAAGGAACCCAAGGTGGTCAAATATTTGGCTGCCTTCCCCTTCGGCGTCCCTCATAATCTTGACGTTGTTTTGGGACGTACGTTAAAATATAACAATTATAATTAGGCTTTGTAACTTCATTTGCTCATTATTAAAACTAACAAACACAGTGTCGTGCATGCACAGAGAAAGATAAAGGGATCTCATTCAATGGCGTTGAACCCTCTGTCATAATTAATGCTTGGCAGCGCATTTTGGCAGCGCAGGTACAAGTGACAAACGCTTCCCGTTGCGGTTTGCTTGAACGAGTGTACGAAATTTTCAGATATACAGCGTGACTTGCCAACACTAGAAGCGAGGGAAGGTGATCCATCAGTGCACTTTTGGGGCTAACCACTAATCACCGGAAAGACAGCGCACGCAGACCGATTATGCACATGACCGCCCGAAGAACTAGCACAGCCACCACGACACCGCCTGGCTCGAGGACAGACAACATGCTACAGCCTTTACAACGAATCTCTGTGGTACTGTCAAGCGCCTTCTCGTCCGAAGCAGTCGCTCTCACCCCCGTTTAATTGAGCAACGATTTGTACGAGCAGGGCGTTAATGCAAACAAAGAGGTGCTCCACGTCGTCGTAGCCTCTCGTGACGCAATCCGAACTCATCGCGCCCACTGAAGCACACATCATTGCTCGACTCAGTACACTTCTTTTCCTTTTACGTGAGGTTGCCGAGTTACTATTTCAAACCGCCCAGATGTCTTTCCTTTGACTCCGAGAGAACGGAACACCCAACTATTATAGCGACGCTCGACGTATTTCCTTCTTGTTTAAAAGCGCCGCCCGAAATGCAGAGTACCCGCCTATACATACGAAGCAGGGGCTTACGACCGGCCAAAAAATCTCGCGCTGCCGCCTCAGATCCTCTCGGGGATTGGGTGTCCGGCCTTGTTACAGTTGCCGCTGCAGTGCTCCTTTCTTTCTTCCCGCTGCCTACAACCGCCGGTGGAAAAGGCGCGCCGTATTTCAGCATTTGCTTCGTGTCAGTGGTCCCCGAAGTCGTTCTTCGCCACCGCCGCTGCGCGAAGAGGGAAAATGTGTCCCCGAACGGCCCTCTGCTCGCGCCCAGATTGCGGAATAGTCAGCCCTTCAGAAGTGCTCAACGACGATCGGGCCGAGACAAAAGGAAGCGGTAACAAATGAGTCGAGTCGTAGTAAAACATTCGCCGCACCAGCCTCGATCGGCGCGGGGCGAAGGTGCACTCTTCATTTTTCCTCCTCTCGCCTTCACGCCTGGTCGAGACGGGAAAGGGCACGCGACGTGTGAGGATCGCTTTGCTCGATTAGGTACCTATGAATTTTGCAAGGAGTGAAGACGTAAGAAAGAAAAAAAAAAGAAAGAGGAAATCCTGCTTTCATTCTCGGGTCATGCATTTGCGTCCCTGTCCTTTTTTTTTTCTCGGTCTCCTCAGCATGCACCGCTTTACCGTGAAGTAATCCTTTCTTTCTTTTTTCCTTTGGGAGCGCGCAAATCCAGACTGGTTCCATATGAAACGAACCGTGCTGCAGTCTGCGAACGCGCGCTCGCTAGCGTTCATTTCGCTCAAGACGCGAGCGCTTCGAAAGGCTTTTTTTTTCCAATTCTGAGTATCGCTTATGGCTTTTAAATAAGCGCGTACGGATGTTTTTTTATAGATTATATATCTTCAACTTGTCCTAGACACGGCCTGCTGCACAAGTTGAGACTACGACCTCAAACATTTAAGTGCGCATGCAGCCGCCACTGATACAGGCGAGTTCGCCCAGAACGCACGCCGAACTAAGCCAATGAGCCGTGTCTCAGGTAGTTCGCGTGCATTTTAGAAAATATTCTCCTTTGTTATCTTGCCCCGTACCTGAAATATGAAATTTAATGCCGAACTGCATCTTTTCAGCGCTCCAGGTAAAATGTTCTGAAGTATGAAAAGAACTTTATGGTTGGGGGCCCTTTTCACTTCGCGAATAACGCAGACGCTTTTCAGGTCTTCCTAATATGCAATTTTGATTAGGAAACTTTATATGTCAGTGGCGGATGGGGTCGGGCGTTTGGAGTATCGTTAGGCCACTTTGGTACCGTTTAAGGTACCGTTAAGGGCGGACAAACAAACAAAGGTACAGACAGACAGACCAAAATTTTTGCGTTGAGTTCTTAAAGAAAGACTATCGTCTTTAAAATACACGAACTTGACACGTATAATTGAAGTAGGTGGGGAGGAGGAGACAGCCGTGGTTAGAGCACAGGTGCCTTAGGAACGCAACCGAGAAGAAGCAACGAACAAAAAATACGCCGTTCGAGCCGAGTGATATCGCGCAGATGACGCGTTTCTGGCGAACGCGAGCAGTAAACAAAAGGCAGGGTACAGAGAGAGAAAAAATGGCCCCGTATCTGCATGTTAATCTGCAAATGTCGTCGAAAGACGATAGTCTTGCGTGTGGAGAGAGTGAACAAAACATTGATTTGAGGTTCTGCGCAAAAAAATCAATGAATGGTATTCTGGAGGCGCTGCGTTAGAGTGCCTCGAGCATGCAGCGGAGACGAACGAACGCATCAAGTCACGTCACACGTGAGACATGAGCGCCATCTGGCAGTTTATTTGGAAAACAACGCGCGTGGCACTGAGACGGGTGTGCGCGCCCGTCTCACAGGTGATAAGGTGTAGAACGCAAGACGACGGGTAGGTGCCACTACCGTCTGGTCTCGGCCAAGCGTTGGAAACACTGGCCTTTTCATGCAAGCGTTCCGTAGTCAACACAGCGTGATAAGCGCTACGGTCTTTAAAATTACTTATGTATACCTTTTCTAGTAAAAAGATGCACATGCACAAAAAATACGTGTTATGGTACCCCAGACATGCGCAATATTTGCTTTTTAATTGAAAATGGCACAAGTATGAACGCTGAATCTTGAGCAACATTGGTGGATGCTGCGGATAGGGTCGGCCGTTTCAAGCACTCGACGCTGTTAAGAGTGGACAGACAAATCTACAGACAGACAGACAGACAGACAGACAGACAGACAGACAGACAGACAGACAGACAGACAGACAGACAGACAGACAGACAGACAGACAGACAGACAGATAGACAGAAATTTTTGCGTCGAAGGTCTTTCAGAAAGACTATCGTCTTTAAAAGGTAAAGCGAGTGAAGTGTGTCGGCTAAGGTGGAGGTGCGAGACTGATAGAAGCGACGTCTCCCCGCTCGCTCAGAGCTCCGCCGTGGTCGCACCTCTCTTGGCTTTGGCAGCCCTCCACTGAAGCAGGCAGGCGGTAGTGGCCGCTGCCTGCTGCTTTGCCCGTGGGGTCTTGGCGCCGCAATAAAACAGAATTAGCGTCGCGCCGTGCCACTGCACGAGCTGCCCGAGCGCCCACCCCAGCAGTCAGCCATGGTTGACGAGAGTACGACACTGCGTGGTGGTCGCAGCACCCCCACGTGCTTGGGGCCTCTTCAAATGAGGAAAAAATGAACACTGGGCCAACGGCCTCGAGTGTGCTGCTGGCCGTGGAAACGATGGAACAAAGGAGGCGCGATGCAAAGTATGTGGCCGGCGAAAGAGTTGAGGCCAGAGAAAAGAGGAGAAAGAAGCAAAACAAGTGCAGCTACTTTTCTCCTTTCAATTCGTTTTCTTTTCTTTTAAATGTTCTTAAGTGTGCCCTCATTCGAATGCAGCGACGAGGTATGGTCGACATAAACAACTAGTGCCCAGAGCGCTTCCTTTACAGGCTTCCCCTATCTCAGTATCGCTAAAATGATTCCTCGAAAAAATATGCAAGACCATTACGCTATAGCCGTGCAAATATCGAAGGGAGAAAGCGTGCGTTGCAGCACGTGTGATAGATCGATATGTGGGGTTTAACGTCCCAAAACCACTATATGATTATGAGAGACGCCGTAGTCGAGGGCTCCGGAAATTTAGACCACCTGGGGTTGCAGCATGTGTGCGATCAAAGAGACTGAAAGACTACGCCTAGACATATCCTTGATTCCCGGTGGTTGGCGCATTTCTGCGGCATCCAATAATACAATCTTAAGGGAAGCTTCTAAAGTACCAATTCCAGAAATTAACCGTACCACATCTCGAGGATTCAAGTTAATGCATGTACGAGCGGAGCGTACTGCTGGGTAAACTGAAAGTGAAGCCATAGAATATTGAAAACCTATAAGCGCGGTTGATGAAAATATAGCACTAGCTCAATGACATAACATAAGGTACGCAATGCTAGAAAATCTAGTAAGAAAGTGCGTCGAAGAACTGCTGCAACTAAAACGAAGAGCGTTTGCAGCCGCGGAAACCGTACAGAAGTTTGCTTGCTGGTGGGAGCTCACGCTAGGCAGGATTTGTCCTCGAGAAAGCGAGTCAACTTGGTTGAAATTGATGACGCTTCGCAAGAATCAACTAAGAGCCGTCGAAAATAACACTGAAAAATAAAAAGCCCTATAACTATAGTCTCAACTCTTTCCATAGAAGAAAGTGAGTGTGCTCGAATCAGTTGACTGTCTATTTTGTGTTTTTTAATGAAAACAAAGTGCTAGATACGTTTCCTCTTTTTTTTGCATACACCAAAATATGATGACGAATGATATGTGAGGTTTAACGTCCCAAAACCACCGTATGACTACGAGAGACGCCGTAGTGAAGGGATCCGGAAATTTCGACCACCTGGGGTTCTTCAACGTGCACCCAAATTTCAGGAAACGGGCCTACAACATTTCCGCGCTTGTTGGATTCCGTGCCGACCGGTTATGCCCTCGTGATCTCCGATGACAGTGCAGCTCTGGCCGACTGGGTTGGTCCTACGCCACCTCCTGACACCAGTCCCCGACGACAATGACAGCATCACTCTGGCCGACTGGATTAGCCCTACGCCATCTCTTGTCGCCGACAAGAGCTCTCGCCTGTGAGGCCCCGTCCTCGGACTCCTGCAACCGTGTGCATCTTTCCTGTCTTCTCCTCACTTCCGTCGTTCGCTGTCCCTGCGCCTCGCTCTCTCCCTCCTCTCTCTATCTCTCTACCTTTTAATCCTATCGTTTTAATCCCTTCTCTACCCCCATCCCTCGTGAGCTGCTGTTGAGGTATCCTCCCCCTGAGAGACAGTAACGGGGCTTACTTTCTATTCTTTTCATTTAAAATCCCTTCCCCTCCATCAGAAATGCAGCCGCCGATGCCGGGATTCGATCCCGCGACCTGCGGGTCAGCAGCCAAGTGCCTAAGCCACTACACTACCGCGGCGGGGCTCGTACACCAAAATAAAGGGCCATGAGAATGGAGAGAATAAATTAAGATAACTAAATAAATATAGCTATGAAGTTATTCAGAAACATGTCCTGAAGAAATAAATTAGAAAAAATGAGGGAAGGAAATGAGAAAATTAGCAATAAATGCATGCGTAAACGGAATCCTCGCACGTACATATGTCCATCAGACGTTCCAGAACCATTCATGTGTAAAGCTTTACGTTATATGGATGTATTATGTATTTCTTATAATCTACTCTACTTCGTGGTAAAAATAAATATAGAACAGCCCATGTAGTTGTTCGAAATGCCTTTCAACAAAGTCTCTAGTGGAAATATGGAAACTAGGCAACTTGTGCTAACTGCTATACGCTTTCGGTTACTAAGTAATATATCGAAGTGCACACTGTTTTCATTAATGTGCAATACTGCTTCAAACTAGGCTACAATACTAGCTGTCATTAGAAAGTGGAGGACGCAAGCCTTCTCATTATGGATATTTTTGAGGAGTATGAAAATTTAGCTCTACAGGGTTACAGTTTCGCCGGCAGAATTTGTCAAATTTTATTGCTCCGAAATAACTCTGAAATGTCAAAGCGTGAATTGGCTACCCGCAGGAAGGACTCCAATTCTGCCATTTGACGCAGCCGCCCATCTCCACTCATCAAAAGCTTATGAATTAACGGCTTCAATTACTGTCCTAATTGACGCCTCCACTCAAATTCAGATAACTGCCATCAAAGGCAAATTGATTTCGAAAGCATATTGCAAATATCGCGTGTCCCTTATCTTTGACGTTTTTTGAGCACATTTTTTTAAACACTATATATGGCATGCCGTTAAGCAAAACCTGTGGCGTTTTGTATACAAATACTCATGTATGGAAACACATGTCACACGAAACAAAAAAAAGCTTGTAATAACGGCAGAAGATTTGTGGAAGCCTAGAGACTAAAGGGGTGGCCATGAAGGCATTTAAAATCGTTCAGACTCTTTCTACGGCACGATGAGTCTCGACTTGGTATTATCATCGATGCCAGCAACCGAGCGAATGCGTCCCAAGCAAACAAGCTCCACAGGCGGTAGTAATTCCGACAGGACAGCTACGCCTTGCACCACGTTTTCGGATGCGGCAGCCGGAGTTTTGACAACAGCGAGAAACAGGGAACGCGCCGTTCAGTATAAGGAGTCGTTAGCTTTCCCAAAAAGTGGTTCCATGAAAAAACAAGAACCGACGTCAACACCCTGTCACTTCTTTTTTTGTTTTGTTTCCGAAATAACGAATTGTTTAGATCGATGGTAGTTGACAACTGGTTTATCCTGCACACTGGAAATAAAACGCAACAACATGAACAAAATAGTTAGGAGGATTCAGAGAGACTCGTTAAGGGAAATAACTTAGCTTGTCGGAATAAAAAAAAATGTTCCCTCTACAGCACGACTCGATAGCTGCTGCTGCAGACACATTTACAAACCGATCGGCATTTCCCCGAACGGGGAAGCCTAAGATAGGGAGCCAGACTTCCACCACTTAGTCAACGCGTACCGCTTTTCAATGACTCGGCGCGCTGCCGAGACAGCGGAGTCCAATCCGCCCACGGCGATGCTGACTCAGTTCTGCGCAACGGGGACAATCTCGAAGTCGCCTCGGCGGTACAAGCGGCGTCACCGAAGGAACTCGCCGTCCCTCGGCAAGAGCAGGAAACAGGCAATGAAATGAAAAAAGCACCGAATTGGTGTAGCTTGCGCTTCTTCAAGTCGCGTCGTTCAGTTCCGGTATAAGACGACGCTGCGACAGCTTCACCGTGATCTTTAGTAAGCGTTTTTTTTTCCACCCGGAACACCCACGAGCCGCTTGCAGTTGTAGGATACGACATCTCCCACGCCTTACGTGTGCTTCTATGCAGCGCTTGCGATGGCGTGGTGAGGTAGGAGAAAAAAGACATCATCTGGCCAAACTTCGTAGCTGCCATGGCACTTTCCGACTTTCATTTCCATCTATGCCTTCCTCTTCCACAAGGTGCTGTCTCGTCACCCACATGATGCTAAAATGTCCCGCGTAGTTATGATTTAACGACTAATTATATATATCACTCAGCGTTTCTCCTTCAATAAACGTTGATTCAGAAGCACAATGGTTCTTAGCTCAGCTGCTTCCTTTCCTGCCCGTTCAGCGCATCCCGCGCCAGTTGCTGGATTGTTGCTTTGTTTTGCTCCGATGCTTCCCTTTAATATTACGAAGGGAAAGCCAAACAAACTAACTGAACAAGGAAGAAAAGCAGGACCTGATGCGCTTGCCGTGAGAAACAAGCAATTTGGGGACAACATAGCCCGAGCAGACACCTGGCAGGTATAAGCAACGCCCTGAGCGCGTTGTTTTCTAATGCGTGGCCATTAGCACAGCGTCTACTAATGATGTCGGAAGCGCCAGGTTACTGAAACAGAGCCTCCAATCTTTGACCCGGCTGTCGGCCCTTCCTATAGTCTCTCCCGCTTCCGCAATCAGCCCTTGTTTCATTGCTACACTGTTGCGTGTTGCTGGCATGTTTCGAAAAGGTCCGAGGATCTCGTCACAACGCGTAACAAATTGATCTTGTAGGGTAACGCACACTCGGCAGAGTCGCGTGCACTTTTCATGAAAATGATTGTTCTGCACTGCTGCCCCTTGATATATATATATATATATATATATATATATATATATATATATATATATATATATATATATATATAGCTGGTTATTTTTTCACCCACTTTTCTTTCTTCTTATTAACATTACATTTGTTCTAATAAATTCCCCTAATTCCCCTATACATTCCTTGGCATTATTGTCTGTTAGATCTCATTATTATTGTGTCAAAACACGGAAAAACGAGCCCTTAGGTATACACTTCTTTCCATGGGCAGGAACCGAACTTGCGCTCTTCGAATAATGCGTTTGATGCTCTACCACTGAGCTACCTCGGCGGCTATCCCCCAGCCACTTTATTGCGTTTATGTGTGAATTTAGAAGTGGGAGTGTCAGTCAGTGCCATCTGTAGCCATGGCGGCGAGTGTGGAACACTATTTTTATAAGCCTGTATGGCGTCACGTAGCACGTGAACTTGTAATTAAGAGTTGGCAGCTGACCAATAGTCCCTCGTATACAACCTAACTGCACCAAATCTGCTAGTACGAGACCCTCGTTAATGAATAAGAAAAACAAGTGTATATCTAAGGGCTCGTTTTTCCGTGTTTTGACAAAATCCTAATGACATCTAACAGTCAATCCCAAGAAATGTATAGGGGAAGTTATTAAAAACAGTGTATTGAAGATAAGAACAAACAAAAATTAGGTGAAAAAGTAACTTGCCGGGAGCAGGAATTGAACATACGACCTACGAATAACGCGTTCGATGCTCTACCACTGAGCTATTACGGCGACTACCCCTCCGACCATTGTATTGGGTTTATATGTGAATTTGAACGTGGGAGTGTCAGTCAGTGCCACCTGTAGCTATGGTGGCGAGTGTGGCACACACTTTTTATGAGCCTGTCTGGCATCACGTAACACGTGAACTTATTACAAGCTGGCAGCTGACCAAGAGGTGTCGCGAGAGCAAGGTTTCGCGGAGAACCCTGTTCTTTTACGGCTCACAAGCGGAGCAGTCAAGGTCGCCCCCGTTCGGGATTAGAAGGGGAAAGCTTACTCGGAAAAGCGCCTAGCAAGAGGCTCCCTGGTCAGCTGCCAACTCGTAATAAGTTCGCGTGCTACGTGACGCCACATAGGCTCATAAAAAGAGTGTGCCACACTCGCCTCCATGGCTACAGGTGGCGCAGACTGACACTCCCACGTTTAAATTCACATATAAACCCAATAAGTGGCGGGAGGGATAACCGCCGTGATAGCTCACTGGTAGATCATCGAACGCGTTATTCGAACATTGTAGGCTAGATTTCTGCTCATGGCAAGTTATTTTTGCACCCACTTTTCTTTCTTCTTATTTACACTATATTGGTTCTAATAACTTCCCTTATACATTCTTTGACATTATTGTCTGTTAGATCTTATTATTATAGTGTCAAAACACGGAAAAGCAAGCCCTTAGGTATACACATCTGATATATATATATATATATATATATATATATATATATATATATATGTATATATATATATATATATATATATATTTATATATATATATATATATATAGAGAGAGAGAGAGAGAGAGAGAGAGATTTTTTCGCATATAATTGCACATAAAATAAAAAAATAAAAAACGAGCCTAAAGGGACACTAAATAGAAAAACTATTTTGCGCTTATTAGTAAGGTACAATTTGCCCGTCCCAAAAAAAACTCTCTTACTGTGACTTGATGCTCGGTAAGCGGGAAAACGCGCGCATAAAAAAAAAAGCGAGTGGAGACGTCACCTTGAGATTCGCACGCCAAACACCATAACGTCATAGATTTCGAAGGCATCTACAGCATCCTATCTAATTAATAATCAGTAAAAAAGGAAGTGCATTGTCATCTGTGGGTGCCGTAGTCCCAGCGCATCAAGTTTCAGAAAAGTTCATTGACACCGTGTGAAGAATTTAACAATTGGTGTGGTTTTACATCCCAAAACTGCCATATCATATCATGTCACGAAACTAGGAAAAATATATATTGAAATTACTAACATTATGCGCTGAGATTCGGACACGAAATTTAAAAGTTGAAACTTCAACCTTGATCATCTCTGCTAGTAATGAACTTCTGATTGGGACTCTTTTAACGCGGGGGTTCTCCGAGTGCAGTTTAACAATCTAAATCAAGTGAATGTTTAACATTGGCCTCGCTTTAAAAAGGTGGAGGTGTAGGTTATATGCGGGGGATATATACTTTTTTGGCACAGTTAGTCCTAGCAGTGCGGTTTATACGCAGGGGTGCGTTGATTGATTGCTATGCGGGTTTTAACGTCCCGAAACCACCATATAATTATGAGAGACGCCGTAGTGGAGGGCTTCGGAAATTTCAACCACCTGGGGTTCTTTAACGTGCACCAAAGTCTAAGCACACGGGCCTACCACATTTTCGCCTCCATTGGAAATGCAGCCGCCACAGCCGGATTCGATCCCGCGACGTGCGGGTCAGCAGCCGAGTACCCTAGCAACTAGACGACCGCGGTGGAACCGCAGGGTTGCGTTATATGCGAATAAATGTGGTATATAATTCCCCACTACGCCTGTCCAAGCGTTCAGCTCAGGGTTCTGGTGCCGATTCCGAGGTCATTTGTCAAAGTCATAGCCCCCTATAATGCACTTCGATAAAAGTCAGACGTGAGAGAGGTAGACATGTCGCCTTTTACCAACCCCTCGGCGTATTCGATCAGTGTTGACCTCGAATTCTCTTACGCCGTTCGGATGGCCTAAATAGGCTATAAACACGTCTCTCGTATATCTAGTATGTATTCAGGCACGACGTGCTTAGGCAGTCCTTCGGTAGCTGATCTGTTTCTGTGTTTGATGTGAGTGTACCTTTTCAATCACTTACTTTTTGCTCCTCTGCGTTGCCTGTCATCGAAAGGACAAACCTCGATCGTACGAGACTGATGTAAACGGAGCCGGAGTTTCAAGGCCTTTTTTGTTACAAAAAAAAGGAATGATAAGGACCTAAGTTCTTCATTCGGAAAGTTTTCTAAGCGCACAGGCGGCTCCTGCTTCTCCGTCACTGAAACCTGAAGATGCTGTTTCGCGACCATCTGCCGATCGAAGGCGCTCCCAGAGATTCTTCTACGGAGAAGGGCGAGAAAGGTACTCGAGCCGAGAGGAGCGAGAGTTGTCTCCTCTGCCGTCCGGGTGATAAGAAGAAGCGGCCGATTAGGAAAACGCCCCCTCCTTCCACGTGCGCCCCAAAATGTGGGTCGATATTTCTCCGGCAGAGCGCGCGGCGCGCGCGCCTGAGGCATGCAAGAGGGCCTATTTTCGAAAGGCAAAAGAGGGACCCTCCGCTAATCCGTCCCCCGAGGCGAATGGAGGATGGAGAGGGGGGGGGGCGACACTCGGTGTGTCCATTCGTGCTGCGGCCTCGATTTCCGAACTGCCACTTAGCGCCAGCCCTGCCTGCGAACCGTCCTCTCTTCTCCTTCGCCAAACTCTTATCGGCCCACGAGGCGTCGCGACAGAGCGTGATCGGACGCGCGCTGCATCGATCCCATAAAAGAGAAACATTTGCTTCCACTAGTTGGTGCGTCCTTATTTGCATGTGGCCCAGTTTTCCGTACGATGTGTCCTAAATAAATGGTGTTTTTGTCACTTTTTTTTTCAAGAACTGAAACTTTTGTTTCCTTTTCATTCAGCTGGAGTCTGACAAATTCTTTTCGGATCGATGATGGCTGCCCGGATAAATGATGCCTTCACTGGGAAACTTTTTCTCAGCGAATGCGGAATATTTTGAATACGAAGTAGATTTCGCTTTAGTTCTTGCTTACGTATCCTTATCTCCAAAACCACTCCATAACGCAGTATTTTTTATTTCGAGACGCATCCTCGGTTTCCAAATTTGCAACACTGGAGCACCGTGTTGCACTCAGCAATGCCGATAAATGCTTCATGTAAAGAAATGGCTATCATAGAAACGTACTGCCGTATAAGTGTTTCTCTGTTCTTGAAATTCTAGAAAGAAATCTAAACAAAATGCTTAGTACATGACAGAAATTGAGCCCGATGTGAAAATCATAAGCTTCTCGTCTTTGCAATTCTTTCTGGCCTCCCCCCTCCCCCCCCCCTATACGCAAGTGCACATCACACCCCATCTGCCTATACTGTATGCCGATGAATTTATATGTAACCGATCGTGGGTTCCGGTTCAAAGGTCAGTGACATCTTATAATAATATCTAGGATTTCACGTCGCAAAACAAGGCGGATATGATTACGAGAGTTGCAGATTATGAAGGGCTCCGTAATTTTGACCATCTGGTGTTTTTTACGTGCACAGCCATTACACAATTCACAGGCCTCTACCATCTCGCCTCCATCGAACCCACAACCTTTGGGTCAGCATCCGAGCACCTTAGCCACTACTTAACCGTGGCGGACGGGTCGCTGGCATCGTAGAGATACTATACACTAGACTTCTTTAGTGTGACATGATGCTTTACCAATGCTTCTTGTGGCAGGCTAAACATCTCTTAACGAGATCATCATCGTTTTTCTTTGCGTTATTCGCAAACAAAACCGCAAGTGGTTGAGCTGACGGATTTACTCACCTCATGAAGAGGATCTCCTCCTCCAAGTATCTGAGACAACCAGGTATTGTATTTGGTATTTGGCCATTCAGTTAAGATGTGAGCTTGAGGGAGGTGGTTTCGTAGTGTCATGAGCCACCGATTCATCAGCACACGCAGTCTAAAACAATGGCAATAACCGTACAACCATACGCGGCCACCATGTATACCGCTCAATGATAAGAACGTTCTCGTTTTGTTTTCCTCGTTCCATACAGGTTTTGAAGGCACTTCTGCCGGACAGACTTCACTCACCCTGTATATTCCTCGGGGCACTGGAGTTTTCGCCTGTCTGGAATATCTACACAATAAATTTTCTACTACTACTACTACTACTAAACCCCGTATTCACAAACGCTCCTCGACTCGACTTTCATCCTTGACAGAGTTGAGCAGTGCGCCACTAGTCGGCTGAAAATGACGCCGCGCTACTCAAAAATTGCAGCAGTTTATCCTTGATATGCCATGACTTGCCGTTCTTAGAGATGGCACTCCCGTCGGCTTCTCAAGTGAAGGTTAAGCGTTGAGGGAACGGGCGTTTTAGAATACGGGGGTACGTTTTCAAACAGGCGGTCGCAGATGCAGCACGTGTTTCCAAACTGGTTCTTCAAAGAGCCCCACTCGAAATACCTGCAGCTCTCGCATACTACTTGGGTATGGTGGTACGGGAGATTCAACTAATAAAACACAGTGCATCAAAGTTCAACAAATAAGCACTACCAAATGTATTGTAGACATTTTCTTGCATACCAATCAAAGTGGTTCTTTCTATACGTAATAACATAAAAGCCACTACACACTGATTCACTTCATGTTTTTTGTAAGTCTTCCTGTGAAATTACAAATCGTTGTAGATCAAGTTATCTGTAGAGGTTTCAATGGAAAGAACGTATATCTTAAGACCCCAGACTTAATTTTAAAGAGAATAAATTGTTCTCATTCACTTGAGCTTATCATTTTGTTTTAATTGGCGTGCTAAAAACATCGTATTATTATCTTCAAGATATTACCACCCTCACAAGCCTTTCCTGAACTCCTGCGCTAAAATAATTATTCATTTCCAATTTAGCGCTAGGTGTGGTGGGCCGATTGCACTTTTGAATACCTGTAACCTGTAGTGTAACCTATAGTTAAATACCTGTAGTGGTTTAAGACACGGCGAGAAAGTATTTGATGTTGAATCTACGAAAAAAATATTTTCTCTTCATGCAAATAATCTCTTCGGCAGTCTTTGACGGAGTAATTTGTCAAGACTAGTTCTCTGGCTACGAAAATGCGATTGACCCGCCATGGTCGTCCGGCGGTTATGGGGCTCAACCCACACGAAAATCACGGAATAGAATGCTAGCCGTGACGCCTGCGTTTTCGGCGAAGGCTAAACTGCTTTAGTTTTGTGTGCTTAGATTGAGGTGCACGTTAAGGAACCCCGGGTGATTCACATTTACGGATCCCTCCACTACGGCGTCTCCCATAGTCATATCCATGTTATGGGACGTTAACCTGCAACATTATTATTAACATTACGAAAATGTGATTACAGTGCGCATTGTGTACGCTACTAGACTTCATAAAATCATTGGTATTTGTTCATGGCAGTAATTTATAGTGTTTAAAGCTTCGGTTAGGTAACTGGGAGCACATTTATCAATAAGCTAACGTAGGTAGAGGCCCCTTGGTAGCAGCCCCATGAGCCAAGCGCAGTACAACGTTTCAAAAAATGGAAAGCAACGTGCATTTGAAAGGCAATATTTCGCATGAAATGAGCACCGAATAAGCAAACAAACTAAGTATCGACAATCATAAGGAGTCTGATAACTATAACTATATATATATATATATATATATATATATATATATATATATATATATATATATATATATATATATATATATATATATATATATAGCATGCAGTGGTATATATATATATATATATATATATATATATAGCATGCAGTGGTGCGACCGAAGCTGGGCTATATCGACCGTTATACAATGGCACGAATACAGGGGAAATCAACATCGACATGCTCCAAACTGCCACCCGCCTCACTTAAGCTTCATTGCAATGAGTTACTATACTACCCGAAATAGGGAAAGCCACGTTATACACTATACGGCACTTCACTAAATGCGTAGAGTGAAATTCGCGCACGCGGGGAAACGTGCCGAACCCGGCCGAATAAAGCATCTCAATCCTCGCTGAGGTCCCGCGTAAGAAAAAAAAGAAAGCTTGCGCCAAGCACTTACATATTTAAACAGCCTGGTTCAGGGTTATAGCAAATCGGGAGCTCACTTCACAGAGCGATTTTCACGCTGCGTTAGTTACTCTGACTACCCTGACCCGAGTTATTAGTGTACAGGGCGCAGATGCGCCATTCCCTGGTTGCGACACAAGTGTCGGGGCTCTCTCACTTGAGGATCGCCACAGGGAAGCGGCGTGAATGTTCCGTTCTCTGAGAGGGAATTTATGCACTCTCTACAACCATGCTTCACAAACCAGTCGTGCGCGTTTTGTTTGTATCTCTCCCAAGTATTCGTAGCATACGTCCCACTACCTCATTTGCATACACGACAAACATACCCTTCATTGCCCGGAACGCAAAAGTGTGAGCAAACAGTGCGTGAGCGCCATCGTCTGGAGAGCCCCGCCGCGGTGGTCTAGTGGCTAAGGTACTCGGCTGCTGACCCGCAGGTCGCGGGTTTGATTCCCGGCTGCGGCGGCTGCATTTCCGATGGAGGCGGAAATGTTGTAGGCCCGTGTACTCAGATTTGGGTGCACGTTAAAGAACCCCAGGTGGTCAAAATTTCCGGAGCCCTCCACTACGGCGTCTCCCATAATCAAATGGTGGTTTTGGGACGTTAAACCCCACAAATCAATCAATCATCGTCTGGAGAGACTTCGGTTGTACCGAGGTCGACGGAGCTGTTGGGCACGTTTCTGGAAGTCCGTTAGCAATGAAATTACGCGCTTGGTGCAGTCATCGCAGAAGCGCTCGATACACGGGGAACTCGAAACGTGTCTATAGTTTGCCCGAAATAGTTTGTGCAATTTCCAATGACGCGTGAAGCTTTTTCCTATAGGGTTATGCAAGGTCACCACAAATGGGTGAGCACCAAACGACAAAACTGACAGCTGCACAATTTGTTGGTTTGACAGTGTGAGGCGATGAGGTGAAACCTAAGCGGCCTTAACCGCGTTCATGTACAGCCGTCAGCACCTTTAACTCGAACGCTCCAGTGCATGGCCTCGGCTCGCTTAAACTGAGGACAGCGCCGCCAAGTGTTGAAAGTAATGTGCTTGCAGCAGTGAACCATAGATGGAGCACCGCGTTGGTTTCACTATCGAATTCTTGTTCCCAGTCTGCCTGACCGGCGGGTCGAAGGCATTCACTTGGAATCCCGTTTTCACCACGTTTCGCTCGTGGCTACGTTATCGCGCACACCCATAGCATTGTCGTATATTCATTTCGACAATGAACCATTACGTACGATAGCTTACGCACCTTATGACTTTGAATTCGCACCTCCTGCTCAAATGATACCACATGTATAAAACGAAGATGCAGAGCAAACGCACGTTCATGGCGTTTGGAAAAGTTGCACTACGCAGTGGCCGGGGAGGAGGGGGGTTCTTGCCGCTGCGTTCCCACTCGAGTAGGCCGTAGTCATCCGATCCTTAACTCCAGCCAGGCCTGCGGACTTTGGTTCCGACGAGCAAGCACGACTACGGGAATGCCGTCGTCGGAGAAATCTGGCGAAGAGCAGGGCGACGCTCCGATGTAAGCACGACGGAGAAGGCATGTGCCGAAAACAGGGCCGACGAAGTCATGACAGTCTTCTCCTCGTATGCGCGGACCAGGGATCACAGCCAAGCACTCGTGCCTACGTCCGACGGTGGACCTGGACGCTGCGGTAGCTTCCCGATGGCTCCATGAACCATCGAAGCTTGAGTTATACTCAGATTAATTACAATGGTGGAAACTGCAGAACATGCGGTGTAAAAAAAACACAAAGCACCCCCTGTCTGACTGTCAAACATACGAATTCGAAGTACTCTGGAGAGCTCAGCACACTTAGATGACAGGTCTTTTACAAAATTGGAAATTTTGGAACCGTTTGCAATTACCAATTCTACGAAAAAGTCCTGATACTTGAAAGGCGTAAGCATGTGGCCACTTGTCATTAACTTGACAATCGATGCTTTATCATCGTGCGTTTGGGCAAAATGTGAACAACACTCCTCCTCCTGGTACTTTAGGCTCCATCCAAACATAGGACAAGATACTAGGTTTAGCGTGCTTCGCTGCCTTTTTTTTTATTACTTCTCTCTCCACATGACTCATCGTGTTACGATCGACTCTTCTTAAAAAAAGAGAAGTTCAGCATACACGCCAGCATGGCTTGGCATAGCTCGACGTAACTGTGGAATGTTTCCATTCTGCCGACAACGGGCTCAAGTCGTGGCACTGTATCCAATACGTTGTCTCCCTGTGACACTCTGGCGGCTGAGAAATCTCTGTGGCGGCATTCCAGCCAGTCGCAGCCGGAGTATTTGCCCACAGACGTAGCAAGCAGCAACAGTCCTTTCCGGTTGTCGCAGTGGACCTTAACTGGCACGCCAAAGTGGAAGCCGGACTTTCTTCGCGGGAGTGCTGCTGTGCGCCTGGCGCAGTTTGACCCGCGAGTAATCTTCGATTGCAGCGTTAATTAACAAAAAAAGCAAGCAAGAACGCAAGATGTTCGAGCGCCATAACTTCCCGTCGGAACACGAACTCCATCCGCGCACGCCCACTGTTGAGGGCTGCGTGCACGTATATAGGCGCAGACATTTTTCCAGCACCCACTTTCCAGCACTTCCCCGGTGGTGTTCCGATACATGACGCTCTTTGCGTGCCTCCTCATCACGCCGCGTTGTCTGTGGCGTTGCCGGCGAGTAAATAGTTTTGAGAGCGATTGCGCATTCTCAAGATTCTCTGGGCAAACGGTTTCTCGTAACGCCTTTCCCAGATTTTCCCCAGATGAAGAGTGCCCGGCGCTTCCAAGGAATGCGACGAAACCGCGCGCATTGCGTGCGGCTATTATGCGAAATGGCGGAACCAACGCCAGTGAATGTCCAACGAGCCACACTCACTCGCGTTTGTCCTTAAGATTTTCCCAACAGCGTAAAAGCGTGCAGTAAAGTGCAACTTTCAGTTCTTCCAGCTCTTGCGGTTTTCACCACTCGCACCGGATACTTGAGAACTGAATCCAGTTAAGAACCATTGTAGCGGAGAACCAGTTGCTTTGGCGTTTTCATTCCAAGCATGAGGTCGCGGACTCGATTTTGGGCCATGGTGACGACAATGAAGAAGGGGGCACCTGGATTACGTTAAAGGATACTTGCACTAAGGCGGAATTCAACCCTCGAAATCCAAAATAACTCGAAATTAGATGACCTGTTTGAGCATGTCTGTGAGGTGTTTGCGCAACAATCAGTGGTACTGTAAGCATACAAGCTAGGGACAAAAGAACTCCATGGCGGCGCGTGGAGCCGGAAGACAGCAGACACAAAAACAGCGAAGCCACGTCCGATCGACGAGGAAGTTTGGTGCATCGGATGGTGCCATTTCCGGCTGCCTAGCGAAGCTTCAGCATTGTTTTCTTGCCACCACACTTTTATGTTTTGTTATTTAGGGATTCTTGCGACATCGTTTTCACCGGGTTGTGTTCGTACGGCCTTTGCTTTGCTATACGTCATTTGTGCCGATTGAAGCGGAATCCCGATGTCGAGGATTTGCGTGGCGTTGTTATTGCGATAAGGTCTCATTGCACAATTTCCGGCCCATCACAAGATGAATCACTTGAAAGAGAGAGAGAGAGAGTGATAAAATACAGTCCTGCAAAGGAAAGTGCGCTGTATGTCAGGCATTTCAGGGACAGCGACTTAGTGTTGCGAAGCCCGTATCTAATGTGGCACTATATAGCTTGTCGATGGAGACTGCGCAGCTTAAACACGACAAGTTCCCGGTATGTACGTTCGCATAGAGTCCGTTTCCCATAACAGCGGCCGTGTTCGTAGAGCAGCGCAGCGGTCATTGAACGCGATAGCGACATCATGTTCTATAGTGCGTGCATGCACTACAAGCACCAAGTGCATACTTTTTATTGCATGATGTTAGTCGAGAAGTTCAAATTGCGGATTACTAAAACTTAATCGATCAATTTGAATGTGCCTAATGTCTGAAACTTTCGCATATAGCAGCACTCTGTGTAATAGACAGCATGCCCATTACACAGAATCATCGGCAATAATAGATGTGAAATATTTTCGAATTCGCTATGCACCCACTACGTGGTCTTAAGGGAATACGCGCATTAACGCGTGTGCCTTTTGTAATGAGTTGCCGGCTTTAAACTACAAAATCATTTGGTAATCTTATGTTTTGACGCGCGATGGCAATTTACGCTTGCACCACACAATTTCACTGCGATAATACATGCTTTATTGTGAAGCTTGTATACAGAGCACCTGTGTTTGTAAAGCATGAAAGTTACTTTCACTCCATTTGCGCTGGCCTTCCCAGCAGTTGAGGCGTAGCTGTGTGGTAGAACACTTGCTTGTCATGCAAACGAGCCGTGTTTGATTCTCACTCGGAGCCGCAAGTTCTTCATATTATTTTATTTGCAGCTTACTCGATTTTTGTGTCCCCCACAAGATGATAATTCACTGACAAACCACGACGCCGGATTCAATGCGAATCAAGCTCTTTAGCGCTATCGCGTTAGAAACTGAGAGTCGGGCCAATGGCGGAACCTATGCGCTCAGTTACGCGAGGCACACGTCACAGATACGAGGCGGAGGCGCGCTTTCAGAGGAGCGTGCGGAAAGCGGGCGCATCCCGCAAGCAACCTTTCCACCTGGTTCACACTAAGCATCCGCTTTTTACTGCGAGCGAAATTCTCTTGTCGCCGGAACGCAGCGTCGCTCCCATGGCTCGCACTGGACGCGCACCGCAACGCCAAATTCACCGAATTGTCATAGCGCGCCATCTGCCGAGTGAACAATTAACCACGGGGCAAGCGTAGGATGGATACGCTGCATGTTCACGGGATGTTGTGGGCGGCTCGCAAATTCAGTGCGTTCGTGAAGAGTTAGTTATTTTTTTGTTTTGCGCCTTTCAATGCTCGTTTCAACTGGAAAGAGAAAGGTAACTACATCACAATGTGCTCGCTTTTTAAGAATCAATGCAACATAGGCCGAGGAACTCGCACTTACCGGTCGATCCGAGCTCATTTCAAATTTTATTCCACAAGTCGTCCCTTAGCAACCTATCTTTGAGCTTTGTGTGGCGTTTGTTGTATAGGACGGGGTAGTTGCACACCAATTAAATGAGCACTTCTACTAAAGCGCACATTACTAGACTGTGACATGGTGAACGAGCCGAACTTTGCTCCAATGAACTTTGCTCCACCATTTTTTTTTCAAATTTCCCGGCTAGCGCTTCTATTGGTTAGCACCGAGCCGATCTGGCGGCAGACACCGCAAAAATTGGTCCGAAAGCGACTCAACGCGGAGAGGGCCGTTTTGGCGGATCTCACCGCTGCCGAATCGTATTCGGAGCCCTTTCGGTGGCCGGAATGCTAAGTGTGAATGACCCATTCACGTGCAGCGGCGGGTGAAAGCGATACGGAAGGAATCCGCAACTGCGCATCCTGGTGCCGCTCGATCGTCGCAGCGCAGTTGCTCCCTCGAGCAACAGGCTGATCCTGCCGTACATAGGACAAAGTGACAGACATTCCCCGTCACAGAGGAGGTGCGCCGGCAGGCCGGTCTCTGCCGCTCCTGTTTCCTGCCCCTGGCTTGGGCCAGCGTAATTGCTCGTGTCACCTCCAAAGGCTGCATTAAAAAGACCTACTTTTTGCTTCTCAGGAGTTCGGAATAGTTTCTAACTGAATAATGCGAAGCATAAAGCGTGTCTACTAAGCACAGTAGCGTCCAGCACCAAAAACAAAACAAAAAACAAACAAAAAATATCGTGGTATTGAGAGCTGCGAGGCGAAGACACAAAAATAATACCAGCCTTCTCAGCGAAGCGCCTCGCTTCACTTCTACATTTTCTGCCCCGTCACGGTGGTTTATGCATTAGCTAAGGTACTCGGCTACTGACCCGCAGGTCATAGCATCGAATCTCGGCTGCGGCGCCTGCATTTTCGCTGGAGGCGAAAATGCTGAGGCCCGTGTGCTAAGATTTGGGTGCATGTTAAAGAAGCCCAGGTGGTCGAAATTTCCGGAGCCCTCCACTACGGCGTCCCTCATAATCATATGGTGGTTTTGGGACTCTAAACGCCACATATCAATCAATCGATCACTTCTACGTTTTTCCCGAGACAAGAAAGAAAAAAAAGGAGAGGAGGAGCATCAAGACGCGTCGCCAGTTTTGGCAAGCCAACCACGTCTGATGAAGCCCACGGGGAGTATGCAATGTGGCTCACAGATACATTTCGGGCCCCGAGGTGCCTGGTTTACGGCAATCCTTAGCGGCGTCCCTCTCACGGTGGCATCGCAAAGCCAATTGCTTCGGAAACATTGATGAAGCCGAGGTTCAACGTTGTCTCGTATCTCGCCACAGATGCTGCTATTCGATGATTTTGACAACAAAATATTTGCGACAACTATAGGATGTGTTTTTAGCGTACGTTCTCTGCTTCTTAGCTTTACAAAAAAGTCCTTCGATTCTTTGACAACGTACGTATAGCAGCATTGTTTGAGCTCAGAGGCCGTACAATATGATTAAATAGCAGTGCCAGAAATTTTCTTCAGGGGGAGGGAAGTTGACCGTATACTATATATACTCTGCGCATGTTCGCATGTGCGCTTGTGTATGTGCCTGCATATATACACATGCAAAATTGGAAATTTTCGAAAGGATCGCTTCCCCGTGCCCACTCCTTTTTTGGCTAAGTCAGTGTTTCGATTGTTTACTTGACAAAGGTGGCACCACAACAAAATTGAGACGATGAAGCAACATCTTGCCTATCACCTTCCTGTTCGTAGCTGTTATGATCAGCTGAGCAGTTATCCTGTGACGTTCCCCGACAGATTTTCTTTTCCTGCATGCATGCATATACAGCACACTGATCGAAATGAGACAGGGGGCGCATTGCTGTGTGTGCCGGTGCAAGCAAGCTGTTGCATTGTATGTTACTGGCGCACAATGAGGGCTTACGGCCGCCAATGATGCGTGCTACAAATGACTGTGTGCGCACAGCCGTGTTACTTCTTGTCACATAAAAGCATGCTAAGATTGCAGCGCACCGCTGGCGATAAGAAAAACAACGAAACAGCTCACTGGCGACTGGAAGCAGTTATCATTCGCCAATAACACTCGCTACAGCTTGCTTCCACCTGCGCCTATATGGATGGCACACCTTGTAGCAGCGTCGTGCTACAGTCCGTGGGCTCGTCACCCCGCGGTCACGGAAAGAACACAGTGGCTATGACCAAGGGGCGCGTAATACCAATGCTAATTCTGTTAGCAAGGTAAAAAAATATAGCATATCCAACGCCTTCTGGAAACCAATCTCACGTGAAGCAGCAACATGTAGTAGCCTATGTTATAGACTTTTTTTATTTATTTATTTCCAACACAAAAAATGGGGGTTCCCGAGGCAAAAAAGCTGTTGAAAAACAGCTTGAAGGGACCTGGGGGACCGTACAGGCAGCAGCGAATAAAAAGTATAACTAACACGACGTAATACAGCTTATACAACTTACAAGATATAGTAGCATCGATACATAGCAAAGTAGATATAAGGAGGTACAACAAAAATGCACAGATACAGTGAAATGAATTAAACTTCTTGCTTTAAGCCAAGTGTTGCAAGTTGGATCGACATCTTTGCGCAAATGGAGCACTGCAATGGTATTACTAGGCACGCTGAGTGCACTAGAGTGCGATGGGCAGCCCACAGTCGGATACCACGTCGGCACTCACGGTATAGAGCAGAGACACCAGTTCTTTCACCACGAAGTACACGCTAGTACACGCTGGGGTGTGATGGTGTGCATACCATAAGATAGCCCCACCGCGGTGGTCTAGTGGCTAAGGTACTCGGCTGCTGACCCGCAGGTCGCTGGTTCGAATGCCGGCTTCGGCTGCTGCATTTCCGATGGAGGCGGAAATGTTGTAGGCCCGTGTACTCAGATTTGGGTGCGCGTTAAAGAACCCCAGGTGGTCGAATTTCCGGAGCCCTCCACTACGGCGTCTCTCATAATCATATGGTGGTTTCGGGACGTTAAACCCTACATATCAATCAATTACCATGAGATAGCGCATAGCTACAGGAGGAGGAGGAGGAAAGATTAAGCGGATGGACAGGGAGGTTAGCCAGTTCTTAGACTGGCTGGCTACCCTGTGCTGGAGAAAGGGGTGACGGGAATAAAAGATGATAAAAAGAAATGTTGCGATGAGAGAGAGGAAGAGAGAAGTAATAGAGCTACAGTCAAGTGCTACGTCAGACTGTAACTTGCAGAGCCATAGATGCACGCGTGCACAGTTTATTATGTTGATATAAAAGCCGATAGTGAACTTTGCAGGCACAATTGGCGTTGTACTGACATAACGCTGGTACAGGGTATTTTAGCGAGGCACTTAGAAGCCCTGCTGTTGTGTTCACTAAAAAATATTTCACATTTTATATAAGCTCAGTATGACAAATTCGCGATGCATCGTAAACAACACTGGCTGCGGCGTCCGACCGTATAACTATTTATAGCTTGTACGTGTCGTCATGGACGCGGCTTCTTAACGTGCTGGTACTCCAACATGACGGCCTAGATGACGTCAGGGCAGATAGTCATGCTGCTGTTAAGGATGCTTCAATGGGATAATGACGATGTCGGAACGTATTTTGGCCTATATGTGCCTGTAACGGCACAACTTCAAGCGGGACATCACAAAGATTACATTTCTTCATGCTGTTTATCCAAAACGGTGGCTTCAGCGAGGTGAAATCAAGCTATCTGTAGGCCTGTTTGCCATTTGCGAAGGGTTGACTATATTCGAACGAAACAAATAAACGCCATGCATAGTCCTTACTTTTGTATCTATTCACAAGAATACGAAGTCTTCCGGGTGTACACTCTGGCTGATGGGTCTGGGTGAACCTTACGGGATGCTTGTGAGCTAGGGGGCGCCGTTGCATGGCCACCAATATTTTCGTTCCCAGCATGCTGCAAAATGTGGCCCAGCGCGTCGAATCTGTCCGGGATGCAGTCAGTCGCGTTCCGGAAACAGAATTGCGCCTCTCAGCTCCGATGCCTTTTAGGTGTTCGCTTGTCGAAGTATTATAGCACACGAAAAAAACATGCACGGAGAAAGAAGTGATACACAGGGGCGCTAGGCTGTGGTTTGTACCACCTGAACGACTTCCTCATATATGGCTGACTGACCGAAAACTGCGCTGTTGTAGTACATCGCAACTTGCTGGTTTAGCAGTGACGATATTCTTAGATCTGATTACTAGAACGCTGACAACACGCACAGCCTTCGTAGCATCTGTTATTAAGCACAATCATCTGCTTTGAGAGAACTCGCGATGACGTCACGAAGTAAAACTTTGTCGTCATCATGTGTGCTCTGTTCAACCAAGAAGGACGCATACAAACTCGCTAAAGCTTCCATTCTTATGCATTTTAGGTGCTGGCGAATGCTAGAAAGAAGACGAAAGACGTCATGCTACCATCGGCCGTGAACAACGTTCCATGCAAGGTCGCAGAGCAGTGCAAGCACAGGAAAAGATGCGCGCGTCATTCTGCCCGCCATCGTGAAGGAAGAGAACACTACTTACGCAACATCATTCGACGACGAGATAGCATTTCAAAAGTAGCAAACATGTAGGCATAACGTACACCAGAGTCATGGGTGCAGCCAAGGGGGAGGGTGGTCTAACTTTCCCCTCTCCCATCAGAAAACAATATATGGCTACGCTTCATACTAGAGAAGATTATATGAATGTAGTTATAGTATAGTATTATTATAAATACGCTATTGACGCGAAGCACCATTTACACTCTTTGAAGATGGCAGGCAGACATGCTCAAGTTGCTGTAGCCTGTAGTTGTATAGCCTACAAATTAGCGTATGATGCCGTTTCTTACTGCCCCTCACATTTCGGTCAGTGTATATATATGGCACAGTTTGCATTTTCCAGTCCTACTACTGCGCCTATCTTTTTTTTTCTTGCACTTTTTTCTCTGATGCAAACGCTTGTTGTTAATAAGATTTTATCGCGAACTAAAGACATGCATCTTTCTTTTTTATTTGGTTTGTCATTAAGGCGTTTGGTAAACCACGGCACTTATTCAAACATTCCTGACATTAAAACACTGTTGCAGGCAAGCGAATGTGTGCAGCCTCCACCCTTAACAAGATCAGCAGTGTGCCGAACGCAGGGGTCTAAAAAGACTAACTGTTAAGAAAAATTTCACAAGAGAGAGAGGGGAGGGGGAGGGCTGCAGCTCATAAAATTAGTATGAAACACGCATGAAGGAGTAAGAGAGACGTACAAAACACAAAAAAGTCAAGACCCTCATTAATTAAGCCAAATACGGAGATGAAGTCACTGCATTCAGTTGACGCTTCCATTCACTGTCGCGAGCCCTCAAAAATGAATGCGAGGAGAGCAAGCGAGGCTTCTTTACAGACTTAAAAATTGTAATGCTTTGTTATTCACTCAGCCTCATTCCGCGTTGGTGATGGCCGAGTTTACAAATGTCTCTATCTCATTATGCCACGCACTGTTTTATTTTTTTTAGTCGACATGTGCCTGGTCTGAATGACAGAGTGACTCGCCACGTATTGCTGCTCCCTGAGTAAGCTAATAAGTGGAAGATTGAATAAAATAATTTCTTCGCAGAATTATCATTCTGTGTGGAGCGGCCTTAGTTCAACAGGGGGCCTTTTTTTCTGTGTTGGTGGTAATATATACGTCGGACAGTATGTGCAAAGCCCACATAGTTACGCTGAGAATTTAGGGTAACAATATGGGCAGTGAAAAATACTTGTTTTATGCAGACTGCGTGCGGGCAGCATGAGTCGCGGTTGATAATAATGCATTCGGCTCAATATTTTAAAATAATGGCGCAACTTTTTTTATTATAACGGGGACCCCGTACCATTATCTCGGCTTTCTCTCTACACCGCACATCACTCACCTTGATCTAGCACTCATTGGTAACGACATACTTTTCTCACCGCAAAAGTGAGCAGCCAAGTTTTTTCTTTCCCTACCAAATATTTATTATCACAAGTTATGCTACGCACGGTACTATGTTTTCGAAGGTGCTTCAGATCTACGAATCCAAGTTGTTTTCTCTTTTTTTGTAAGTGTTGACACTGAAATCTCTTGCTTTGCATCCGTTAACCACAGCTTTATGAACTGGTCTAGCTTGAGTTCACAATTTCAAGCTTACCTTTTGCATCTCACACATTGCAGATATTCTTCTGAGACTATAGGCTCACAGACTCGTCATACAAGTATACTCGGTCTTGCATGAATTTTGACTCGGTGTACTGCAGTCACCACGATATATGCAAGCAGAAAATGCTGTGTGCTTAGCGCCAGATATGGCTAACGCTCTCCTATGGCGCTTCTCAGATCGGAAAGCGGGATCAATATTCCATCAGCCTGAAAACAAAGACAGACAAACTAATCAAGTACGAGGTGTAAATACTGGATAGCCGCCATGTTCACTCCATTTCTCTGGGATATCCCTATAGATGACTCTTGCAAAGCTTTGAAATATCCTGACCATATAGTTCCTTTCTCTTCTTTCTCCCCGAAATTGATAACAGCAAGAAGCAAAGTAGAATTTTCGCTTTTGCTTGGTCAAGGTGCAGCAATATCTCGCTCACATTTCAAAATAGAAATTGAAGCGAAAAGACCGCAATGACGAAAAAAAGACCCATGTTACATTCTTTCGTTACTGAAACACATGCCACTAATCCCCCATGCCCCCCTCCATCGCCCACCCCCTGATTTACTTATATTGCTATACAATGTTCCTGAGTCGCATTGAATAATTACTTATTACACCATAATGTTCCTCAAGCAACGGGAAGTGCTCGCCAATATGGTAGCGGAGCTGCTGCTTATAAGACCATTGTGAGAGTGTAGCTAGTGACAATAAAAATACGACCTTGAGAAAGTAGGCAATATTGCGAATAAGGCTACTGACGTGTTTAGCAGCCTTAATAAGAACGAAGCTCTTGAAGTAAAACATTGCGTGCACCCACCCACCTACACATACAAAAAAAAATACTCTCCGCACCGTTGCTTACAGCCATGCCCACTGACCAAGGAAGAATAAAAAAATTGCTAGAGTGGAAATGAATGCCTAAGAGTGAAGCCGTGCCTCTGGGAAGATGGCGCTGCAGCATCCATCTTACTATGGACATGATAAAGTATCACCATTCAGCGATTAAGATCGGAGCATTTCTCTCGCAAGCCGAACAAGTTTACTATGGAAATTTTTTGGATTAAATAGTGGTCGAAATGCGTCTTAGAGTAACTAATTTTCCTTGGTAAGCCTGCAATCGGAGGCGAAGTTCTTTTGAGATTCAGTCACCCATGCTCGTTTCTGTGTGGTATTTCGTCGGGAACAGCTATCTTTTATTATAGAACTAACGTAGCATTTACACTAACATATCAAAGCTACTTGATCTCTAAGTGGACACTTTCAGAAAAATGCATGTCTCTGCCATCTTTGCAGTAGCAAAAGCTGACTTCATTTCTGCTGGCAAAGCCTTGCGAAAGCTTCCACTCCAGCATCATTTTTTCTTCCTTGCCACTGACGGAGACAGTTCGCATAGCCGTCGCGCCACGCCACGTTTTCCGGCGTGGCGCGAGCCGATTACGAGCAACGAAAGGCGCACGCTTCGACCGTGGGTGCCACAGCCATCTTTGCACGTTAGTTATAGCGCTGGTGTGTGGATATTGATGCATGGTTTGTGACAGACTGTGGTTGGATTGACCGTCTACGCCAAGGAAAAACCTAGCATACCAGCCATCGAGGCCATGCTAAGCCCGCAAGATCAACCACTTGCACTGCTTTTAGGCTTTACAAAGTGAAAACTTTTTTTTTAACGGAGAAAACTCTTATGACCCCGTGTGCTCAGATTTGGGTGCACGTTAAAGAACCCCAGGTGGTCAAAATTTCCGGAGCCCTCCACTACGGCGTCTTTCATAATCATATGGTGGTTTTGGGACGTTAAACCCCACAAGTCTATCTATCTAAGCTGTTATGAGATCAGAACAAGGGTCGCAAAATCACAACAAGAGTGTGCTGTAGTTGTGCACCGCCACCGCTGGTGTCCGTAACCACAATCGCATGAGACATAAAAAATAAACTTACAAAATAAAAACACCAACGGCACAACAGGATTCGAACCTGGGTCCTCTGGCTGACAGCCGAGTATTCTACCACGGAATCACGCTGGTGCTTGAAACTCCGTTGCAAATTCGCCTTAGGCAGGCTTGATTTCGGGAGTGGAATCCCATTATAGTATTAGTAATAAAACGTTTTAGAACATCAAAGGAACAGCCAGGCGTCACGCAAGGCGAATTGCGTGAAGAGTGGGGGTCGTCCAGTGCTACAACCCATTACAAAAGCTTGTTCTTGTTCACCTATGAACTGTGGCGCATACCCCCTTCAGGCATAGTTATTTATCGTCGTCAGCCACTGCATAAAAAAGTTTGCCTAAAATTCTTTGCAAGTGTGTTGCGAACACCACGCTTCCCCGAATAATCACGAAGGATAGCATAGTGAATGCCGGCCTACTACACATCTTGTGACTGCTTATTCCGTAATTGAGAAGTAAAAACAGCGCAAAAGTATAGACAAGGACAGAGGAAGAGACGACACCGCGCTGAACTCGCAATGGCGTGCTAGTGCGCTCGTAGCAGTTACTCAAGGAGTGTTCAGAAATAGGCTCTGAAATGCCTTAGAAGTGTGGCAGCTTGGCCTAGTTGGTATGGCATGACGATAGTTATAGCGCGTCTTTCGTGTCCTTCTTGTCTCTGTGTCGTCGTTTTGTTCTCGCGCTATAACTATCGTCTGAAATGCCGTTCTTCCAGCTTTCGCTGTCACTGTTCTACGTGTTCCAGGCTGCCATCACGGTATTTTTGCAATACCACGTTTATGCCCCGCCACGGTGGTCTAGTGGCTAAGGTACTCGGCTGCTGACCCGCAGGTCACGGGATCAAATCCCGGCTGTGGCGGCTGCATTTCCGATGGAGGCGGAAATGTTGTAGGCCCATGTACTGAGATTTGGGTGCACGTTAAAGAACCCCAGGTGGTCAAAATTTCCGGAGCCCTCTACTACGGCGTCTCTCATAATCAAATTGTGGTTTCGGGACGTTAAACCCCACAAAATCAATCAAATCAAAGCAATACCACGTTTATGAATGGGACGTGTAGGGAAGGATAAAAGCACGTGCAATTGCTAACGTTCTCTAAAAAATCTTTAAAAAAAAAAACTTCACCACACGGGTTTGCATATACGTACGTTTCTGGCTGCCATTACGACGTGGGGGACAAACGTCAACGGCGCGATTCGGAAAACGTGACACCACTTCTGGTACGCGTTACGCTCGTCCTTCATATCTTTGAGTTAGGGTTGGGCCGCGATCGATAAACACTGTGGGCCATTTTCAATTCGCACTCGCTCGTGTGCGACAAACCAGGATAAGCTATCGGCAATGCTTGATCTACACGTGTTCTTGCGCCAGCATTCATTTTTGTTTTCTTCAGTTGCAAAACCAACGCACTAAAAGAAGTACGCCCCGCGGGGCGCTTTCTGTGTGCGTAAGTCGACTCGTCAACTTCGTCTGTCGAGGCCACTGACGTTGGAAGGTCTGGCCGCCGCGTATGAACGAACAGTCTGGCAAGGACGGGGCGTCCCTTTGAGAGGACACAGAGAAGGAACTCATTTTCTAAATGCGCTTCCACTAAATTGAAGATGGCCCCGCTGTCGAACCATGAATCAGGAAAGCATCAGTGACGACAGGCACGTCGCAATATTCTATAGCCAATAATGCTGACTTAGCCTTTATTTCCGGCTGGATTTCCGTATATTCTAAAAAACATTGATAAAGGGAAGACAATGGGGACAATAATCCCAGTGTGTTAGGTTATAATATAATGAACGAAAGTTTCAACGAAAGGTTTACGATCAAGAGAATCTGCTTTAGATATACAGACTAAGAACGGTAATATAACATGTGTTTCGAATCGCGTTTCAGTGTATGAATCTGTGATGCCTGCTATGTACCAACTGGCACATTCATTGCTATCATAAAGGGCATAAAATGCTTGACCACAAAGAAAAACGGTCAACTCCGTAGCTTTGTCAAGAATATATTTCACACGTGTTGTGTTTGCCAAAAACTTCTTGTTGTTGTGCGTTGTTTCTTAAAACATGATTGAAAAAAGGGGCATTATTTGTGTGTATTTACGCGCCGAGAACGGTTACTGGGAAAGAAGTATAGCTTCCATTCATCGATCTCCGCAGCAGAGAGAGCATCCGCATAGGACAGAAACCGCCGGCTCAGACGTGGTGGTCGCTTAAATGAAGCGGCCCACTTCAAAGAGGAGGAAACAAAAGAATAAAAATGACAGAGGCAAAACGCAAGAGCGCGGTTAACCGCCGGCCCCGACCCCAAAACCGGAGCTCGCGGTCGAACTTCAGCTCCGTAGAGCTAGCAGCCCTCGTCACAACGGCCTTAGCTCTGATGGACGCACTGCAGGGCCGAGAGCGAAACTCTATAGTTGCAAGAGGCGAATTATTTTTTTGGATATCTCTATATGCCCCTTTGAGCATGCGTGTTGAGACTTTTCAAGTGTCGGCGAATATCTTGCCACTAACACTACAACAGTTCGTTGCGGCGCACTCTGTTAAAACAAATAATTAGAAGTTTGCTAAGTTTGCTGACTCCCCTCAATCCCCAGTCGTACACAACGCAAGTTCATTCACTACTTGTCGGGTGACTATATTCTGAATCACTTATAATTGGGAAGGCATTAAGGTGTGGTGATGCTAAGTTTGAGGGTGCGGGCTATATCCATAGCCATAGTGGTCACATTTTGGTGGGGCGGAAATGCCAAAAGCACTTATGTGCTTAGATTATAGGTGCATGTTAAACCACCTCAGATGGCATAAATTATTCCGAATTACCACACCACGGCGTGCCTCACAATCATATTGCGGTTTCGACATGTGACCGCCAGCAATTATTAGTACTTGAGAAACAGAAATGAAGATATATCGTATGCGACTTGAGTTTTATGTCTTTTCTATCCCGAATTCACCCACTGAAGGGCTAACGTAATACTTCCAGGTCGTGCATGCAAAATCTAATTGCATGCGAACACGTGACTCACCCGTGATCGGAGCACCTAAAAAACATATGACGCTCCTGATAAATTCTCAGATAACGAGGATGCTGCAGATATTCGGGAGATCCAAATGAACAGATATACGAACCTATCGAGGCTGCATAAAATCTATTCTACAAAGTGCCAGGACGTCTGTCCATGGTGGGGTGGCAGGCGAACGCTCTTTCATATCTCATGGGGGTGTGAACTTAAACAAGCAGGTTTAGACAAATTTCTAAACCATAGGCTAGACTTCAAAATGGCGCAGTGGGAGGCCCATCTCGCCAGCTCGGGCCCGGACATGCCATTCGCGATCATAGATCAAGTACACCGGTCGGTGAAAGCCAGTGGAGCTCTGCAGACCTAGGGCATGACCCAGTTAGCTCGTGAATTCCTCCTTCACGTAACCATGACACGTGGCAGAGATGTATACATTGCGTACGATTATATCTAGAAGAATTCATTGCTCAAGTCTCAAAGCTGCCAATGAATCTAGCTACTTACTTAACGAAGGTACACGATGACAGTCCTGATGCTTCGGGACACCATGTGATGTGTTCATTGTAGATTTCCCGACCAGTATTCGTCACTGGTGAGTTTTCGGGTGGCTTTCAAGTTATGACCGGTTGTCAGTCAAATTAAGGTATGAGGCCAAGTAGAAAAAGTGAATTTTTTTGAATGCCACTTCCCAGTTTTATGCCCAATTTATTGCCATTCATTTTGCTTCATTAACCTTCGGTCTACGCAGTATTTTTCGTAAGATATAAACAAAAATGTTCGACCACTATCACCCACGAAACCGAAACGGAAATCGCTATTTTTAAGTCAATCGTTAGATTAACTTGGTATGTAGTATTTTGTTGCCAATTTAGCACTCGTATAAAGAGCGAACATGTATGAGTGCTTTAAAAGTGCTGTTAACACATACTTTTTAGTGATGCAAGTCGATCTTCTAACGCGGTGAGCGCATAACGTAACATGTGTTTTTCACGCTCAAGGACACTTATGTGAGCCTGTAAACTGTCGTATTTCCTTTATTTACGAAATGCGTCATTTCAATAATGGTCACAGAAGCACATTTGTTATTATTTTGATTGCAAATATATGCACATTCTCACCTCGATTTTGCCGCTGGCGTCAGCGTCGACATCGCCGTCACTCTCCGTATATGTACACGTATCTATATATACCGAAACGCAAGAATAAACCAATCCAGAAAAAGACTCTGGCGCACGGTATCGAACGTGGGACCTCTGTACCGTGAGTGTGAAGCGTTAAACACTGAGCCACCGAGGAGCACGTCCTTGAACGGTCAAACTGCAAGCTATTTGTATCTACCGCTTACCGCTGGTGACGGGCATCTCGGGGGGATGACTATCGCATTTTCAACATTACCAGCAAGATGGCACAATGAGCACGCGTCGCCACGTCGACACCACACGGCGGCGTGCGCTCTCATCTCCCACGGGTACTTTGCCCCGTGAAGAGGAGGAAGGTGGACGCTCACTCGCGCACCCTTATTTCGGGGGGGGGGGGGGGGGGGTCGTACGTTTTGGCTGGCTTTGGACGTTCACCAGAACGATTCTGTTGTAGCTACCGGGTGCACAAAGGTCACTGCAATCGGTGCACAGTCTCCGTTTGCGAAAAGGGCGCGCTCTTCAAACACTGCGAAGTAACAACTGAAACGCTTATACGCGTTCATATGTTCCTGTGAGTACGTTTTGTGCGTCATTTGTGCGTGAGAAGCGCGGGGCACCTTGTCATTCTGCGCATGACTTGCCTTGCGTTCTGCGCATGAACGCGATAGCAATTTGGGATCGACCCTCACCCCCACACTGGAAAATCGTTCCTCACAAACCATCGGCACCGTAGCGTGAGAGGAACTCGTCATGTCACTGTTGCTGCAAAACAGGCTCCAAAAATTACATTATCCGCTAGAAAAGAGGTACACAATAGTAAGATCCACGATGAAACTGGTCACTCTTAGTGAGAATTTTAGCCCTCTCGAGTATCTGGGGTAAACACTGCACATATTTCAATTCTGCTTTGATGACTTTTTCAGAACCCACATTTCTGACTGTGACTTGTTTTCGTGCGCAAGAAGTCTTAGCTTTTTTACCAATTAACATTTTTGTTAAATCTTGGCATACTTTCTCATCACACTATTCGGCGTGCACTGAACCTCAATGAGCAAAATCGTGCCACAAGATTTAATAGGGCTATACGAAGGTGCCCTAATGTTAGTGCATACGTTTTGTTTTCTTTATCAGCTCTCATTTGGTTTGGTTCATTGCATGGGCCGAAGCTTATATATTAGCCTGTAAAAATTTTGAACAAGCGGAAATTGAGTGACGAGTGTTCGCATAAGGCATACTTTTAATGAAATTTGGAAATACAAGAAATTAACATAAAATATGACTTGATTTAAAACGCTCATATGTGCCTGAAAACATGTGCTTTATATTGAAGACTATTTTCTATTCATTACTGCTTTAAAAAAGAATTCCGTCACTTGGTCTTATATCTCATGATCGTAGCAGTATAAGGCTCGTGTGGCACGTTTTTTCTTTAAACATACAAAGAAAGCAGAAATGCATGCCACGGAATAATTGAAAGAAAAACGAGCATGCTGTGTTTCCGCAATAATGATTGTTGTGATCTCGCAACAACGTCTTCAAACCAACCCGCCAAGCGGGATCTTTTGCCTTGCTCATTACCAGAGTAACGCAGATGTTTGCTACAGCAGCGGAAGCCACCGAAGAGTTACGAGCAAGCCTTGCAGTTTACAATTGGGCGCATGGTACACAGACGTCAGACATAATCCGGTACGGCTCAGAAAACGCTTAGCTAACCATTCGGCGGATTGTGAGTTACCCTTTTAGCTGGCATCGTATGCAGATGAAGCATGCCAGTGAAAAAATAAAACAAAAGGTAAATTACAGTCATATCATACTTGCGCTTGCGCAAATAGAAAACGACGCGTGCGCGCATTTTTGCGGGTAAGCTGCAACGGCAGCGCCCGGTAGTTATCAGAAAAAAAAAGATAAGCGGGGGGTAAAGGGAGACACAGAAGGGAAAAAAACGATTTCTTTGCGGTTGCTAATATGAGAAAAACGAAGAAAAGCAAGTGGTATGTCTTTAAACGTATTGGAGCGTGCCGCAAATAAACTAACGTCAGCATGCTGATGCAATAGTTTGTGCATGCGCTGCTTGTAGTGGACGCTTTATGGTTCTCTGCCGATAGCTATTGTTCGAGTCAAAATATGATTCAAGCAGGGCACTTTTCTTTCTCATGTGATGTTTCTTATTTTCACTCAAATGGCGCCCACATATCTGCTTCCCGAAGCTTCCGGATCAAGGTGAAGCGAAGAAATGACAAAGAAAAGGTGAAAGACAAGGGCTCGGCGGCACCGACGCGCAAAATGAAATGAGGGAGGCTCCTGAACGGGCAGCGGCCGCCGAGGTTCGCTGAAAACAGCATCATTAAGATAAGACCAGATTAATGGCATTTTCGCGGTGCGTCCGGTCATTCGTGATTTATCCGTGAATTCTTAGAGGGCCGCCAGGCTACTTTCTCTTCACAATAGCGAGCATATGTCCTGCCGACTCGAACCCTCGAACCGCGCACAGATCCCCGAGCGTATAAACCTCGGGCCGTGGGGACCCGTTCCACTCGGTCGGCCACTGAGCAGAGCTAGACGAGATTGCTATTGCGCAAGGGTAGCTGTCGCTGATAAGGTGCATCGGGTTACGGTAATTCATAACCCCGTGCGTTCGATTAGAGATCTGCGTGCATATTGTGCTCGCATATGGTATAAGCCTGCCACGTGGCCCCACGCTCGTTTTCATCGCGGTGCCCATGCTGTAAAAGCGAGAGCACAGGTGTCATGTGAGAGAAGGCATGGCTTTCAATCTTTTTGTGAATAGGAACTATTGAATGGGTTTTATGGCTGGAATAATAATAATTATTATTGGAGTTCAAGAGGCCAAAATCAGCATATGATTATGAGAGACGCTGTTGTGAAGGTCTCCGGAAATTTCGACCACCGGAGGTTTTTTTAACGTGCACCTAAATCCAAGTACACAGGGCTCAAACATTTCAGCCTCCATCAAAAGTGTGGCTGCCGCGGCTTGGATTCGATCCCGCGACCTGCGGGTCAGCTGTCGAGTACCTTAGCCACTAGACCAGCAGCTGGAAAGAGTATCACTCTAAAGCATATGATTAATTTACTATGGCACGCACAAGGTTACTCATTTTACAGCGTACGAAGACTGCAGTAGGATACGAATGTCAGCAAACTCCGTCCTCACGGCATGCCACCGCTGCGACCTGGAGTCAAGCCGTTCTCTAGAAGTCTACATGAGTGGTACTCATCTGGTGTGCTTCGAGCACTACGAGTCGGCGCTTGCAGGATATGAGAAATTAGCAGAATATCAGTTGTCATGCGTTAGCTGTGGCTGCAGAAAATTGAAAATGCAACAGAGTTGGCGGGAAGGAACACTTCAGCATGATGGTTTATCTAATTTCTTAATTAGTTTTCCGCTTGGTGCTCTTCTAACTCTACTCTGTCGTGTATAAACAGGTGACAAGTATTGATAAAGTTCATGTTTGCCCCTATGGACGTCATTACAAGAAGGGGAAGGGGATAGTGTGGGCAATGATATAGGTTACATACCCCAGCAGCCCAATTTAGTTAGTCACTTCAGTTACAGTTCAATATCTATTACGATGCTGGATTGAACTCTGCACAAACAGATATCAACCATACCCATTTTGAGCAATATTATAATGTATACGTCACTCTCAAGGTACAAGTAGACCAGTTCTTTTTTTTTGTATTCCTGCCATTGCTATTACGATTTCACGCCACCTTTTTCAGTACTTACTGAAAGCGTACTTATTTCACTGCTATTCAAGCTTCGCAATGTCACATAGCGTCGAACGAAACTTTGGAGTTCAGTAGGCAGCTCGTAAAATGTGTATATAACGCTTATCACTTTTATCCTGATAATGATTACCGCTGACTGCTCAGCCAAAACTTTATATTCAGCTTCAGATGTCACTAAACCACCACCTTGCATCTTGCAAAAAAAAGTGATTTATGGAAGATTTTCAATGCAGTTGGGTCGCTTTTAGCAAAGATTTAGCAGCCCAGCGAACTGCACAAGCCTTATTGCGGCAGTTGGCACAAGAAAGAAATGGCTCTCAAGATGTTTGTTTCTTTTGTCTCTCGGCTACTTTGCGGCTTAAAATGACCACAATATTTATTCGTGATTTGTGGGGAATTTGGGGTTTACTTCTTTGTTACTTTGTACTTCAATTATTAACCAAGCTGCGTTCGAGTAAACCTTTGCGTACGTTGGCTTGAGTAATAAGAGGCAACACTTTTTTATTTTTTTGCAGCGTCAGCATGCGTTCGGCGAAGCAGTCACCATTTTAGTTTCACACACCAGCGCATTTGGCGCACGATAAACCAAGACCGAATATGAATGGTCAGTGTGTCGCTTTTATTTACGTACATTCCTTGCTCATTCGGATTTCATTGGACTATACCACCAGCGCACGGTATAATGAGAAGGGCGCTGGGTGAATCGATGGTTTCGAATTAGTAACGATTCTGGCACCTCCTTAACGAGACTCGGCCGAAACACCAAGGCGTGCCTGCCTGCCGCGGGCCAAATCAGTGGAGTTGGCTCTTCGTAGACGTCATGCTGTCCATGACAGTGTGTGAGCAAATGAGCATCAAATATCAACATTCAGGTGCAACGGAGGTTGGTATCACTCAAGGTTGGAGCGCTTACTGTCTATAGGTGATTTTCCCGTTAGCAGAATCACCATCTCGAAGCGGTGCGTGCTCTTTTCGTTCTATTGTTCATCATCGTCACTCCCGTTGATTTCTGTGTAGCGGGACATGGACAGTTATAGTATACCGGGCTTACCGGGATACCGGGCGTACCGTGATACCAGTATCGAAGTGCGCATGCGCAGATACGTACGTTACCCGTACCGCTTACCGTATATACGCGCGGTATTTTTTATATTTAAGGTTACCGTGGTAGCGTAAGTGTACGTAGTGTACGTAAACATGACGGCGCTCTCGGACGCCCGCTTCGTAGTGATTTTGGCGTAGTTGTTGAAAGATTCACTTTGTTCGCTGCAAACGACTGTTTAAAGTGGCTTCGCTTGCCTTCAATTAGCTTTGACAACCGAGTATCACGAATTAGTTGGCGTACTTTTTGAGATAGCTTCCCTTTTCGAACTCGTCTAGGCCTAACTACAAGATCGATCTAAACAAATCGGCAACATAATAGGCAGTTCTAGAATACCGTTTGCAAGCGCTGCGGGCGTTGCGGGCGTAGCGGGTGACATATGAGTTTTATAATAGCGTCTACTCTGCTGCAAACCGCAACGCCAGATCGCAGCGACACCGTAGCCTCGAGACCAGCGCTTGCGGGCCACATGCGGGCCGCCATCACCGCACGCAATTTCGGATTTTCTGCGTGTGGTCCGCGAACGCCGACTCGCGTTACGACGCATTCGCAGGGGCAGCGACCGCATCGCAAGAGCTCGCTGTGTGCTATTTTAAACTCCCTAATTTTTTTCGCGTTTGGTGCGTGGTTAATATTTAATTGCTTTTATTATTAGTAAAATAAACTTGTAACAATGCTTCGCGCTGTAGCATAGGCAAGCATCCTTGTTTTCTTTTCCTCCTTCACTGTCTTTAACTTATTAACCATCCCATAGGTAGCGCCACCATCCCAGCTGGGGCACGTAAACCACGTTAACGTTATCCCGCTAAACTATTAGACGCTGTACACAAACGGTAACGTCATTCCATTGACCTCCACTATCACGTTAACCATAAACTATAACTGTCTAATGTACCATTAGAGTTTATCGGGATACCGGTATGGAAATGCGCATACGCATGTACGCTAAACGACCCGTAGCTTTCTCCGCTCGCGCGCTAGTTTTGAGATTTAATTTAATACTGCCTAGAATTTTACGTCCCGAAACCTCGATTCATTTGTGGGAGACAACGTAGTGGGGGGATGCCGGAATTCGGACTGTGGTGCTCTTTGACATGCACCAACATGGCGTCTCTAGGATTGCGCTAGCTTCCACTAGAATGCCACCACCAGGGCTGGGAATGAAACCGTGACCGTCGGGTCGGCAGCCGGGCGCCTGATCCACCTTGTCCGACAGTTTTCAGATTTAGCGTTTTCGTTTGTGCGTGTTAACTTAGTGCACGTATGACACGGTAAGATTCTCGCTTTGAACTCGATTTAGCATTGATGTGCGCGGATCCACTTCTTTCGTAGCAAACGACTGTTTAAAATGCTTCGCTTGCTTTGAGGCAGCTTCGGCGACCATGTATTACGCAAACATTTGTGTAGTTTTTGTTTGACACCCGCTATCTATTTAGAATGTTCCGATGCCTAAACTGGGAGATCGGTGTAAAGAAATCTGCCACATGAAAGATATTTGCTTATGGTGCGTATAGCAAAAAGCGCCAAGCCTGCGCGGAAGGCGCAGCACAGTCACAGCGAAAGCTAGAAGAGCGGCCTTTCGGAACCTTTGAAAACACTTATTGGGTAACTACTGCATGCACACTTGCTTGGTACCCACTAGGGCATTAATAATAAAACATTTTGGGTAGTATAGGCCGGCATTAGCTATGCTATTTTTCGTCATTACTCTGAGAAGCGTCGTATACGATAAACACTTGCGAAGAATTTAGCGCCAATTGTTCATGCATTGTCTGCCGACGATGAGGAATTATGGCTGAAGTGAATATGCGCCACAGTTAATAGGGGAAGAAGAAAAAGCTCTTTTTTATTGGGTTGGAGCATTGGACGACCACGCGTTACGCTATTCGCATTGTGCGACGACTGGCTGTTCTTTCGCTGTTTTAAAACGCTTCATAAGCCATATTAATGCGATTGGTTTCCCGACATCAAGCCTGCCTAAGACAAGTTTGCCATCAAGTACTGAGCACCGGTGTGGATCAGTGGTAGAATACTGGGCTGACACGCAGCGGATCCGGATTCGAGTTCCTCTGTAGCATTAGTGATAGGTTATTCTTTTCTTTTTCTCATTTCACGCGATGTGGTTACGGACACCGGCGGCGGCGGCGGACAACTGCGTGTACCCGAGTTGTGATCTCATAACAGCTTTCGCTGTATTAATCATTCAATTTTATTGTTACTACGAAAAGAAGTAATACTGCTGCTTGCGGAGATATTGGTGGGCATTCTCACTTCTTTTTTAATTGGTGGTGCCGCCGCCAACGCTTGGGCACGTATACGTTACTCCACTAAACTAAACGTGCTGTCTGTAACGAACGTTTGCTGCACGTTAACCCTATTCGCTTAACCCCCACTGTCACGCTACGCTAAGCTATAACTGCCTAATAACCTGATGGGCCAGCAAACGAGTACAGAGAGACAGAAAGAAAGAAAATAAGATAGAACAAAACCTAAAAAGAAAAAAAATTCTAGATGAGAAAAAGCTCAAACGCAGGCTTTCGTGATTCCACGGCTAGCGTTGTAACCACTCGGCTATCCAGGCGCCCAAGCGGAGCACAACGTAGCCTTGTATAGTAAAGTATATAGCAAGAGGATCAGAAAGGGATGTGAAGTGGAGAAGTACATATGTGAAAGTGAAGAGGAGGAAAGAGAGTAAAGAATAGCATAGAAAGAATGAGACCGACAGTGAAAGAGATCTAAATGCAAAAAATGACATAAAAAGATTGTAGGGGAGGGAGAGAGAGAAAAAAGAATCAAATGTGAAAGAGAGAGAGAAACAGAAAAGGACGGAAGAGAGAAAAAGTGTGGATGAGGGACAAGAAAGGGAGGACGGGAAAGGTTATAAAGCACATCCCAGACAGAATGAGCATGACGAAAAAAGATGGATAGAAAAGGGGGAAAATTTGTAGAAAGAAACAAAAAAGCCAGTAATGCCAGAAAAAGAGAAAAAAAGAGCAAAAAGAAATAGAACAGTAAAAAAAAGCTGCCCACATTCGCACTTTTTTTTAGGGGCACACCTACTTAAAGTTGAGGCTTAATCCGTTGCTGGCGCTGCCATTTGTCGCAGCCGATAACATGCAAGTAACCCTCTATACGCCTTGACGATCACTATGACGATGATGATCACGGACAATGACTGGCTTCTGTGGTATACCACGTCTCAATATGCTCTACTTCGCCTTTTGTTTGACTGGAAACAACCGAAAAGCACCACGGAAACGTCCCCTACTTTGTATTTGCCAACTTCAGGCTATGGATCCGATACCAAAACGCAGTATTAGTGAAGGGGAAAAAAAGACTCACATTTCAACGCAGCATACCACTTTGACCAATGAACAGTGTATATAACCGTACACCGCTTTGTCCAACTTTTACATGCTGAGTGGTCAATGCCACGTTTGATTTACGGTAATGCCGAATGGTCCTACTGCTTCGCCCATTCATTATTATTCACTTTATCGATATGCTGTAATAGTTTTCCGCAGTTGATTAGTTATTGCTTGGTACAAAAGTAATGTACGTGGTTTTATGTTGAACCCGCATAGAGATAATCGATTTGGCTCCCTGAATGCTTCCTGCTCGTATTCGAACACTGTTTTTCAATAAGCCATTGCTAACTCTGACATCCGGACATTTTATTCTATATACTTGCTCTTTCCACCTGAAATGGCGCATGCTAGCAAACACGATAGATTTTTAAAATATTTGTCTTCCTCATTCCAAAGCGTTCTTCAAACCACTGTAACGTGCGTTTTATTGGTGATATTGCAGAATATTATACCACTCTTTTTTGTTTTTTGTTTTTCTAGCGCGAAGCTTAGGTTCTTAAAGTATGAATAGCGAAAACAACCCCGCATATACCTGCTTCTACTCGGAAGCGATAGTTATCAAAAGTAGCCATCAAGCAACTTTTGAATAGCGTCTGATTGATTGATATGTGGAGTGTAACGTCCCAAAACCACCATATGACTATGAGAGATGCCCAGTGGAGGCCTCCGGAAATTTCGACCACCTGGGGTTTTTTAACATGCACCTAAATCTGAGCACACGGGCCTTCAGCATTTTCGCCTCCATTGAAAACGCAGCCGCTGCAGCCGGGATTCGATCCCGCGACCTGCCGTTCAGCTAGACCACCGCGGCGCGGTTCCGTATAGCGTCTGTATAGCACACCCTTTTTAGCTGGCCACTCGGAAGTGATAGCGCTGTCGAGTAGCTGGCTAAAAAGGCTGTGTTGCATACGCTGAGTCACGGTTTGGCATGTTTGACATCTGCTGAGTCTCGAAACTTGGAATGCGAAGTACCTACAGCAAAATTCCATTCAGCTACTTGGAGTAGGCGGCATCAGCTCTTGGCTTCACGAGTGGTTGTTTTATTTTAATGTGAAGTTCGAAATCTTGTGTAGTTTGAAAACTTGTAGCCGACCAATTTAAAGAGCGTTATGAAACAAAGACTGCACTGCAGGCACTTTCATAGCATGCCTTTACAAAGAATGGCGTCGCTTGCCAGCAGACATGACAGCGCATCCGACTTGCCCATCAAGTGCTCACTTGGCAAACTTTCAAACCAACTTGCACTGCCTGCGGAGACTAATGAACGTGAGAAAACTCTATGAACCTCCCAAGATCATTAAGGAGCGTACGTGCTGTGATGGGAGCTTCACAAAGAGAAACAGATGCAGCGTGTGTGGCCACGCGCTTCGCACCAAGCGAGCCAGCCGGCGTCCCCGCAGCGGTCCCTTTTCGGCGGTCAGCAGCGGTATCGGTCCCTGTCCCGCAGCCCGAGCCGCGCTCCCTGAACTTGATCTGCAGCCGTCGGAGTAAATTGGATCAGCGTAAAGCTGACGGCGGTCCAAGCCGGTGGCGGCACGTGACCGCCCAACGCACTGCACTAACCCTCCTCCCCATCGCCGTCCGTGCCACGACGACGAAACACAAACGGTCGGGCCAATTCGATTACGGGCTCGGGGTTCGACCGACCGCTGCAGCGGTGCGTTGACTATACGGGTTGGCGTGGCGAAGAAGTGTGTAACGTTGTCTAAGCGCCGACGGGTTGCGCCCGGCTATACGGGACTCGATCTCCACAGAGTCTTCGGGAGCGGCGTGCAGCCTGCATCATCTTCCTGCGGCGGATGGCTTTGTCGCGCTGTGTACAGGTGCGGCCATGGACTTGTGAATTTGTGTTGGCCCTTAATATTCATCACTATACGTTGAATTTATTATATTCTATTATCTATAGGGAGTATCGGGATCCTCACTCAGTTTCTTAAAACATTCTTGAAGCGCGAGGAGCCGATGCATTCCATGCGAAGTTCGTCGTCCTGTTTAATGCTATAAAGGAAGATCAGATAGAACCACCTCTTACGTGCATGTCCTGTTTTTTTTTATTTCTTATTGTATTAAGCAGAGAAACAGCTGTTTCCACAAACATGTTCACATGCACGTGCGTTAGCTGAATTGAGTAAATGGGCTCTTTTATTCCTCAGTAGAACAGAATAGTCCGCACATTTTCAACTGCTTGCATATCACCTACGCAAAAAACATGCTAAGAAATCAAAGCGCATAAAATTACGACGAAATATGCCTGAACCGAGAAGCAACTTGTAAATTCGAATGTTGCTTTTTCATTTTTTTATGAAAAGGAAGTCAATATTATAAAGTATAGGTCTATAAAAATATATGACAACACGCCGGCAAACATCAAACGTGTCGAATACTCAAATGCTTGCCATCACGTATCGAGGCTAGCGGCGTTTCATATCTCCGTATACAGCGCCTTGAAAATGAGGCTATCTGTACCTTCTTTCAAGATGTTACGTATATAGGGTGTGCGAATGTCGATGGTCAGCAAATATACTTAAATGTCCTTGTCGGACAAAGCATGCGCAAGTATTGCCAGGAGAAATTTTATGTTTTGCTGAATGTATAATTCATAAAATTTAGGTTTGTGCATTTAAAGGGTTCACCACGCAAGATATTAGTTACACCCTTTGCCTAATTTTGTATATTCAGGTGAGAATGTGTACCCAACAGGGGACTGCAGAGCGCTTCTGGTATTGTACTCAAGCTGAAAACAGATTGCAGCGGGTGGCAATTTGTGTTTCCCCTTCGAGCAGTGGCTGATCATCTCCGAGGTGTTCCTTTGCGCTGTCCACGTCGGAATCGATATTAAACTGAACAGGGTTTGGAATTTCGGTTCAGTTAAAAAAATCATGAGACGAATAAATAATACTAGGATAGGTAATATTCAGCTTTCGTGGGTAAATGTGAAAAGTAAGCGCAGTCATTTGGAAAGCTTTGGCTAGTGATAGACTTCAAACATAATCAGCACCCCACAAGATGAGTTGCTTTCAAAAAAAAAAAACGTAAATAAGATAACCAGGGCGGTGGCCGCTGTCAGAGCAGATTAGCAGCACCAGCTCCCGATTTGCTTATAAGAGGATGATGCAACTTTAGAGGGACTGAAATTTTATTGCCACACGCGGCACCACGGATCCCCATGCGCATAATGCGATAAATAATTTCGCCAAGAGTGGTATCAAGAAACGTGAGTGACCAACAAGTTTGATTCTGCGCAATTCCGATGTTTCCAGAGTCTTCGCAGTAGTGACAAGTTTTTCTTTAATTAAAAGAAATGTTCCAATTATCACGTCTATCTTCTTTTGGTTTTTTACATTAATTTCTGAAATAATCGAAAGAAAAAAATACAATCAACATTGACATTAGCATATTTCGCCATTGTTGACGCCATCACGAACAACTTCACTTTCCATTTATCCTTGTAAAAAACCAACTCGAGACAAACTATCCCTTCTTCCCTGCCATCCGTTGTCATACTGGCCGAGCTTTTGGAATATACATCAGCCTTTTTTTGCCGTCGTTCTTGCTTATGTATACCCACACCGTGCAAGGAAGACGCTCGGAATTAACTCTGAACTCGAAAGAACTTAGCGCATCACTGCCTCCCCCCTTCTTTGATAGCCGCACTTCTCCAGACTCGCGTAAAGCAGCACGGCTACAGCAGGTGTACTACTTTAGCTTCTACGTGCAAGCAAGGAACCTCCGGCGCCACCGCCATCAACGTGCGTAAACACAGGGCCTATTCGCGACACGCTCGCACACACACTGGCCGCCGAGTCGCACGGGCTCCTTGCGCAACGCCTACGTGCGCCGCTGCATGATTCAGTAGACCAGTCCGGCAAGCGCCCAGGCGTCGAGGCCCGGCCGAGACTCTCCTGGCGCAGGCCAGGGCGGAAAAGAGGGGGCGGACATATTCGCCAATTATCCCGGCCCACTCCCGCGCGCACGCACCGCCTCTGAGTGGCCGCGATTTAGGCGGAAACGAAGAGAAAAGGCTCCCCAGGGTCACGCCACTCATGACACGTCTCGGAACGAACGAAAAAAAAAAAACCGAGAAAATCGTGATGTGGGGACAGGCCGCGTCATCCTTACGGCCTCCTCCTCTCTCGCCGAAATTGCTGCAGCAGCCGAGCGAGTCTGGGCTGTTCTACGTGTTCGCTCTTTTTTTGGCCACAACTACATCAGCTCGATAAGTTGAGCTCCAACAACGCTGTGGGCCAGCGTGAAAACGCACTGAATGGAACGCACTCGACAGGATGTTTTTATAATAACTGTTGTCAACTGCACGATGTGTTTCGCCAACACATCGTGATTTGCTAATAGAAAGCCTGTTGTAACAGTGCCTGGCTTTCCTCATGCGTATGCTTATTTTTTATTCTTTCTTTCTGTATATTTTCAAATTTACCTCTACCTTCGGTGTTCTCCATTGTCAAGCAGCAAGGCAGATGCTTTTCTTTTTTTTTAATTGAACTCCTTTCCTTGCCTATTCTATGTAATGTTACTACAGGTGTAGCACCGATAATACTAAGAGGATTCCAAAGCATCAAGGAGATTCATTTTTACGTCAGAAATAGAGGACTCATAATAATAATTATTGTTCGTGTTTAACGTCCCAAAACCACCATATGATTATGAGAGACGCGACGTAGTGGAGTGCTCCGGATGCTCCGAAAATTCCGACCACCTGGGGTTCTTTAACGTGCACCCAAATCTGAGCACACGGGCCTCAAGCATTTTCGCCTCCATCTAAAGTGCGGCCGCCACCGGCGGGATTCGATCCCACGACCGAAATAGACACCTAAAAGCGACAGGAAGGAGAACATGGAAGCATGCGGTGAAAAATCCCGAAAACAGGGTTGTGTGATCGAGCCGGCGTTTCCACAAGTGGACTGCTATTCCTCAAGACTATAAATTTAGGCATACTATAGCTTTGAAGAAGAGAAGTCTACTTCTTCAAGTGTCGGCGTGATCACACAGTTCCCCTGTTTACATATAAATATTTTTTTCAAATAAACATTTAATGTACCTAGCGAACAAACACACTGTGTATTCTTCCAAATGCATGTAGTTAATGAAATTACCATACAAATGAAATACTTCTCTGCACACACCTATGTCAGTTTAGGACTACGTTTTGCGTGTTTCGAATTGGATGTTTATTTAAACTTGTACTAAACAAAAAATGCCTAAGATATTGACCCTTTCAGAGAATGTTTACCACGTTACCCCTATAACAATTTGTTTTTAGTTTTCCCCGCCGTTGAAAATTAGGACTCTTGAGTAACAGGAGAACGCCCACATGAAAGCGCATGCTCATAACTGGTGCTACTCATAAACGAGCTGACTTTAACCGGTACAGGCCTGGGTTGACGCAAGGGCACTTTCGCATAAGCATGAAAGCAGGCAGGTAGAAGAACGATCGTATATTTTAGAGACAGCTTCAGGCACCAAGAGCCATCGATAGGAAGCCATAACCACTCAGTTGGGAAACCCCTATTCACGGTCGGTCATTCAGATAACACACTGTTCTATCAAGGGTGTTACAGCTTCGTGCAACTGCCCTTTCAATAAAAGGACGAGCCTGAAACTTAGTTTCCACGCCGGATGTTCGGCGAGTTGTTCACTGAATAGGCTATATTTGTTAGCTAAGACCGAAGAACGGTTGGCTTCGGCGTACGCCTACACGCTTCCTTAACGACGGAGCCTTCGGCTGAAAGTGCAACGCTGCGTTTTCACAACGGGAAGCCACCCACGCACGTCAAATAAAGTTGTATCGAGCTATAGACTGCCACCATCGAAGCCAACTTAATCAAGGAACTTGCATTCTACACGGGAGAAAAAGTTTCTAAAAAAAAACTGAGGACACAAGGACAGTGAGACACTGCCGTTTCACGACAAAGAAAGCTGAAGACATTGCGATATCGTCGGTATTACTCAACTACAATTTCATTTCCGTTGCGCCAACACGGGGTAGATAGGCGCAGTCGTTATTCGAGAACAAAGATAACACGTAACTTAGAACGAATTACACGCTACTAATTGTGATCAGCGCTTGCACGGGCTGCTTCATAAGGCGGCGCAAGAACACTTCTCCAAGTAACGCACGAATCAGTTGCCGCATACAATTTTTCAATCCGTACGAGGGAATTTACTGGAATTCTTCGGAATTCTTCGCATGCTTTAAGCGCCTTTTTAACGAGGAAGCGTTCAATAGCTTCTTCCGCAGAAATTCTGGCGTCGACATCGTTAGTTTTGAGGAAAAAAAACTCATCTTGTTTATTACCGCAAAATTGAGATAGATGCAAATAAAATAGCAAAATAATAAAGATCACTGCATGTCAACGAGGTGAATATTGATGAGTGGGTGAGGCAGTGAGATCACTTGACGTTATCGTGAATCACCCGTGACATTGGCCAATCAGGCATGTAATATCAAATTCCTATGATAGATGTAGATAAACTCTTTCTGCTCCGAGTGGAGCGATGATATTCCAATGGCAGATTAGCAGTGTAAATTGTGTGTTTCAATGTCAGATTGGGAACAACCGCAGATTAGAGATTGCTCCGCTGAAATCGGCCAATTTGGCCGGATGTTCGCGTGACGTATTCGGTACGCCCGGCTTTTATCTTATCACGGACGGATGTTTGATGTCGCGGGCAGGCGTAGACGACACGATTCGTGCCCTTTCGTGCCATCATGCGTCGTCTCGGTCTAGATTTCCGCGCGCCAACTGCTCCCGTCGAAGCACGCGCGTTCCAGCCGCTGATTTAGCGAGAACAATCCAACTCGGATCTACGCGCTCCGCTCGAGATCTGGCCTAGTCTTTGAAATTCGAGATAAAAGAGCGCCAAAGGGGTACAGTTATATACAATGTTTATTGGCCAAAACTGGTATGTTGCGTGGAGCTGTGAATTTCATTTTGCCGTTATTATTACTGCGTTGGGGTATCAGGTGTAGCTTAAGCTGCCAAAGACAGGGTTTGGGCACGTTACCCTGGTTGTTGTTCGTTGTTTCCAGTCATACGAAATGCATCTTAGGGCATATCTAGACGTCTACTGCACAAGCCAGTCGTTGTCCGCGATCATCATTCTCATCATCTTTATCGTCATTACTGTAATCTTCATCATCATGGCCTTTAGCGGGTACCTTTCACGTGCTATGCCTTCATGGCAGAAAGAGAATGTGTGGTCGGGAACGCGCTTGTTATTCGTCGTCATGAGCCGTCGTCGTCATCATCATCGGCGGCTACGGCACACAACGACGCCAAAGAACACGAACAGGCCTCGAACTTAAGGAGCTTCGCCTCTAAAATTTCCGGTCTGCGTAAGAATCAAATTCGGGCCGTTTGCGTGACAAGCAACAAACAGAGTTGTCCTGTATACAGGCTTAATAATACAACATGTGCTATCGCAGTAATAGTGCGGGTTTTAAGCGTATATTGCTATCAGGCGTCAGAACATATGATTATCATGAGGTCTTCGTGGTTTAGAGCCGGCCACCAAATACAAAAGACATACATTGTGCTGCGCGTACTCCGTTAAGACCACATAGTGGGTGCATAGTAAGTTCAAAAACATTTCACGTGCGCTTAAATTATGTGCGAAACATTATTAGCTCTTGGTTTAGAGCGTGCTACCAGAATGCAGCCATATGCGAAAGGTTATGACGCAAGCCACATTCAACTTTATCGATTGCATTGTATTATTCTACCATTAAATTCTCGAGTAGCATCATACAATAAAACGAGTGCACTAAGTGGTTGAAGTACGCACTAGGGATCTAATATCGCTACCGCGTTGAGCTCTTAAAGGCGAAGTTTGAAGTTCCGCCTATCTTTTTTTTTGTCCTGACGAGAGCATGCACTGGAAGGCATGTAGGTGGGGGTGACAACATGTCAAGAAGCTGCGTTAGCACTCGTCACGACTTTGATCGCTTTCACTTCTTTTTGAGCACGAAAATGTCTAATGCCGGCGCCTACCATATGGCTGTAGTGACGTATTTCTGTCATGGATATGACGTCGAAAAATATACACCAACTGATCGTAAAGGAAAAACGAGAAGAAGAAGTTCCATCACTGAGAGTCGAACCTATACGATCCCTCACTCTGCAGTGTTACATAATTCGGTCACAAACAACACATCCATCAGAATACTAACGGTGAGCTATTTATATACGCCCTTCACAGCTGGTGGTACTCAGACCATGCTGGTTCCAGCGTGTTTTGGTTATCGCTAGCGAGGTGGCGCGATGGACTTGACGGGGGCGCTTCAAGGATCGTCGCCCCGCGCGTCACGATTCGCTCGTGCTTATCTCCTGATAAGGGGTGGTTTCTAAGTTTAGTGCCCTCTCCGCAAGTTTGCATTGAAGTTGCAGAAAGCAAGAAGGTCATTCCACTCACTGCAGCGGCGGCTTCCGCGAAAGGAGCTCATTGTTCACACACAAAGAAGTTACAATTGTAACAGCCTTGTTAGCGCTCGTCCCTGAAGCGTATGCTTGTACGTTCGTTTCGTGCCTCTTCTTTTGTGTTCGAGAAGCGCGTCTAAGTGTCGAGCCGTGATAGCAAGTAGTTGGCAATCGTACTGCGTATGTTCTTTCCGCGCATCTTTCCGCGCAACATTACATAAATGTTGCTTTAACATTCATTCATTCGCTCTTGCGGTGGAACAATATATAATAAACTCTCAGCTAGTTATGTAAAGGCACGTTTCACTTTCATTTTATATCAATTCTGATGACAGAAAAATCAGCCATGTTTTTATTTTAACGCGTTTGAACGCTTTCGGAGTGATCGTGAGCGTGCTCAAAGTTCTCGGAAAGTTGTACGCTCCACTTTGGCTTTTAAGAGGGAAGAAAGTATCGACAGAATAAGCGAAGGATACGGAAGGAGGGTTTTTTTACTGAACAGATGCAACTGTATACCATCAATCATTATTAGGAAACAACGTTTAACGGGTTCTGCAGATGCGAAATCAGAAAACAATGAAGCCAAACAAATGCATACCAGCGAAAGGCCAATCGTCACTGGTCTGAACGATAATTGGCATATCACAAAACCTGTTTCCCTCCAACAATCTGTATGTGTCTGGCCATCCTAACCACTCTGTATCTAGAAATCTATTAAATATTTACATTCAACGCTCTTAATGTCAGCTTTCTTGGATCATTTACAATGTTAAATAGCATGCATATTTACTTTGATAAATAGTCGGCTTGCGCAGTGCATATTCGCATTTTTATATATATAGAAAGTTTAACTAAATAGTGATCACTGCGCGGGTATTGTTAATGTTACCAGCCCTATATTTTCTGTCCACCACCTGTTTCGCGCCTTGGAACAAAACAGCGGCCCTTCGCTGAGGTGCATATCATTAACCGTATAACGACAACGCCGTTCATTTACAAGCAATGTTTTAAAATGAAGCTGATGATATATCCCACAAAGATTTTATGTGTTTACACCTGCCATACTTCACACAACCTTCTCGAGCTATAGTGAATACTAAATTAAGATAAAAAGGGGATCTCTACAAAGTGATAGAGTGAATGTACAAGTGTATACATGCAGAAGTACTTCGTGGTTGCGGACGCAGATAATGTGCACACACAGTGTGTAAACAATTGTTTCAGCCGATTTCGGCTGCCGAAACACTCGCCAGGAGTGAAAAATGGCTTGTCGGTTGTGAATCGCGAATGAATGGAGCACCACGGCTTTATGTTACGAACGGAACAAAACAGCACCTCACTCTCTCTCGAGGACCTGAAACTATATGCCATGTCGCAAGTAGAGTTGGCGCCAATGACAAGGGGCTTAATGATTACCCTATCAGGTAACTGCTGACATTACGGTAATAAAATGTAACTTGATTATCCTCCACAAGGTTGCGAATAAGGAGTTCTGCACAATACCGACTGCCGCGCTTCGCCGAATTATTAAATCACGAAGCACTCGCACGCGGAGCATGCAGCTAGGGGAGCGTAACATAATGCGAGAATGTTTTCCACTCGTAAATCACACGAGTGTGCCCTCACAAGTGCATTCCTTAAAAAGTGCCCATGAAATTACCAAGCATGAAATGGCTCGGCTATGCAGCTTCGATACGAGTATTCGTTGCGTATATCTTGAATATTTTGTTCCAAACAGTCTGTAGAGTTACTCAAGAAGATACGAATAAGCGGCGGTGACATTAAAGAAGATAGGAGGAAAGTTAATAAGCGGAAGCAGACGGCGAAGAAGATAAGAAGGCCCACATATCTGTGTCGGCGTGAACAGAAGGCCACCGAAGCAGCGACACACAAGAGAAGAAGTAGAGTCGCGCGGAATGGTGGTATCCGGCAATTATGAGACAAATTGCAGAGGCAGGCAGGACCGGGCTAATTTGGTTACCGCGGCCTCGAGCGTGCGAGGCTTCGGAGAGAAGGAGTGTCGCTGGGTGGCACTGAGGGGCGAAAGAGGGAGAAGCTCCGGGCGACCGCCGCAGTGAGTTAGACCTGGGCGGAATCAGACCTCCGCGCAATGGCTGCCTGTGCTTAGACGCAGCAGGCACGTGGAGCACGGCGCAGGCTGTACAGTTTGCGCACACGAGCATCTGATATGTGTTCGAGCGGCTGCGGCTTTTCTTCGACCTCCTCTTGCGAGCCTATGCCCCGCAAGAGGGGCGGAAACGAGAATGAATTGGGTAATCGGGAAACCAGTCGGACTCGAACGTGGTTCTCGCAAATAACTCTTCGCAGCTCTCGTGGTTTTGTTTTTAATTGTGCCCTGCTGGCAATGCGCATAATAGGCTGTACTGCACAGTCTCAACTTGTGCCTAATAACCTTGTCAGAGGATGTGTATTATGCTTTAGAAAATGAATATGCATATACAAGGTGTTTTAGATTCCGCAGTACATCATCGTTGTTGCAGGATTCTGTTGTACACCAAATCGACATCGTTAGCGAACTAGCAACTTGCATTTCATGAACACAAGCTAATTTCTCTATATATATTTACGGACGCATTCCTTGTTATAGAAGGGTTAAGTTTTCCCTTTTCATGGGCACCACGGGGAGATCACACTCTAGTCCACCACCCTCTTCCCTAGTACCTATGGGCTCTCCTGTTGTGTGATCCGCGTATAGAGTGTCTTTTCTGAGTGCATGTCACTTTTTTTGCGAAGCGACGCTCGAGCCCGAAAGCTCTCCGTCATCATAAAGAGTGATTTTTCTCTCTCAGTACTCCACTGCGTCACCACAGAGGCTTTTTAGAAAAAGTTCATGTCCACAATAGGGTCAAGTAGCCATGCACGAATGTGCAGAAGTTCGATAAAAGGTAACCCACTTGATTATCTCCACGATTGAACTGTCCGTGCATTTTCATGTACTAGTTGAGACAGATGCGTAGAGCTCCTCTTTCAATTTTTTAATGTTGATTTTCCTTCCAAGAAAGCGTATATATTATTTTCGCACGAAATGAACACTCACTGTGGTAGCCAGCGCAAACGTCTGGTCTTTCTAGTCCCGTTTGCCCACTCTGTTTTCGATTATGCAAAAATACAAGTAACAGGACACTGTTCCTGCGAGTACAACCTCTATATAGCTTTCGAAATTAAGACACCTCAGTAGGAATGTGGCTAAGCAAATGTAGGAGCACGTAATAAAATTGTTCACTTCACTTGAAATAAAGAGAATCTATCTTGCACTCTAAGAAAATGTCAGTCCTTAGACTCTTTTTAGTTGTACATGTGACTCGCACATGCGCACCTATCTTTAGAGAGACACCTTGATTTCCTTTAGAAAAGTCTTAGGACGCACGACTCGCCTAAAGAGAGTTCTCGTATCTCTCTAAAGAGAATTATACTTTTTGCGTGGCAGCGGCCTATTGTATAGACTGTAGCACCCCAGCTCCCCCCCCCCTTTTTTTTTCGCGCGCGTCTATTTCCCTCATCGCTTTCGTTCCAATCTTTCTTCCCCATTCCCCCTTCCCCTAGTGCAGGGTAGCAAACCGGATGCTCCATTATCTGGTTAACCTCCCTGCCTTTCCCTCATTTTATTCTCTCTCTCTCTCTATACATGTGCGCGTCACAACTGTAGCTAAAAAGAATCAAAGGACTTAATTTTTCTTGAAGTGTTGTTCTTTCGAAATCACTCGCCACAAATTAAAGATTTGGAATGGAAAGAAATTACTGGTAATTATACCTATACATAATCACTACGTAAAGTCACTGCTTGAAAGCAGCGTACGTGCATTCGACCTGTTGCCCCGATTCGCAAACGCCCAATGAAGCCAAGAAGCGTTTGAAGAAGAATTGCTAGAAAATGGAGAGGTTGGGTGGTAAAAGTAACCTTAGTAAATCGCTAAGAGCACGTTTAAAGCCGCGCTCTGCGGAGGACGAAGGAAAGGAGTCATTCTAAGAGACGCTGGCTGATAACATACGCACACACGGAGCACGAGAACCGCAACAGACACAACAAAATCATCTGTGGCTGCAACTAAAACCCTTAGATGCTTATACAGAGTTCACGCGGGGTGTTGGAAAGCGATGACTGCTGAAGGGGAGGGCACGGACCTTGAGCCGGGTGCCCGGTAAAGCGTGCACAGATCATTAATGCAGCGACCGGATGGTTCGATGAGCGGCAGCGGCCGCAACCGCCACACCACCGATGTTCATTATTCCGAGAGATTAATTTCTCGAGTGAGCTGGCCGGCCCCATGGGACGCAAATGGAGGCACAACTTACTCACCCGCCAAAAGAAAACAAAACACAAAGGAGCGATCAGTCATCGCCTTACGCGTCGACGCTCGGCCGCAATTCTCGCAGTCATGGATAGGCCGGCGACCGTCCCCTCGGCTCCGTGGTGCGACGCTATCGGAGCCCACGATCACGTGCGCGCGACTGGCCCAATCAGGCCCATGTTCTCCACTCACGCAACCACAGCTCCCCGCGCGGCCTCTAGTGTCGCGTAGATAGACGAGGTGGCAGTTGTTGCCCCTTGAACCCCTTCGCGGGTGCAATCCATGGAATGCCGACAATGCCAGCGACTTTCGGATGGTTAGCTGCCTCTGAATACTGCACGCCATTTATTAACATCTTTTCACAGATTCTTGGCAAACAAGTATAAGAGAAATAAAAATGCAATGCTGTGTCGGGAATTTCTGGGCTGCGTTCAGAAAGCAATTAACCTAATGGAAGGAAAAGTACATTTAGCGTAGTATCCATCTATTGCCCCTACTCACTGATTAAAAAAGAAGAGTGAAAAGGCAACCACGAGAATTTAGCTCTTGACTTCCAGACTATCTGCAGTCAGTTTGTGTCGTCACGTCGCGCACAACATGTCGAGTTCTGCCGAAGATCACTATCTCCAACTTCTCGGCCATTGTGTAATGCATCATCCTCATGGTGGTGGCAACACACGAAACAGTGCCTTATATGAGAAACGTTTCATTCTATATCACTGCATTATATCGCAACCACGTTAAAACTATGACCCTTTTGTAGAAGTATCGCACACTTTATAAACATCAGACTTTAAGAGTTGATAAATTTATATTTTCATGTACGTTTTGCATTACGCAGTCTGCACTATCGAACCAGCATACTATGTATTGTATTGTACAAACAGAACTATTTTAGATTACATCGTTCTTGGCTGAAAGTGGTGGTTATCGAACAAACAAGAATCGAATGGCATCGGGGTGTGGAAAAGCATCTCCAAAAACTGTGTGACACTTCCAACACAAACGTTTCTTACGGGAGTACAGAGCAGTTCCACTGTAGTTGCCTGCATTACCTTCGTAACCAGTATAGGCATTTTTTTATAATTCATTGATAACAGTAAGCTAACAAATTCTTCTTATCTCTGAAATACATTATTGGAATTTGCTGTGAGCCGCTGTATGATTTCTCACGTAAGTGTTGTAGCCTTTTTTCATTATAATTCTGCATTCTAGTCTCTAAATAGCAGCAATAGTAAATGGAAATAACGAAAGAAATTAAACCACTATAGCATAGATATCTCTTGCTCCATCTTGATTTCCTCTCTTCAAGGCTCAGATTACAAGACTCTGAACACTTGAAGCAGAGAGTTTGAAAAATTATCGTTCCAGTATCTGTAATGTCGAGAGCTGTTGCAGTGTATATATCATTCCCACTGGAGTGTGCCTCAAAACTTTGTCGTTGGAAGTATACTACTTGCATAAATGTCACTTCGAATCACCTGCAGGCATCTGAATATACCAACATAATGTTTCACCGTTTTCGTTTCATTCCTCGTTTAGTGTTTTAGTAACACCGCGCAGCTATAGGGAATGCAACCTGCTCTTCGTCAGCATCCGAGTGCTATACGCCCGCTAGGGTAGGACTGTAGAATGTGCGATATTTTTATACGATCAGTGGCAATAAACAACATTCCAGTCGTCAGGGAATTCTCGTGGTTCATTAATTATTATTGCTGAAGTTTTACACGCCAGAACCGTATCATCATTCGGCAAGATACAGCGAGGAAACACGGGAATAATTGTGACCACCTGGGTTTCATCAATGCGCACTTAAATCGCAGCGCGATCGTTGCATTTCGCGCTCCTTAAAATGAGGTCACCATGGCCTGGAATTGCACCCGCATCCTTCAGCTTGGCCCACGGCACCTTACATGCTAAGCTAGTACGTTGTGACACTGTGAGCTGCGTCCAAAAATCACGCCTATTGATAGTGCTTCATTGTTTTATACACACAGCGCCATGTCGAAGCAAAGACAGAGCAGGTAAGAGAAATTGTTTTCATTTGCGTGCTCAAATCAGAATTAGCTTATGGAGTGTTACGTCGCTGTTGACAACAGTGACTGACGCGCATCGCTGTTATATCGAGGCCTTCTGAGCATCCTCAGTCACAATAGCTTGAGCTCTTATGGCAAGATCTCATGTTATCGGTTGTCAATGGCTATTCTTACTCCAGATTACTTTAATTATTGCCCTCACTTTGTTTACCAAGGACTGTGAAAAAAGCACCCACCGTCATGTGTAGATACGCGTATGCTGCATTTACGTAATTGGATAGTAAGGCTTAGCGCTAACAGACGCAGACGAATTTATTTGGCTGCCTTAATTATGGGCGTGATAAATGAAGTGCAGCGCGTTTATTCGCTAGGTAATTTTTTATAAGGTGAGTAGTTACAACGCTCGATGTGACCAGGAGGGTAGATTGCGGCGAACTTGATCTCGAAACCGTCAATGAAACTGGCACACTCTTTATATGGTTATTCCGATGGAGGGTGGTCCCACGGCCGAAACGTAACAGACTATTTTGTGTTTTTCCCACACACAGTTTATATATATATATATATATATATATATATATATATATATATATATATATCATCGTATATATATATAGAGCATCGAACGCGTAATTCGAAGGTCGTAGGTTCGATTCCTGCTCACAGTTGGTAATTTTTTCATCCACTTTTCTTTCTTCTTATTTACATTCCATTGGTTTTAATAACTTCCCCTGTACATTCCTTGGCATTACTGTCTGTTATATCTCATTAATATTGTGTTAAAACACGGAAAAACGAGCCCTTAGGTATACACTTCTTTCCCTTATTTTATATATATATATATATATATATATATATATTAAGGTCATTTGTGTTGGTGCAAATACAAAAAGTTGCTGAAATACCGAAAACGAAAAAAAACAGCAGATCAGTGTGGTGGTTCGCGTGGTCTAGCCGGGGGCAGCCTGCAGGTTGCACGAGTAGTGTCCCACAGGTTGCCTGAACGGTCACACACCTCAGCTAGTCCAGCCTGCTTCTTTTGGACCCAGATTATGCCGTGAGTGATTCGTAAACCACAGCAAGTACATTAGTTTTTTTTTCTTTCTGAAGACTTCGTCTACTTTGTGGCGACTACTGATGGGACTTGGGGAGCACCTATAAGTGAAACCCATCTGTCACTCAATACGTGAGGGGGCCGATGCATAAATGACTCATGGGTAATAACGCTGGTGCGACTGCGCTGAAGGTCTGACAAAGGTCGTCGGTGCCAGGTGCTTGGGATTTGGCTAACTTTGTCGTCAGTGAACGGACTCCCGAAGAGTGCACTCCAGATTTTCAAAACCAGGTCCATGGGGAGTTATTGAGGTATAAATAGACACGAAGCAGCTTTTTTTCTTTCTTTTTTTGCATTCAAAGTTGTTGAATGCATACTCCCTCGTAGCTTTCTGCATTCAAAGATTGATCAACAGAAAGCAGGCCTCCTGGGTTGGTGCAGTACGCTCACGAACGGTGAAACTAGAGTTGTCGTTGTAGTCGCCGAAGTGAGGGCATTGTTCCTGATTTTGGTTGGTGCCGATCTTGAAAAACACAATCGCTTTTGTTATCAGGTACAAGTTCCCGCGGCGATGCCAACCCTGGTAGCTGGTGCCCTACTCGAATATCCAGTTAGGCGTTGTTTTTTTTTTTTTTGCTCGGATTGGGTTTGTATCACACCTTTTCGGGGGCACATAAACACAGAAAGAAGTTACACTGAATCAGAGCGATTGTGGCAAAGAATAATGTAGCTAGTCGAGCAGTGAATACTGAACTTTTTATGAGGTGAGCGCAAGTTGAGGCTTCTGAGGTAGTAAACGTCTGTGGTCTACTACCTGCACTTACTACTTAAGTAGCTAATGTTGTGACAGCACTTTACTACCTCAAAAGTCAGTAAGTAGCACAACCTTTTGTCTTTAAGAGCATACGTTCTGGGTGCAACGAAACGACAAGTGATGTAACTAACGATGACCATGATGTGTGGCACATCTTCAGTGAATCAAGTTGCCTTGCGTGCCTCACTAACTATTTAGCAACTACGACTACATAGTGATTATATATATGGTTCTCGGCTATTGCAGTCACATTTCAATGACGAAGAAACGCTAGAAGCATGTGCTCTTTAATGTCAGTGTACATCAAAGAGCACCAGATAGTAAACATTCCTGGCAACCTCCCCTAGGGCATCCCTCGTGTTCACATCACGGTTTTTGGGAAGTAATATTTCATACATTACAAGTAAATCTCTTCCAACCGCGGAGGGTCCTCAACATCGTGCAATAGACACGCAGTTATTTTTTACCTTCTCCCACACTTCTTTGTGTCTCGTGTTGAAGTTGGTTGCAAGTGTTTTTCTGCGTTTTGCTGCGTGCATATGTACACTTTCAATTCACACACGTTGAGCCGTTTACGAAATATGCAGTAGCTAGGGTCATAAACCCGCCACTGATAGTCAGCGGCAGCCGCGCATTTTTCGACGCATGTCCTCGTTGCCAACTGCTCTCAGCGACAGACTTTCAAGCCCGTTCATGCAGCTCGCCCGCATTTCTGAAAACGCTGTTGCGCGTTCGGTCATCAGTGCTTGTATCGCCGGTTGTGAAACTCGCCGGAACGATGCACTCTATTTACGGTGCGATTCTTTAACATGGGCACAGGGAACGTTCCACTCCCCGCACTGACGCACGAACGTACGTGCCCTATACGAGAGCGCGCCCGCTCAAAGTAGTTCACTGCGTAACGAAATGAATCCCATAACTTTGGCACGCGCAATGCGCCGGGATTGTCGGCGTTCCTCCAGCGACGGCACCAACGACCGTGTCGCCATGAAGACGGTATGCGGCGAAACCGAAGGAGGTCGGGGCAAGTTGCCGGGAATGCGCAGAACAGCGTTATATTAGCGCTGTAGCAATGCGGAGGTGTTGTTTGATTGGGAATGCACTATTTTGTAAGTCAAGTTTGAACTGGAAACATTCAGCGGTCGTTCTGGAGAGAAGGTTCCTGCGGAGTACGCTGCGTAACGACGCGTCCCGCCTAATTTATTATTGTGATAGGTAACGGTACCTTGCCCAAGTGAAGCTTTTTAATCTTTCTTGAAGCTACCATACAACCCTGTGCCAACGTGCCCCAATATTTATTGTCACGCAAAAAAAACTGCCAGTAATGCTTTGGCATAACGCATTAATTGCATTGAAAGGCACAGTGAGACAGAGAAGAGACGAAAAATACTGGTCAGATTATAATTTCAATTAAAAAAGTGGTCAAAGCTCGTGTGTGGTTCAGCCGTGTTAACCACGAACCAACTCAGCCAGATCAAAGTCTGACTGCATTAATTTCTCTTGACATGAGCGAGGGTATGTCGCTTTCAAGCACTTGACCCAGCGCTACTCTTGGTAATTTCTTTAAGAAAACAGGAATATCAGTGCAGAGATCACAGTAGCTGCCCTCAATTGCAAGATGACGTTTACGCGTTGCGAACGACGCCAAAGCGGGCCGGCTTGGACACGCATACATGGTCTCATAGCTCTCGCTCTGTTCTACTAGCACTCCAGCTTGGCGTATTATTGATAGACGAAAATGAAAAGAAACAAGAAGAGAAATGGGAGGAAAGATGTGAGCAGCGTTAAAAGAATCCCTGGTAAGTGAAAAAAAAAAAGCAGAACGCGTTTTCGCAAAACTTCGCCAAAAACATTGATGATAGCCGCAAGGATGTCAGTGAGTGAGTGTCAGCTGGAACTTTTTCTTTCATCACTGTTTTTACGGTCAACTACGGAGACGTGATTATATTTAGCTTACGATATTGATAGCTAGGGCGGAAGTTTAAGAGAACTAAGTTTGGTGTCGCCATCTGACATGAAACTCGTATAAATTTTGACAAGATAAAATGATGACCGTTTCGGAAGGGGAATCATCTCCATGGTGACAGGCGGGTATAATGAAACCTGTAGTTACACCACCTGAGCTAGCGTTCAGGGAGCATTAACGCCCGAAGGAAGAGTAATTAAGATTTACATACCAAGCAGTAGTTACTTCCTATAATGCAGTTAGTTACTGTATATCCCACGTATAATTTATTTAGCTTTGTAGATTTACAGTGCATCAGCTGAGGAATAAATAAACATCGATTGCGACAAAGTCTCGCGCCAGTCCGCACGAACTGTGCACGGTGCAAAATGTTTTCGGCGCGTGTCAGTGAAAGGTGGGAGGAAGCAACATAATTGGAAAGTCACTGCTGCATAAAGTATCGAGCACAGTGCATTATCTGTAGCAGCTGTCGCACGTGTCCTCAGGAGCGCTGATCAACAAATCATAAAATAACCTCAGCTATAGGGCTGCAAACATTCTGCGTGCATATTCTTAATTCAGGCCGTTTCTTAAATAACTGTTGCATATTTTTTAAAATCCAGAATGAAATATAATTCGATGCTTTTTATTAAGAAAGTAAGTGATTTTGAAAAAAAATACTAATTATAAATTTTTCATGTCGCTCAATGAATATGTGCGAAAGAATTCAGAAGATTGTTATTGATCAAGTATATCCCATTGGATATGTGTTTGAGTGTAGTGCAGCTAGTAACCTATGTAGCTTTTATAAATCAAAACTTTCATGAAAAGTCCAGTATAACATGCACAAACTGCATTTTAGACTTAAGACATTCTTCCTGAAAAAAATGGTTGATTTCGTTTGTGTAATAATAGTACTGCAATAGTTTCCGGGGTTTTGTGTCCTGAAATAACGATATGATCTGAGGCACGTCGTAATGGTGGACTCCGGGATAAGTTGCTTACCTGGGCTTCTATATCACGTACTTTGCACCTCTCTTGACATCCCTTGTTCTATCTCTCTTTTACGCAATTATCCTCTCCGCTAGTGCAGGGTAGCAAATCGTACGTGTTTAAAGTTAACTTCCCTACCTTCATTTGCATCTTTCTCTCTCTGGACCCTTTTCTAAGTACTGCTGCTCTGGATAAATTAATTCGTTTAGTCTGACACAATTCCCGAAGTAATGTTGCTTTTTCCTCCGATTTCGTCGCCTCATCGCATTCCGTAATGCTTGAGGTTTAGCTTCATGCTTCTTGCTTGCTTGCGCTGCAGGATAAGGGGGAAAAAAGGAGCGACGACACAGAGTGATGCGCAAACCAGCAACTGCTTTGTTTTGATAGTTAACAGCCTATTTCACGAAAACAAAAGAACACGATAAGAGGAAAGGAGAATGCAGTGATAAAAACAAACTTCTTGTGTTCTTTTTTTTGTACATAAGGCTGTTGGCAATCAAAATAAAGAACTTTGCGCTTCACTCAGTGAAGTGTATGTTTTTTTTATTCCCCCGTAGCGCATCAGAATTATGAAGACGTTTCAACCAATCACCAGTGCCGCCTTATTAGCTTTATGCTAGTCTAAGGCACCGTGTTATCACCCATTCTTCTCATCTACTTCCGAATCGACGCGCCTTAAATGGGTCCAAGTGACTTCCAAGCGAGCCGATTGTTGCTCGGTTATTTCGGTGTACCACTATTCTTCGCTTCCGCCCTCCGCAAGCCTAGCGAACCTGCATCTGTGCCTCGAATGCGGCCACCACTTCTTCCAACATTACAACGTATCTATGGAGTAAGGGCCAATCGAACCTTTTGACTGTAAGTTTTAATATAAAGTCGGCTGTAATGCAGTCTCTATTTTTATATGTGTACAATCTATACTTAACAACGAAAATGCGGCTCCACTACTATAAAACCCGAGGAAGCGTGTAGCATGGCCATGCAGTGATCCCCGTTCGTAGAGTTCCCCACTACTTCGTCTACCAAGCCGTGGACGAAGGTAATGTTTGAGGTAAGCATGTGTATGGTTCTCCCGGCACGAGGAGAATCTTGCAAGGGAGATTCGCAAACTCGGTGTAAGGCATGCACATTCATTTTTATGCGCTTTATAGGCTTCTTGCATGTTACGGCAGGTGGGATACGTGTCATCTGCACCGTGTTCGGTCAGGTTGTTTCCCCATTCAGATGCCGGCGACCAAGTGCTGGCGAGTGAAGGTGGGTAGGAGCAATCATGCCGTCCTCGATGCCGCATGGTGCAGTCGCTTGCGGGGCGCAGGAGAGATTCGCATGTGTCGGAAGCATATCGACAATTTAAGGTTCATTATAGCCGTTACTTCTTAGTTATTGCTAATAAATGTATTATTAGACCTTGTTTGTTTATATTAACCTGGTTTGGAGCACTTTCAGTCACGTTATAGGGATGTATTGAGTGCTTGATTGTGATTGTGAATATATATAGGGCTGTATTGAGTGCTTCAACCAGGTTACATCAAGCGCTCTTTCGATGAAAGAGACGCCAGACAGTTAAAGTGCCTCACACTTAAAACCACCTTTTCACGAAGACACAGCTTTTGACAAAACGAAGAATGCCACTCAATAGCTACAAAAGACTGCTAGCCTGCAGGGCTGGTGTAATCACCTGGTTCCGCATATTCCTCTGTTGATGGCTTTCTTGCTCATCTCTTTACATTTTGCTTAACTCACGGCCTCGACGAGCTTTCGCTCTCAACCAGCTGCTTGAGACGAAAACACTTCAGTGATTCGAACATTAAAGCAACGCATGCATTGATGGCGCGGTAAAGTGTTCCATGTATTGTTCTGCTCGTCGCTTAGTCATATCCATTATGCTTGTGAAACACAAGCGAGACACGCTATTTCTCACGCTTACGTTTTCAGTCACTACAGTAATGGCTGCTTTACAAGTTGGGTCATGGTCCTTGCAAAGAAGAAATACAGCCGACTTTTCGTTAATTAAAGCTTGAAGGGACCTGTGAAATTAGTTTGAATTATCAAGAAGGTTTGAATCATCAGAAGTTCCCAGATAGATAACACTGGGTGAGGTAACACCACACATTATGATTAGGTATTTATTTTGTCATATTAAAAAAAATGTTGATTGTATTTAAGCCCTAACTGGGCACGCAGTGAGCAGAAAACAGAGGTGTAAATACCTCAAGTTTATTGGTCATTTACTGCCGATCAGACCTTTAAAAATATAGATTTCTTTAAATGTTCCCAGATTTGAAGCATTTCTCCGAGCCCGTGTTCCTTAAGCTACAGTTGTAGAAGACTGTCGAAGCTTCAAGGAGCCATTTTTCGAGGAAGCGATTTGGCGTTCACAGAGAGCATTGCTGCTATAGCTTCTGGAATACATAAGACCACAGCGCCAATGATTGAATCAATGGGAGGTTGTATAAACTTCTATCTTGTTAAACTGCGCGATAGCATAAGGATTGTAGCGTGCCTTTATAAATCGCAAACTAACATCGACAGCAGTGGATGTGTTTTCAGTGCACAATGAAGAAGCTGAGGACAAATAGCGATGACTCAGAGCCACAACAGACGAAGATTTCATGTACGAAGTGCTGTCACGGTAAACTCTTTCAAGGGCACTGGCTAGCCTTTTCGGAGCGCCTGAAACAAGTGACTTTTGCTGCATCGATTCAGTGGAGCAAACATTGCAAATGACAGAAGTAGTCAGTTTTAATTCGACCAGTTAATGTCACAATACGGCTTAAGTATGCGCGCAAATTTCTGTATGTCCGCATTTTTGTTGTGTGGCTGTATTCGTTAACCGCGATGGATGTGGCCGAAAATTTCCAATGCTACCGAATCAGTCCCTAAATGAGTACGACTACTGGGAGTTTTTCTTGAGCTTAAATTTTCTTCGTCAGGTCTTCACGGTTAGACTTGTGTTCTCTGTATCGGCAAAATACAATTCAACATATTCAGTAAAATTATATCAGCAATTGAAACAATACAGCTTTGTCTGGGTCAAATCCTCACTAACTGTGACTTTCTCTCACTGTGAGTGAGGCGGTGGGTTAGTGTTTCATGTCATCGCTACCAGCATGTGATGATGCAGAGTGTCCTTTCATATAACAAAAGAGCGTAGCGATGAGTTTTACGTGAACGACAGGTGTGGAAATCCCACACAATACAACGTTCTTTGTAGCGAACTATCGTTTTAGATTGTAAGTGCTGCCAATGAATCGGTGCTGGAAGTTTAACCAACGAACGAAGACGTAGTATCAACTGCTGTCAGCGCTGTAAACTTCTCTTAAATCGGGTGACATTCTCCAATTGCGCAGCGCTGATTTTCGCATAGCAAAAACATTCCAAATGCTCGCTTAGACTGTCATGCGCATTATATTTGCTAAAAAGGCACTCGTGCTGCAGTTGATGTGACAAAGCTGGTCCACGCAAAGTCACTCACCAGAAACAACCTTCGTTCTGTTTGCGTGTTATAGAAGTGTAAATAAAGCTATTCTGGAGAGACACTTTCTATGGTAAATGGAGGAAAGTGCGCCATTATCAAGACATTATGCTAATGTAACTCTTATATTGAAATCTGGTGAAAGTTAAGCTTAATGTAAGCGGTTAGTTAAATGTGCAAAACTTATGGCGTCGTGCACAATAGTTTTTTTTTCACCTTATACTTGTAAACGCGTACAGTGTTTACACTTACGCCGCAAAACTAATTTAAGAGATGATGCGCGGAGGACCGACATGCACATTAGGCAAAAACAGCCCTTTTTTGCGGTCCTGCCTGTTTTCATAAAGTGACTTAATTAATAACCGCTTTATATGCATGCACAAAACTTCACTGTGCTTGTTACCGTATATAGAGCAAAAATATAAACTACAGGCACATTAGCTATGTCACTAAGGTAGTTCTAACACGAAAAGCTTCCTTGAATCTATTTCTTTCACAGCATTCTTATCAATATTGGCGCACTTCTGACACTACCAACTCTTAAAGATTGTTCGACTTCAACCTTTTGTTAATCAGTGTGCCATCGTTAGGCTGTCCTGCGGTAGCTGTGCCTATATATGCACAGCTACCGCAGGAAAGCCTAACGATAGCACGAACAGCACCGAACATAACACCTGACGACTAAACGTTGAGGTGCTCTATTTTACTTCATAGTGCTCCGCAATGCTTCCTCCTCGTCATTACTTTCTTACAGGCTCGCAAGAGGGAACAGAGTTTGCATGGTATCCCATAACGTAAAGGCGTATACCGGCCGCGGCGGTCACATTTCGGGGGAGGCGAAATGGAAGAGGCCCGTTTACAGTGCGATGTCAGAGCAAGTTAAAATACACCAGATGGGAGAGATTTCCGCAAACCTCCACCCCGGCGTCCCTCGTAATCATATCGCGGATTTGGGACGTAAAACCACAGATAATATTATTATTAGTAAAACCATACCAGTGGAACCGAATTTGTTCCTGCTAGCTTATCAACAATCCCTTTTGAGTGGTCAGGAGGCGTGTCGGCTTGCGGAACTTAGAAGCCGGGTCTGCAGTTCTTTTGTACTGAGTTATATAATTTCACGACAAGCCCGGCATAATTATGAGAGTGATCTTAGTACACAAAACTGAAACTCCAAATTCAGCAGTGTTGTAGCTTTTTCGCCTCTATATCGGGCCTTGATAGTGCATCAGAAAAAAATATCATTTCAGCAAACTAAGTAACATAGTTATAACAAATCAGTACGTGGTTTACAGAAGCATCATAAATCGCAAATGCATCAAGACACAACAAAACACTATTATGAGCTTTTTCATAAGTTTCGCGTGCTTAAATAAAAATGGAAGGTGCCTTATTCAGTGTAAAAAAGTGGTACGATGAGTCTTGGAGGATTAAGTGTTTTTTTGTTCGTACCTAAGCAATAATTGCGGTGTATAGGTTATGCGTACCTTAATAACTCTACAATAGCACTATTACGACCGTATAAGAACTCTGTTTTAGGGTAATAAAAAGGTAATGGTGATGCTGACCGGCGATCGTTATGCCGGTCAGGCATCCAGTTATGGTAGAATGCCATTCCGGTGCCGCCTGGCACCAGATGGGCTCTTTGGTGGCTGAAACATTAAGTGCCAAATCGAGGCTCCTTTGTCGTGTCTCCACAGTTAATACACTTTTCATTCAAACCTTGAAAGTTGGTCCTTCGTGACTAGCTACAATCAATTTAGATTATGCAGCGATTGAAAAATTAGACAAGAAAATAGAAATAGACGTTCACCAATGCTTTGTATGGCATTGCAGTTAAAAGATAAGACAATGTGAGTGATCGTGTGCACAAGCTTACATGCAGTTGGTAGGCGACCACACATTGGGAAGGTACGGCTAAGCATGTCGAATGTCATGTGACTGTGGTTGTTTAAATGGCCGAAATGTTTTTGCTAAAAAAACAGCTTCAGCGTTTTTACGGCTAGAAGAATGCCGGGAAGAGTCATAAAAAATTATAACTCGCTTTTCGAAATGCGTAAATTGAAAACACACATGTATATTCGAGCTCGAAAAACTTTGTAAAATAGATATAGTACTAGCTAACCACTCCTCCGAAAACAAATAAGCCTGTGCCGAATGCATGGTTCCTGTTCATTGAGGTTCTTCAGATTACAAAGGAGCTGATGAAATGACACGTAAGAAGACGTTGGGTATCACTAGTTACAATAAATAGGCTTGTCAATATCTGGCCATGCCGGCCAAATGCGGGTGGCAACGGAATGCAGAATCGCTTGTGAACTCATGCTTTGGTGCAAGTTAGGAAGCATGAGAAGGCAATGTAAGAACCGAGCACCCTAATGGAATTTTCGTCTCGTAAAATCATTGTAACGTTGAACGTCGGCAATCGCTACAAAAATAAGTCCTCCTTAAAAAAGCGTCAATTCCATTTCCTGCCTCGTACAGCGTACACAGAGTTGTAGAATAGCGAGCGTGTACAATTTCACATCACACTGCGCACATGCGCTCTCTACCAATGACAACAAATTATGGTTAAACCAGGGGTTATACATTCCTCCAGTTTTCTCTTTTTTGTTGTTAACTAATGCGTAAACAAATTGTTGAATTTATTGCGTCATTTCAGTGTTAAGAAAGAAGATTTTGTGGATAGACACTGTTTTCGTTTTTGTAATCTTCATTTGATGACTTCCAACAATAAAATGCGATCAGAATACCGGAATTTACACTTCTTTTCTCCCTAGAAACGATTGTCGTGTTACAATGAACGCGATGTGCTGGAAGCAGGGATGAGCGAAAGTGTACTTGGCCAGTGTGAGTATGCCGATTTCGGACTTATTACCTTTTTTTTAAAAAGCATTTCGGGTCATAGTTTTCAATTATACCGCGCTGCCAGAGTTTCTGCTTGTATGAGCATTCGTTTACTATAAAGAATTATCAATTCAAGAAACGGACTATCTTGCCTACTGGCACCTTGCCGCAGCTGTATCGCAGAAAAACACCCTGTCTGTTCCGGCAGTTTCCGTTTCGTTGCACGTAAAGTTTAGCCAGATACTCGCAGATACGTGACTCGGCAATGTTTCCAGTCGCTTCCCTAGACTTGGGGATTTTAGGGGCGCCGGCGCCAACCAGCACATATCCGAAAAGATTCCCACGATCTGAACCCTCAACGCCCTAACGGCCACCAAAAAACGCGCACGTGTGCCTCTGCTCTAGGACGTCCACGCGCGGCCACGCATTGGAGCTAGAAACCCGCTCTCCCTTTGCGCGAGTTCACAATGATGAGTTGCACTTTACGATTGAGGAGGCTTCGTAAGGTGCAGCTTGTCACCGAAAGGGTCCAGACGAAACGCGCTCGCCAGCGAGAAGCGTTTAAGATGAAATCCTTTGAATGGCAATGCGCCAACTCACATTGCGGCACGGTGACACCTCGTACAGGAAGTAGCAGGAAGATAAATGTCACTGCCGTTCGCAGCACCAGAACAAGCCACGGGAACCACATGGAAATGGGCATCTGGACAAACGACGACGTCTGTCCCCGCCGCGAAATTCGGGGGTGGATCTTGACGCACTGCTTTATCGTCCTGCGCGTATTCCGAGTATTGCCAGTCACGAGAATGAGCTCGTCTCTGCCAGCAGTCCACGTGCTCTTCGATCCGTCGAGTGTCCGACGCAGCACGACCTCTCTTTACGCCGCGCCGGCTCACGGCGCCCTGAACCACGGATGGGGACCACAGCGACGGAATCAGCACCTCCAGCGGAAGCCGACTCCACTGGCTGGTGGCGGAGGCGGCTCTGACGGGGACCCGGTCGAAGCACCGGGCCCGAGCCCGGTGGTCGCCATCTTGAAGGCGGCCACGGGGGCGCGCGCGGCGCACAGCGTCACGCGTACCTCTTCGCCCCCCGCCTCACATTTTTCTCCCTCACCAGCGATTCCTCATCGTGTTTGACGCGAGCCTTTCTCCCGCAGCTATCCTGTTCCTCTCCCTGTCACTCTCTCCAGGGGTTCCGCTCGTCTCTTCCCCAAAAACGACTCGCTCGCCCGCCCAGTCCTCCTCGCTGCCCTTCTCCAAACATTTCAAGTTCGCTTTTGGTCGGTGCCGTCGTCCGAAAGGGAAAAAAAAAGTAAAGTGAAACGGAGAAAACAGTACGAATACTGGGAGGGGGGGTTGTAGTTGCGTGGATGGATCGATTTAATAAAGGTGAAACTGGAGCAGGTTGGCATCGTTTGCTGACGTGGACCCGTCGACAACAATTAATCGTGGTGCAATACAGGAGAGTCCCTATGAGAAAAACTGAGATGAACCAACGATGTCATCAATCACGCTCAGCTACACCAGCAAGTACCAGCCGTGACTTTTATTCATTCTCATTACAGAACCCAGATAAAATCATTGTTTCCGACTGAACGAAAGCGAAGGCTATAGAGGGCCCGAGAGCAATCGATGAGGCAGCGGCAAGGTGTATTCTGTTTATGCTGCTAGAATTACGTGAATACGACATGAATAAGACATTCCACTTGCTCTGCTGACAAAAATAAGCCCCCTTTTTGTATGAATAACTAATTATTGTGAAAACAAAACAAATCTTAGAAAAAACTCATTGAAATACTTTTTGGGCGTGAATAAATGCGAAATATTGGGAATGACTATATAATCATTAATGAACGCCTCTGAAGGAGGTATGGTCATGATGGGTGGTTCCCGATATCCCGTCTTCGTACAAACAAGATACACGGTAATGGCAGCCGGCCCATAAGCAATCAACAAAACTGAAATGGCACGCATTAGCTATTAGCCGGCTTTGACAAACAAGAAAACAGGTCAAAAACATGGACACAATTTTCGGACAAATTTGAATATAACTGTTGGCGCGATTCTTAGAAGCTTTTGTTATTGGAGTGCGTGATGACGAAAAGAGCCCCAGTAGCACTATTGGCGCCTTACCCCCGAATTTAAAAAGATTATTTGAGTCTTGTTGTGTCGCTACGCTCAAACTGCTTAATGTATGTCTCTCTTTTTTCATAAATAAGTTAATAAGTACAACAATACTTGTGGGAGGTGTGGAATAAGCCATGAGCTCGTAAATATGAAGCCGTCCTCTTTCTGCCACCACTACCACCATTATGCCGCAATACGCTGGCAAGCGATACCCCTCTTCGACCACCTATGTGGTAGTGTTTAGTGGCACTGCTGACGCTGATGTCGAAGATTAACTATCGTCGTGCGAACGTGTGAGTAAGCATGATTTATGGGACGATGCCACGAAGCTGACAAACCTAAAGTCGCCCACCATTGGTTTCGCAGCCACGTGGCAAACCCGGTCACTTGGGCTGATTTTAGGGCTGCTATTTTTTACATGCTTGCCTAGACACTCGTGCAAAGGTTTCGTGGCAATTAGCGCCTTCGGCTGCAAGTGCCACAGCATGGAGGGAAATTCATTAGTCACATAGAAATGTATTCGACAGTTGTTACCGTTTGAACACATCAGACTGAAGAAGAAACAAAAGCGAGGCAACTTTTGAAGTCTATCCAAGAAGGCACTTTTGAAATGCTCCTCGCTAGAAATACCCCCATTGTCGTTGCTGTTGTAACTTGCAGATAAATCTTCGATGAATTACATCGACAACGGCGGCTCGCCCACCAAGTGGTTCCCGCATCGCAGGCCTTGGGAATCCTCCCATCGATAAGACAGCGTGGCAGCCCAAATGAAGGCCTTCGTTCGGGAATAGGTGGCCCACCAGCTTTCAGTACCTCCTCATGTCCTTCATCCCACTGGCCTTTTACCCTCGACCTTACAACAGGCGATTCGCGAGCAAGTCGCTGAAGTTCTTTCTTCTGGCCTCCAGTGAGCTCTGCTTGCCGCGCCACACGTGAAAGTTTCTTCACGTCCAAGATCAGTAACACTCCCATACTTCATTACATAACCTAATGGTGCTTTTTAATCGCATTTAATGGACTGGTGTTCAGCAGTCCCGGCGTAGCTTCAAACTAAGACTTGAATCGCCGTCTTCTTCACTTCGAAGGCTGAGAGCGTACTTGACCCCACAAGTGTTGCCAACGGCCCAACTATTTTATTGACTCAACATGTGTTCATTGCATGAAAATCGCCATATAATGTTTCCTCTGCATATTCAAAGTCACGATGCTTGATTTTCAAAATAACTCATCCTGAGGTTAGCCATGCGTGCGCGCTGGAATTTAGCGCTGCTGATGATCGAATTAGGCACGCACGAAGAACACAAGCGAAGAACGCGAGTTTAACAATTGGTTTCTTTTTAAATATCCTAGTAAAAAAGAAAACATTCCCCTAAACACTACTGTACAAAGAGCAATGCGCTGAACAGTACGCAGTTTGTGCAACACAAAATCAAAAGGAATTAGCCAAAACCTTATTCCTGCATATCTCACTAGTTGGTCAAGTTTTTTTTTGCCTTCGAGCGCCAATATAGGGGACTTCCGCCGTAAGTTGGGATTACATCGTGGTCGGCATACGAAATCTCAAACGAAACTTATCGAAACGCACACAGAATTCCTAAGAACTTGAGAACGCGATAACATGTTTTCTGTTAGTACTTTTCACACGAGTGAATGTGTTGGCGTGCAGCTTTGTTTTGCTTGTCCGCTCCATATTAAACATGCAAACGGTAGCTGCGTCTTTAACTGGTACACATATAAACAAACATTCTTTTCCAATTTGTAGTGCTCACATTTCTACTTTATTTCAAAGCAGCGTACCTGCTTTTTTTTTTCAGGATATAGCACTGGCAAGCGTACGCAAGTGCGCGAAATTTTATGTTGAATAATTCAAGTGGGGAGAAAAAAATATAAGGCCCTTCTTTATCTTACGCTTTCATCCAATTAAAAAACTGCAAATTGTAGAGTAGCCTTTGTTTAAGCCTTACTGTCGTGCAACGTCTCGTCTTGTTCTCTAATTCCATCGTCCTTTGCCGTATGCATCTCTGACTTGCACTGTTTGTCTCTGTCGCCTTCGTGGAACTGAGATGCTTCTCGTCTATAAGACCTTTAGTGAGGAGAAGCCTACTTTAGGACGAGTGCCGCAAGGCTCAATGAGCGTTTTTATCGGACCTCATCTGATATGTCAAGAGATTAGCTAGCAAACTTTTCACGTCAACTCAGGTGCTCACCTAAGACATGGATGGTTGGGTAGTTAGAATGACACGCAGAGGGATCGAACGACTCAAGTCCACGCTTCTTCTCTACACCGCAGAGATGGCTCGAAAGCAGTAGTGAAGGAGATCATCAATTAACATCCGTGGTTCTCGCTACCTTCCTTATTGCTAGAAATGGAACTTGCGAATGCAGACTTTCAAGAGAAAAGAGGGAGAGACATTTTCATCGAAAAGTGTAGAATAGAACTGGCGTATATGCAGGTGACGCTAGTTTGTGGGGAAGGGGTAATATAAATGGTGGCGGCCGCCACGGTGGTGCAGCGGTTACGGAGCTCGGAGGCTGAACCCATTGTCATGGGTTCGATTCCAACCTCCGTGGTTGCGATTTGACGGAGAAAAGAAAAGCTTGAGGCCAGTGTCCTGTGTGATGCCAACGCACGTTAAAGTACCCAAGGTGTCTGAAATTTAGGTGCCCAGACCTCCACCACTGCTTGCCTCGCAATAACACCGTGCTTTGGCACAGAGCCTCCGGAAATCAATTAATCGTGATGCCGATGGTCATAAAGACGATAATGATGACGCTGCTTTAAATCAAGAGACTGTAATGGACCATTAAGTTATTGACATTGTGGAACATCACTTTTTTTCACGGCGCATATTAGAAAATAACGCAGAAACAAGTAGTTAGGATGGTGAGGAGGAATGCTGATCTACAACTGAAAGCTACTAAGCGAAAATATTGACACGTGCGGTTCTTCTGGCTTACGAAGAAAGCCGCTATCACTTTCCAGTGACACGCGCGCTCCTTTTGATTGTTTGCGGGGAGCATTGTTATCACTTTCTGTTAAGCGCAACGCAGGCCGCGTTTATCTTGCATGCCACTCTGGAACCGTGTGGATCATTCTTGAAACTTTGCATGCTTGACGCGCACATTTTAGTAACTTCTGGAGCTCCAGAGATAAATCGAGAACGCGTTATGACGCGTGTATAAAAGCCGGCGCAGTGCGCCACTTGTCAGTCTTTTCCGTCGACCGACGACTGTTCACGCCGCTGTTGCTGTGAGTTGTGTTTGGCCTTGTTTTGCTGGGCACAAGTTCGCCCAATAAACAGTTCGCCTGACATCGCCCTGACTCCTGCGTGCTTCCTCTCAAGTGCTGCGTGTGTCACGACCGCGTGACAATATACAAGCAGTTGTTGCTGTGACGATTCCGAAGGGGAAGACTTACAACCATGCGCATATGAACAACTACATCAACACGCTTTATTCACGATTTTTTTTTCTTTATGAGCCATGTACGTGTGGCATGCCCTTCCATGCTCACACTACTCGTGCTTACGACTGTACCATTACTTTGTGTTTAGGTGAACATCGATACGGAGTCACTAATACAAATTGAAAGTACGTAAGTATCGCAGTTGCGACGGAAAGTATTTGAAACCAAGCTGCAAGTAAGGAAGGAAGTATGTTTATTTACAGAAAGGCAGAGAGGTCGGCCTGAGCGATAGTTTGCTCTAGCCTGCTACTCTACACTGGGAAAAGGGAAAGGGGAAAAGAAAGATTAATGGATGACGATGGTGAGATAGAGAGGTGAGTATGTAGTGTTCTTTCTAGCTGAGACACATTTTAGAGCCGCGCACATAGTCCAGTTGTTTCTAAAAAGGTAATAACTGCTCTTGTGACCGCAGTTGCACTGTTGGTGTCTGGCCAAGGGCCCAATATGGTCTCATCAGTTAATGACCTACTGCGATATTGTTCAGTAGAAGAAATCAGTGTTTGTCGTTCACGTGCGTATGCTGGGCAGACACAAAATATGTGCTCAAGTGTTTCTGGCACATCACAGTGTTCACAATTAGGACCGGTGTCACTGCGACCGATGATATGTGCGTAACGTCTAGTGTACGCTACACCAAGACGAATGCGGTGGATCATACTTGTGAGTTGCCGTTTCAATTTAGGAGGCATGCGGAACCTCATTTCCGGGTCCCATTTGTGAAGTCGCTGGTGTCGCCGTTCCGGTTTGGTCCAGTGCTGAAGTGTGTAGCTGCGCATCACGCAGCGAAGCAGGGCGTTCGTGTCAGCTCGTGAAAACGCAATGCGTACTTCAGGGGCACTGCTTAAGGCATTTTTAGCTTCAGCGTCTGCCTCTTCGTTTCCCATCACGCCACAATGAGCGGGAATCCACTGGAAAGTTATAAGATAGCCATTTGTTGAAGCAACCTGAATAAGTTCTGTGATTTCTATTGCCAAGCTGTAATATGGACCTTGCTTCATGATGCAAAAATGGTTTGCAAAGCGGGTTTGGCATCACAGAAAATCGTCCAGGCTCGAGGTCGCTCTCCGGAAATAAACCTTATTGCCTCTCGGATAGCGACAAGCTCTGCGGCAGTTGATGTGGTTTTATGGTCCACTTTGAATCGTCGAGCGATATCCATGTCTGGGATGACAAAGGCTGCGGCGGAGGTGTTTAGCGTGGTGGATCCGTCGGTGTACACGTGCAGAGAATCACTGTACGTTGTAGAAATGTGATATAGGGTCAGTTGTCTGAGGCCAACAGAAGAAATGAGCGACTTCTTCGTAATTCCAGGTATCGTAAAAGAGATAGGTGGTTTAGGCAGAACCCATGGTGGCGCTGCAGTGCATTTGGCAGAGAAAACCTTGGTGGTATAATATTTTCATGCCGCAATATTACTTTTGAGAAACTGCAATCTGGGTGAGTGGCGGGTAGTACTGACAGTGGGTGCTGTCTGTGTCTGCTCAGTAATCGTAGGTGAACTCTAAGTGGCTCGCAGAGCATGTATACACTGATGGGACAAGCCCGAGCCTCTGCGATTGTCCCATTTGTTGAAGTGCAGCGTGGTAGACCCAAGCATCTTCGTAAGCATTGAGCTTGAACACTCTCGAGTGTCTTCACACTACTAGGTCCCATATTGGAAAGCACCGGCATGCTGTATCGAATGTATCCCACAAATAGAGCATTGTATAATTGAAGTAGCTATGATTCTGATGGGCCCCATCTTGCTCCTGCTACGTGGCGAAGAATGAGAGCAAAGCTCTTCAATTTAGATTTAAGTACGGCGACATGCCTCGTCCACGATAGATCTCTGTGTACGACAACCCCAAGGAACTTGTGGTGCGTTACAGCAGGTATCGCTGTCCCATTAATAAATATCGGGTATTGCGACATATGCTTGCGCGTGAACGCAAGCACTGCGCATTTGTCGATTGAAAGAGTGAGCCCCTGACGTCGTAGATATTTGTATGTGATCGTCACTGCACGCTGTAGTCGAGCTCGCAATTGCGGACGAGTAGTTCCGGATGCCCATATGCATATGTCATCAGCGTATGCAGTGATCTTCACCGTGCTGGGAAGTTCTGCTGCTAGGTCGATCATTGTGACATTAAATAGGATCGGGCTGAGAACTCCTCCTTGGGAAACACCGCGATGAACCTTATATCTATCGGTGTCTCCGTTACTTGTCGTCATGTAAATGGTGCGGTCCCTAAGGTAGCTAAAAATCTAAGCGTACAGTCGTCCACCGATGTCGAAATCTTCCAGTGCGTCAAGGATCGCATAATGCAGCACATTATTGTAGGCACCCTTAATGTCTAAGAAGACCGCCGCCACTAGTCTGCGTCGGCTTCTTTCCTCTTCAACGCTGGTGATCAAGTCGACCACACCATCAATGGCAGATCGGCCTCTTCTGAAGCCGTTCATAAATGCAGGAAAGGAGTTGTTGCTCTATAGAAGCCACTCTAATCATGCCAGTACCATTCTTTCCATCACTTTTCCGACGCAGCTGGCTAACGCGATTGGTCTGTAGGAGGAAAGTGCATAAGGACATTTCCCCGACTTGAGCAGTGCAATAATGCGACTGCATTTCCAGTTAGCTGGGACTTCTCCTGACTCCCATGAGGTGTTATAATGAGATAACAGGATACGTCGTGCTTCTGTATCAAGATGGTTGAGTGCAGCATACGTGATTCCGTCAGGTCCTGGTGCCGATGATCGGCGGGAGGCAGAAATCGCAGCGTCAAGCTCATGTATTGTAAAACGTACATCAAGGCGCTCGTCATACGATGGAGGCGCAATGGTAGTAAGAAGCTCATTAGTGGCAAGATCATCAGTGGTGTCCACGATGAGGCTACAGTAGTCACTGGCTATCTCAACTTCTGTCCGTCCCTGATGTAGAGCAACAGCTTGAAATGGTTGATGTTGTTGGGCAGTTGTCTGCAAACTTCGTACCATCCGCCAGATCTTAGATAGAGGTTGCCTGGGGTCCAGAGATCCACAGAAATTTCTCCAACGTTGCCTGTCAATCTTGTCAAGATGCCGAAGAACATGTCGTTGAGCTCGACGACAGGCGAAAAGGTCTGAAGGTGACTTCGTTCGTCTGTATCGGCGTTCGGCACGGCGACGGATTGCACGAAGGGCCTCGTATTGGGAGTCAACTGCTGATCTCTGCATCGGTAGGTTAACCTGTTTGGTTGTGTCACGCAGTGAAGAAGCAATGACGTTTTCTACCTCGGATGGATCAGTCGTGTGCTCACAGCCAGACTTGACAGATGCCTTGAACAGTGTTCAGTCGGTTTGACGGATGTAGCGTGTGTGCGTGCGGCGAAACCACCTGAACTGAACATAGGTTGGAAGGTGGTCACTGCCGCGAGTGTCCAAATTTGTGCACCAACATGCGGAAGACAGAAGGTTTCTGGAAACGAAACAGAGGTCGAGGCAGCTGCTGTAGGACGTGCCACAAACATATGTAGGTGATCCGTCGTTGAGTACGCTTAGTCCATAGTTGTATATAAAATTGGCTAAATCCTTTCCACGATAATTTGTTGTAGTGCTACCCCAGAGAGGATGATGTGCATTAAAATCGCCGATCACAATGTGTGGCCTTTGTACTGCTTGAAGAATGGTCCCCAGGTGAAAGCAGTCCATCTGTGCGCTTGGGTGTATGTATCCTCCTATTACGGAGAATGTTCGCTTTTTATGTGTTATAGTCAGGCTCACGTAATCATTGCTGGTATGCGACGCGACTTCATGTCTCAAGAATGTCAAATCACGGCGTATACAAACGAGAACTTTGCTCGTACGTTGATCACTGCGGGACCAAATCTGGATATATCCAGATATACGAAAAGGTGAAACCATATTCGGTTCACATATAACGATAACAGGAAATTTATATTTAAAAACCCATTGTCTGAAGTCTGACAGACGGCCACGTAGGCCACGAGCATTCCATTGCATAACAAGCGACTGGCGCATGCGTTCTTCGAACATCAGTGCCATGTTCACTTACTGAAGAACCAGTAGAAGAGGCTCCAAAACCTCAAGTAGCTGCACAGCCGCCTTAGCGGCGGGAGTGTTTAGGCTGCTGAGAATCTTACGCATCGAACCCATCAAATTTTTAAGCATAGCCTTGACATCTGTGTTGTCCATCTTCTTGTTTTCTTCATTGGAGGTAGGGGCACTATGTGATGATGGCGCTACCGTAGCTCTTGACGGTAGTGAAGGCCACTGAGTCTCCGACGTGGGGAGAGCCAATGACTGGTTACATTGTACTTGCGTGGACTGTATTGGCATTTGAGCATCTGTATCCTCCTTTCTGGCCGACAAAAGTAGGCTAGGAGGTCGTGAGGGCACGGTTTTGTGTGTGGAATTCGATAAGCTATGAGCACTGCTGCTTCGTTTGCGTCGATGTCGCGAACGATGTTTACGGCGCCGTACAGCCCTTGCAGCTTCTCTGTGAGTGGAGTGGTCTCGAACCATCTTCTTCAGGATACTAATTTCATTCCTCATTTTGGGACATTCCTTTGATGTTGCGTCGTGGGCGCCTGAGCAGTTTGGGCATTTGGCCACAGCATTGCAGTTATCACCATCATGAGGGCCACCGCAATGCTTGCAGGTTACTGCACCCTTGCAAACTGCCCTAACGTGCCCAAATTTCATGCATTTATGACATTGCAGAGGTTTTGGTACGTAAGGACGTACCGAGTGCCTCACGTACCCAACTTTTACATGTGTGGGTAACGTCTTCGACTGAAACACTACTTTAACACATCGCGTGCGTCCAAAGCGGCGGAAGCCAAGCACGGGAGCCGACGATGACAGCAGTTTCTCGAGACTCGAGTCTGTTATCTCCTCATCCACATCGTATATAACTCCTGTTGTCGTTTCTTCGTCGTACGCGGAGAATGCGCGAACCGGAATATTTCCTAATCGAACAATCGCCTTCAGCGTGTCCATTAAGGCCTTCGTAGTGACCTCCACGGACAGTATGTTCTTTCGGGTATTTATGCGTATTTCTACGACTTTCCCTGGAGCGATGAGCTCAAAGTACTCTGCCAGGCTCTGCCTATTTAGAGAGTTCAAGATGTCTGTCTTCGATGTCGGCACATACGAAATGGTGTACGACCGCATGCTACTCGCCTTTGTCTGTGCTTGCCGGCTAGTGGGCGATGTCCGGCTGATTTTCCTCTTCAGGCGTCGGCTTGGTACGACCACGTAGTCGCTGTCCGAAGCCATATCTTCAACGGAGGAGTCATCAGAATTGTCATCGTGGGCCCCACTTGGGCCGGGGTGAGAACTTGCGTCAGACGCACTATGATGTGGTCGGCCCAGTCTCGGTTGCTGGATGGGGTTTTGATCCCCCATTCTAAGGGGGAACGCCCCTTCGAGGTGTGTCGATTATTGAAAAAACTTGGCAAAAGAATTAGGAAACTCACAGAACTCGAAGCAGAGGCTGTTCTCTGTGACAACTTCTCAAGCTGCAAGGTTTAACGTGGAAAACCCACAATATTGTGATGAGATGCGCCGTAGTCGGAGTCTATGTATTACTATATGAACTCAACGCTTGAGGTTTGTTAAGAAGCATATAAATTGCCGCGCACGGCCACTTTAAGGTCAAATCTTTGAAATACATCTACGAGTAAAGATTGTGTGAGATTCAAAAAAATATTTCAAATGCATGTCCGTCAGAAACAGTATCAAATGGTATGAGCTGAAATAATACATTCCGAACTAGTTGGTTTGGCCCACCGCGGTGGTCTTGTGGCTAAGGTACTCGGCTGCTGACCCGCAGGTTGCGGAATCTAATCCCGGCTGTGGCGGCTGCATTTCCGTTGGAGGCGGAAATGTTGTAGGCCAGTGTGCTCAGATTTGGGTGCACGTTAAAAAACCCCAGGTGGTCGAAATTTCCTGAGCCCTCCCTACGGCGTCTCTCATAATCATATGGTGGTTTTGGGACGTTAAACCCCACATATCAATCAATTGAACTAGTTGGTTGTTCATACCGAGGCGAAAACAGCGAGCATTGACGAGAATGGACAGGCACAAGGAAAGATACAGACGCAGGCGGTGACACTAACAACAGAAGGTTTATTGCTCATACACCACGAAAATAAATAGCGCGTATCAACAAAACAAAAAAAAACAAAAAAGAAGAGAGGCACAGCAAAAGAAGCAAGGCTTGATGAAACACTCAAAGCAGTTCACCAAGTGGGACCGTGATTATCTTGCCCTCCCCCCCCCCCCTTCATAGGAAAGATAGCTCTTCATCCAAAAGAGCTACCGCACAGCTGCTGAGGCAGCTGTGCGGTAAACTCACCATATTTTGGGCTTCTGCGATTTCTCTGGTCACTTTATCGCCAGACCTGCGTAGTACGTCATGCTGATGAATCCGGATGCGCATTCCAAATCGCAACAGTACATATCAAGCACTACATATATTGAAATATTGGGATTCCATTATTTCAGTCTCCCTTTCGCCATTAGTTGCCGGTGCTGTGGTAAAGCACGCACAAGAGAGGCACTTCACACGAAACAATATTGCTGAACTGCCTCATAAATTCAATATTTCTATAAGTTGCACAACATTCAAAGTTGCAATGAGTTAGTCGTGAAACTGTACTAGTCGCAAACATGCTTTATCTTTATGTTAGAGAGAAAGTATTTCAGCCACATTGTTTAAAAGAGTGTCTGAAGACTTTTGTGTATGCCAGGCATATGAAATATTTAGGCTGCGTGAATGGTGTCGCTCTACCAGCCCAGAAGAAGCAACAAGTCGCTACAGCTGCGTTATTCCAGCGAGATAGTGAGTCATTGTGATGTATATTTACTTTTGCTTGTGTGCACGAGTTTCAGGCTGTGGAAGAAACTTTAACGGCTGGAGCAGCACAGAACTTTTATAGAGACGCATCATGACTGGCGTGTTGGTGGTATACCTTCAAACATAACTTCGGGCCGTGCTATGACGGCAAGACATCGCACCTTGAAATAAGGTCATACGTGCTGTGAAGGAATCTTAAATTCATATACAGGGTGTCGCACATAACATGAGCCAAGAATTTGAAAATGATACACTTCAGTGGTAAATTGAATCAAATGCGTACTACTCGCACTAGCCTGTAGATACTCATTTTTTTGTTTCTCCCCATACTAACTTTCTAAATTTACCAAGTCTTGATTACCTAAGTTTTAATTTAGGGCTGAAAAACCAAAATGTGAACACTGAGATGTAGAGCACTTTCATAAACGACTAACAAAATTGTTTTCTGTACGATACGTCTCGCGCTGTTTTTTCCGCGTTGTAAAGAAAACATATAGCAGCACTATATAGCAGTGCGCTGGCGGTCCTTCACACGTCTTCTTTACACATTTCACGGGCTTTCTTTGCAACGTGGAAAAAATAACAGCGCGAGACGTATCGTACAGGAAACAATTTAGTCGGTGGTTTCTGAAAGTTCTGTACATCTCAGTGTTCATATTTTGGGTTGCCAGCCCCTAATTGAAAGAAGTAGGTAATTAAAAATAAGAATTATTTAGTATTGTGGGAAATAAAAATAGCCTGGGTACCTACAGGCTAGTGGGAGTAGTATGCGTTTGGTTCAATTCGCCTCCTAAGTGACTTTCCCTTTCAAATTCTTGGCTCACGTTATGTGGGACACCTTGTATATTGGCACTGGTCTCCTCAAAGAACACCTCAAACAAAATTTGGAAACTCGAGGTGCTTGTGTTGTTTGACGGTCCTGCATGCGTGGGAACTTGTGACCAAATATTAGTAACGAAAGTGGCGTCTAAAACAAAAAAAAATATTGGATTTTAAAGTAAGCGTCAGTGCTCATCGAAGTTTTGAGCACCTCGTGGCATCGCCACTATTATGACGTAGACATAGGCTCCTTGTGACCTTCCACACGCATAAGAGCATCATCCATGTCGCAGAACAATAGGAGATGGAAGGGGATGCACACAAAAGCATGACCGGCAGCCTGCGAGGGCTATCTTGTTCCTTGCCCCTCTCGTTCTGTTGTCGGGCTCTTGTCAAGATGATTTCGCTGCTTACGTCAGGAATGCTTTACATGTGTTCTCAAGGCGACACATTCAAAGCACCCACATCGTTTATTTTTCACCACGCGCGTTGTCAGATTTGAAAAATACAATTTCAGCGTCACCGAAGCTTAAACGCCCGCGGTTTCAGGCGCTCCCCCTCTGTGGGGCGTCAGTTTATTATTAGTTTAAGCAGTGTTTGGAAATTACGCTGATATTGCTCACACTTAATGATGCTAGAAATAATTATATGATAGCCATTGTCCAAGAACTTCTGTCTTAGCAGAGGTCCTGTCTTCTAATCTCCGGCTTATCGCAGTCTGTAAAAAGACGTACTCTACGCAGCTTTCACTTAAATGGTTACGATAAAGAATGAGTGAAAAACTGGAAACAAAACTATGTAATCCGTACAACAATAATAAAGTTGAGGTGGTAGTTTTCAAAGCGCTAATAGTCTGGGTCAATGTTTTGTAGCAAAATATTTTCCAATGCCAATCTTTTTTCGGGCTTTTCGCACTTCGCCATTGGCCACAACAACCACGTCCATGTTATCAATGGCATCAAGCGGCCGTAGGCGGATGATGACCATACAGTATATAATGAGGCGTAATGCATCGGTTTAAAAAATACGGCTCTCTCTCGTTCATGACCCTGGAGTAGGCTCAACTATGGTGTAGGTGATAAAAACAATTCAAAACAGTTTTATTGCGTCCCTCAATATTTAAAGAAAACGTGGAGCCCACGTTGGACTGACTGTTGGACTAGGTGGTCTTTTATTATAAATATGATAACTTCGCGCAAATTAAGTTGACGCAGGAGAATAAAAGATACAAAGTTTGACAGACAGCGCACTTAGTTGGGCTATAGTTCATTTTGCATGTTGACGATGTGGATGCGCTTTGAAGATGCGGGCAGAAAAGAGACGGGTTACATACAGCGCCACTTGCGACATGAATTTTAGAAAAAGAGGGGAGCGTGACATACATACACTGAAGCCAGGGGTGTAGCCAGCGGGTGGCACACCAGGCACGTGCTCGTCCCCCCCCCCCCCCTAAATGTTTTTCGCCATGGCATAGAGAGCAAAAAATGGCCATTTTAAGGGGGTGCCCCTTCCGAAATCAAGTTGCCCCCAACCCCCAGAAAAACAAAATGCTGGCTACGCGCCTGACCAAAGCACGTGGCACAGAAAGTGTTTATTACAAATTACTGGGAAATCAGAAAGGGTATCTCATTTTTAGCTAATGACAACGGAACTATGCTCACACATGATTCTGCACGTGTACAATTCAATTTGGTTTCTACCATGAATCTCACCTATTGATTACGGTTGTAGGATACGACGGTGCACTGACCAACCTTTGGGGAATTGCATGTCCACGCCTTCAAAGCGCACCAACATCAAAAGATACGAGGACATGCAACTGTGCTTCTCTCATTTGTTAGTATGCCTAATTTGCGCTAGATCAATCTTCAGCACGTAAAGCTAGCTTTTATTACATAACTACGATAAAGGTACCCTTGCACACAATGAGCGACTTTTTGGACTGAGTATGTCAACACGCTATGTATATAATAGCACACAGAGCCCGCGCTATGCATGAGCGGTCGCTCCCTTCCCCTCCTCCATCATGCGCGCCGAGTAGACCGGTCGCAAAGCTGTAGCATGCATAGGTGCTAGCTATTCGACGTGGAGTCTAGAGTAACTGTATATGGTTCCTATGGGACCAGAGTAGAGCATAGGTGCGCCATCTTGCCTGGCTAACAACCAGCTAGGCGGCGAAGTGACCCTCTATTTTTGCAAACGAGACCTCTGCCACGTTTTTTTTGTTCTTTTTTTGCCGTGTTGCATATTGACATATTTGGCTTGCGTCCTTCACGCACTGTTTGCGGTGCTTGAAGGCCGCTTATTTGCCCGGTTGCCAACAAAGTGCAACGTAAGAGCTGACATAACAGCATAGTAAAAAAAAAGCAGCGTTCTTGCTCAGCTTTTGGCGAAAAGTGCAGAGGGACCATTATCAACTTGTTTTGTCTTGCGAGACATTTCACAAATTTTGGGAATTTTTTACTGAATAAGGAGCGGAAACATTCAGTATTCAAGTTACGCTGGCGCAATGTGACATTTGTTCACCTTGAAGGTACCTGAAATTACCTGATAAATCTTGGTGAATGTAACTCAGTGAAGAGTTATGCCTTAGACTTTTCAAGAGTGCAAAAGCATAGCGGCACACTCTTTGCACAATTCACGAAGTGTAACGCAAGGTTGTTACTTCACTATTCCAAACGATTTATGTCACATATAGACGCAAATTTTTGCCCGATATGGAGCCTACATGAAGTCAGTTTGGAATTCAGCTCCAAGTTTTGGTGTAGCTTTGCGGTAGAGTACTGGACTACCACTAGAAAAGAAACTCGGGTTGGATTCCATGTTGCGACACGTAGGTGTCTCTTTTACGAGTTGTTTCTTTTTTTTAAAGTTTCGTGCCATAGTGGCCATGGACAATGGTGGCGGCGAAAACCTCTGGCGCCGGAATCGACCTTTGTATTCTCAAGAACTTTCGCCGTAAAATTCATGCGAATTCGACAACCGCACTACTTTAAATACGTCAGTGGCGAATAAATATATTTTCTTTTTATCAAGATAGGTAGTGAGATTTTGTTTGAACAGATATGAATGCGCAACAAAAAAACATTGTAATTTCTATTTTAGCAAGCGCACCGCAAACAAAGGAGTAGTTTTACCAGCAGCTGGTAAAACTGGCGCGAAGACCAGCCAGATTCACTTTGAACTGGACTGGCGATGATTCGCGCCAATGCAGCGGCGCCGTCAGAAAACAAAATTGGCCTGAGCGTCAGCTTCTCCGCAATGCATAGTTGCTGGCGGCGCCAGCGGCGTAGGAAAACATTTGCGTTACTCTGGTCCCGTAGTGACAGTTCTCTAGTGGCGTCCTCCTCAAGACGTCTTCTCGTGACCGCCGTTCGCGCGCACCATGGCGCCGTCTCGCAGCGGTTCCCTCCGCGACGCATTTCCCTCCGCGACGCATTCGCGTGCTAGGTTTGTCGGGCGGCAACCACTTGTCAACAGCGACAAAACTTCGACCTGTCAAAAAGCGTAGAGGCACCGGCACGCAATGCTGCGTGCAAGAGACACGCGGTGTCTTGACTACACGCATCTTGGCTCACTCTAAAAAAAAGAAAAAGAGAAACATGTGGAGTATAATAGGTGAGACCGTTGTAAAACGTTTGCATGGGAATGGCCTCCTAGGCCGTGGTTAGAACAAATATATAGTTGACAAACATGAATAATAAATAAATAAAACGTAAACAAGAACCACGAATCGAGTCGTCCCAGTCGAACAGCTAAGATTCAGCTGAGATTGTGCCTTACATGTGTTCCTTGACACTGCATCGGCCTCTGCTTATAACACAATGCGCATTGAGAGCGTTGAACATAGAAGTGCGAAGAACACAGACATCATGTTGCTTTACCGCGATATATCGCTGCTGTGTACGACCGTGGTGATAGCTAGCTCCTCTCTTGAATGTTGGCAGAACTCAATGCCTACATGCACGCACATAAGGCACAGTCTCTTAGTTGAAACTTGCGTCTTACTTGCACAGTGTGCATGCCGCATCGCCAAAGTGCGTGTAACGGCAGCGTCTCCTGCTCGCGCCGCAGTATAGGGGTGTGCCCCGGCGAGCCATTTCGATCGGAATACGAAAGTGCGCAAGCATTGCAGCGCCCCGCTAGCAGTGTGCAGTGTGGTGAACGAAAGGCCAGGTCGTTGGCGACCGGAAGGAGCATATCAGCACCGTACATGTTCTCCTCCTCCTCCATCTATATTACAAAAGAACACCTTGGTACAATCGCTTTTTATTGGACAATGGAACAAGTCACATTTCATCCATGCACGCTCATGTACCTTAGACCCAACTTTCAGTCTTCGAATTCCTCCGGAGTTACGCCGACGAGATGCTACCATGCTGTGAAGCTTATGGTTGCGCGTCGCATTTACCAATGCGTACGCGTTCCGCATAGAAATGCCTGACACTGCTGCATGCGACCATTGCGACAGTGACGAAACAACTTGGCACATTCTGTGTGAATGCCCACAATACTGCTCGCAGAGACAGTCACTCTGCAATGCACTAGATGAACTGGACAACCAGACTCTTTCGGAAGAAAGAATCCTGCGCTACCGACAGGACTTTATGTCGCAGAAGAAGGCTGTAAAGGCGCTCCTGCGCTTCTTGCGGTCAACCGGCCTGTCCAAACGACTGTGATCGGAACTCCCTGAATGTGTGCACATGTGAACTTTTTTCTAATTTAGTTTATCTCTCTATCTCTATCCTCTTTCTGACCCTTTTTACCACCCCTGTACAGGGTAGCAAACCAGTTCTTCTAGGTTAACCTCCCTGTCTCTTTCTTCTATTTATTTCTCTCTCTATTTGACGACTACGCTATAGCTCTTCCATGCTTTCTAAAATTTGCATGTCGAATATCTGAGCACTTCAAAGCGTGCAAGCATAGGCAGTGTTTTTCTTAGCCTACCTTAAAGCACGCCAGCAGCCGGAACGGTAGTATTGGCCCGGGACCACCCTGTCACAGCCTACGTTTTAAGCGAAACGGCCGGAGTGCGTACTGAACATCTTTCCAGGATGGTGTCGAGCCATTTAAGGTATACCATTCAGAACAACGACCACAAGCGTCCTTTACCAATGGCGTCAGCACTCACCGTGCTTTGCTACCATAGGGTTTCGCACCTTCAGCACGTTGAACATCCAACGTGTGGTGCTTACATCAAGCACAAGTGCGCATTTCCATACCAGGAATAAGAAGGAAAAAAAAACGTCTCCCCCTAGGCCGCTAAGCAAGGGACTCTGGACGATATGCACACTTACTAAGCTGCCAGAATTCACCTATACACGCATGGATCTACCACCCAGACAAACCGGCGCCACGGTCATTACCTCCACTTACAAGCTTTTTCACTTGAGTACATCGACTTCATGGTCCAGGGCTTGTTGCCCTTCGATGTGCCGTGAATTATGTCAAGGTACAACCGGCTAATTGATGGGCAGTATACTGCGACTCAAAGGTGGCTCTACAATGCTTTCGTCCGGGCTCCATCACGGATCTTACTATCAGCTTGTGCGGGAGATAAAAGAAATGCTGCACAATGTGACTGAACGAGGACAGAACGTTGTGCTTCAATGAATATCTAGTCACTAAGGTATCTCTGGCAACGAGCTCACCGACGAAGCTCTAGAAAAGCATTCGACGAAACAAACCGTGTTTCTATACATTTATCAAGAATTGACGCAACTCGACGTTTAAGCAAGTTGGCGCAAAACATCACATGGCAGAAGTGGCAAAGGTCAGTTCACAGACCATCGATAGCATTCTCTCGACCCACCTCTACGACTGTGGCGTAATTTTGGTGTTTCCCTAAAGGAAGATACAATCTTGTTCCGCCTGCGTCTGGGTGTAGCATTCACCAACACTCATTTTACACTCAGATGGTCGACAACGCTGAGTGCAACGACTGTGCCGTCGATTAAAAGATTGAGCACCTTTTGTGCCACTGAACCTCTGTTCTTCATTAGATCATATATACGAAAGCGCTTTCATTGTTGTAAAGATATTGGAACCATGCTTTCCATCACAGTTGTTAAAGGCAACGAAGGCGCTATTGCGCTTTCTCAGTATACCGTATTGATTAGCCGTTTGTGATAACAAACGTGGAATAGTTACGTCGGCGGAAACAGTGACTTTTCTCTCCTCCTCTATAATTTCCTTTTCCGGGACAGAGCCGCCTTACATGCTCACCCGAGGTTGAACGTCCCTGCCTCTCTTCCAATCTTATTCTCTCTCCCTTAGTTCCATGTGGCACCCACGAGACGCGCTGCATGCAGTAGCGGCCCCGCGTTCCGAGCGTCCTATTTCAATCCATGAATGTACTGTACGATATGAATAGGATATTTATGAAACCAAGAAATATTATTTATTGCCAAGTAATCATGTAATTAGCAATGTATTTGAGCGTTGTGTCGTGGACACAAGTGGAATACAAGGTATATTCTCATTCACGTGGTCGCAAAAGCACTTAGGACTACTATAGAGTGTGAAAACTTCGCGAAGTTTTAGGGGCGAAGCTCCTTATGGCGTGACTTGGGCGTCTCTCGTATGTAACCACCAGTGGCACATACCCGAAATAGGTATAACACTTGACCTCCAAGGTGGTGCCAGTGAGAGATTTCTTCTGTGCGTTGTTTAACAATAAAAAATAGTGCTCAATGTACATGCCAATGGCTGCCAATTGGGAATGAGAGACATGAGCATTCGGCTTTTAGTCAACGCGCACGCTGCGATCCCCATTAGCAGCCATTGGCATGTACATTGAGCACTATCGGACAAGAAAGGGATGCTACATTATACTCGCTCGGTGTAACCTCCTTAGCTTTAGAAAGGTTTAGCGAGCGTTGAGCCGCAGTGCCACGAATACAATGAACTTGTATATACCATGAATGAACTCAAGGTGGTTAAAAATGAGAAGTAGATACGAAGCGCAAGCCGTAAGAAAGTAAAAGCCGCTCCTGTCTCTCATTTCTCATTAGCAGCCATTGGCATGTAAATTGAGCCCTATCTGACAGGGAAAGGTTGCTACGTTATACTCGCTGGGCGTAGCCTCCTTGGTTTTCGAAAGGTTTAGCGAGCGTTTGGTCGCAGTGCCATGAATACAGTGAACTAGAATATACCATGAACTCGAGGTGGTTAAAGGTGGGAAGTGGACCCAAAGCGCAGGCCGTAAGAAAGTGTGCGTGTGCCACCTCTCGTTTAGTCCTTGGAATGTCCGCTGGATGGCGGTGCTTCTATATGGGGAATATATGATAAAAAGATGCGAGATGGTGGGACCTGGAGTGTTGAATAGATGAACGAACGGACACACAAACAGATGCATGGATGGACGCATGAACGGACGCAGGGGCGGATGCACGAAAGAACGCAGGGACGGGCGCACAAGCAGACGCATGGACGGTCACACAGACGGACGCATGGACGGACGAATGCTTCGCCCCACTCTCCATCATTCACTCCGTGAATATGCTGCCATTTTTTTGTGATGGTGAATAAAAGTTTTAGAGGATCTTCTTACATTCACTGCGCACTAAATTTTGTATATAAGCGAAGCGTAGTAGTAGAACAAATTGAAACGTTTTGAATTTCGGCTAAGCTGCGTCATTATTCAACCAAAGTCTGAAGTGTACCCAAGTTCACATGGTAATTCATCCTGGGGGAAGGAAGCACAGACGTTGCGCTGTTCACATCGCAAATGTGCATATCCTACTTCTAGGTAACTGCATCATCTGTAAAGGTCTTTTAGGGGCGAAGATTCGTAAGGCGTGGATCGGTCGTCCCCCAATGTAGGTAGTACCTAGCCACCTCGTTCCAGGATTCACCGCTAGGTGATAGTTGTTGGTAGAATAAACCAATGCAGATGTTATAAAACAAATGCGAGATGGCGGTACTTGAGTGTTCACTAGATGGAAAAACGGAGGGATGGACAGAAAGAAAAGCAGACGGGCGGATGAATGGATGCGCGGTCGGACGGATAGACAGGCACACAGATGCGCGGGTGCACAGACGGATGGACGTATGGAAGCAAGGACGGATGCGCGGACGAACGCAGGGGCGGACGCACGGACGCATAGACGCATGGGCGGACGGATGCATGCACAGACGGACGGACGCACGAATGGACGCACGGATGGTCACATGGACCAACGGACGGACGGAAACGTGGACGGATGCACGGGACAATAAAGCTGCATATGAAACACTTAGAATTATCACTCTCTTTTTTGTGTGCTGAACCGATGTATTTTTGCAAATATCATCAAGAAAGTTATGCTGCACTTTATGAGACTTAGTGTGAGAACTCATATGTGAGAAGGCGATGATATTCATGCAAGATGTGAACTGAGATGTGAACTTAAATATATTGCGCTAAAACCAAAATTGCATACAATATGTGAAGATATCCCCCCCCCCTCCCGCACGCGTTGACCAGTATTTATATTACTTAAAAACAATTAGAGAACCGAGAGAACCATTTTACAATGTCGTGTGAATACAAACACTGCTCTAGATTACAGAGGGCAATATCAAATGCGTCCAATTTTAAGTTGGCAAGGAGTTTCTGAGATATGGCACTCGTACGTCGATCAAAGTGCTTGTGAAATAATTGAAACGCTTAATCGTTCACTGCAATTCAATCGTTCACCAGACTGTGGTCTCCTGCATTAGCGTTTCACGTATTCACATAAATCGATGCATGATGACCTTCCTTTCTACAAGACTGGCACCGTGGCAGTGCAGCTAATTCGGATTTACTATTATATCAAGGAGCGTTTTTTATTGCGATAGCAATCATATGAACATTATATGAACACTATCGGCTGCTTTTCGCGTCGGCTTTGCCGTTGCAGTTTGTAAACAACGTGATGCCTCGTATATGTGAATGTATACACAGATAGAAAAGCACCACAGAAAGATAATTCAGAAAAATAATTTCCGTCGCGCGGCATCAAACAAGCGACCTCTCGCTCCACAGCGCGCGGCTTTAGCAACTGAGCCACGAAAGCACACGTCTCATAGTAACAGCGAGCGTATTCCAAAATATATCTCTGCGTACTGCAGGCGTGAGTCTATCTATCTATCTATCTATCTATCTATCTATCTATCTATCTATCTATCTATCTATCTATCTATCTATCTATCTATCTATCTATCTATCTATCTATCTATCTATCCATCTATCTATCTATCTTTATATCTATCTATCTATCTATCTATCTATCTATCTATCTATCTATCTATCTATCTATCTATCTATCTATCTATCTATCTATCTATCTATCTATCTATCTAGCCGCCTACGTCTGAGTGCTCTCGTGATCGCTCCCTTAACTTGAGATAAAACAAAATTAGTATGTGACGCTAAGGTGTTTTGATGAATATGACTCGCTGGTCATGCCATGAATAATGTCGCGATCCCATCGTGTACGTCGTTAAACCCTTCCAGCCAGACGTGTGGCACATAGCCGTGGGAGGGTATGTGCCACTGGCATGTGGGTATGTGCCAGAGGGGATAGACAGTTTATATCTACCCAGGAACGGCGAGAACAAACGTGGGTAATTTTGACGGGTGAGCGTTAAGAAAAAGCTGACATCAGCAGAGTTGACCTGACGAATGGAAAGAGTAAATGTCAAGGCCCCAGCAAGAATTGAACCCCAGAATTCTGCGCGGCAATGAAATATTCTACAACATAGCCATGCCAGGTCTCGGACCTAATTTTCAAATAGGCCTTAATGTTCGTGAAATGCCCATTGTGGTTGCAGTGCTGCTTATCCAATTTTATGAACTCTCCATATGTACTACTATGATACAACAGTTAAGCACCATACGCTTAAGTATGTTCATGCAGCACTGTCTAGGGCTACTATCCTCGCAAGATCCAGTGCTTCACATCAGCTTAACGCTTTTGGTGTTGTTAACATCTATCTTGCAGCTGTCGTCGTTACGCAGCCGTAAACAACTGGGTATACTTTAATTTTTATTTTATTTATTATATACTGCAGATCCTTAGATGCAAGCAGGTGGAAAGTTTTAAGAGGACATAGGTGATACAATAAGTGGCATAAAAATTGTTCGGGATGGATGTTTCTTTCATACACTCATAGTAAACACAAAGAGCGACATAGAAAATTATTTCGTAATAACGCATGCACCGAACAAAAGAAAAAAAAGGAACACTACAAATCTATACCTCATATGTTGTGCGATTACCGTAAATATAAGTACATAATAAATGCAAAACAATAAACACGATCATTTTCACTGTTCAACCCAAGATGGTAATAAATACATATGCATACAATAAAAATAGCACATACATAAAATGAAAAGAAAATAGATAGATATGTGGGGTTTAACGTCCCAAAACCACTATATGATTATGAGAGACGCCGTAGTGGAGGGCTCCGGAAATTTAGACCACCTGGGGTTCTTTAACGTGCACCCAAATGTGAGCACACGGGCCTACAACATTTCCGCCTCCATCGGAAATGCAGCCGCCGCAGCCGGGATTCGAACCCGCGCCCTGCGGGTCAGCAGCCGAGTACCTTAGCCACTAGACCACCGCGGCGGGGCACGAAAACAATAAGCAGTGCTTGTTTCTGTCTACATTTTGTATCCAACATCGCCTGTCGCACTTTTTCTCAAGAACATCATTTGAACAACACTGGGAGCTGCCATTTTGTAGCGATACCTCTTTTTATGACTACGCTTTTTGCACTTAGCTAGTGGTCAGAGTGACCCTCTGCCTGGGTAATTAGCCGGAAAAGCTGACCATGAATGCTACTCACAAATGTGTTGTAGATAATGCTTGGCTCATCACGTCATCAAAGGGCATCACGTACGTAATGATAGTGGTTTCTAATTCAGTTGTGATTAGAAGAGATAGATTCGAATGACGTGCCACGAGTCATGCCCGAACGAAAAAAAAAAACATGCGCTAAATACACATGATTTCTCTTTTTCACGTTTGTATGAAATGGTGAACATAAAAGATTTTTGATTTGATTTGATTTGATTACGAGGCCCACGTAGAGCGCCACTCCGCGTTTTTTTTTAATCACCTGAAGTTGTTTATCCTGCAACTAAACTTGGTAAATGTGTTTTCAATTTCTTTTTATCCAAATGCAGCCGCCACACCACTGATAATAGAACACTCGATGATGTGCTGCACAGCTCCACGCCACCACGATTATAAGGCAGAGTGAAGGCTCCAAGACGAAGAAAGTGGATAGCGTGATGTTCGGACCATGCAAGTACGTTCGTCCTTTACCTTCTGATAGTTTTATTCTTGCAATCAGTGCATTATTCATATATGGCCAGGTGCTACGCCAACGTAATGAAGATACATCAATTCCAAATTCCTGATCGGTGGACATTGCGTCGGTGTATAGTAAGGGCCTTGAAACATGCTTCTAGCGTAAGCCCCCCCCCCCCCCCCCTCGGCCCGTATTTTTTTTGCTACACATAAGAACAACCAAAGTTCACAATTCACATTTGATTTGTGACAGGCTATTTTTTCATACTTTAGGGGTTCTTGAAAGGGGCTTGACACGGCCATCAAACAATTTGTGGTTTTCAAAGAAAACTAGGAATACATAGTCCCTTATGTCTTTACAGATAAGTGGACCGTAAATGAATATTTGGGGGCAAAACAAGCCTTAGAAGTCACCGAATGTAAACCCCGCTCATCGCTTATGACCGCCATTTTGGAATGGCGTGTGTGACGACATGTGCAGCAAGAAGCGGAGCCCTCGTCTTCCACAAATGTTTCTGCCCCTGTAAATTGTTAAATTTCAGTGCCAAACTTTATCATCATCAACATCATCATCATCATCAGCCTGACTACGTCCACTGCAGGACAAAGGCCTCTCCCATGTTCCGCCAGTTAACCCGGTCCTGTGCTTGCTGCTGCCAATTTACACCCGCAAACTTCTTAATCTCATCTGCCCACCTAGCCTTCTGTGCCCCTAACCCGCTTCTCTGGGAATCTAGTTAGTTACCCTTATTGACCAGCGGTTATCCTGCCTACGTGCTACATGCCCGGCCCACGTTCATTTCCTTTTCTTTATTTCAACTATGATATCCTGAACCCCCTTTGTTCCCTAATCCACTCTGCTCTCTTCTTGTATCTTAAGCTTACGCCTACCATTTTTTTCTTTCCAATGCTCGCTGCGTCGTCCTCAATTTAAGCTGAACCCTCTTTGTAAGTCTCAAGGTTTCTGCTCCGTAGGTAAGTACCGGCAAGATACAGCTGTTATATACCTTCCTCTTGAGGGATAGTGGCAATCTACCTGTCATAATTTGAGAGTGCTTGCCAAATGTGCTCCACCCCATTCTTCTAGTTACTTCAATCTCGTGGTTCGGCTCCGCGGTTATTACCTGCCCTATATAGACATAGTCTTTTACAACTTGAAGTGCATTATTACCTATCTCGAAGCGCTGCTCTCTTCAGAGGTTGTTGTACATTACTTTTGTTTTCTGCAGATTAATTTTAAGACCCACCTTTCTGCTCTCCTTGTCTAACTCCATAATCATGAGTGGCAATTCGTCCCCTGAATTACTTAGCAATGCAATGTCATCGGCGAAGAGGAGGTTGCTAAGGTACTCTCCATTAACTCTTATCCCTAACTGTTCCCATTCTAGGCTTCTGAAACCTCCTGTAAGCACGCGGTAAATAGCATTGGGGAGATTGTGTCCCCCTGCCTTAAACCTTTAAGTGCCAAACTTAAGAAAGCTTAAGTACTTCAATCACACGTGAAGCTGACCACAGAACAATATCGTTCGGTGGAATGCAGCCGCTCGCACAGCTATCTGCTTGTTAAGTCACAGCTCGCGGGTGCGCCAATCTTGCCCGTCTCTCAGGCAGCTCGCGTGTTTATAAAAACATTCAAGTATAAATTAAAAGCACGACCAAATGCACAAAAGTTTCGCCAACTTATATGTAAATGCATATCCATTAACTCTTGTAACCTACATTATGATTGCAAATTGGCTGTCATTGCGCCTTTGACGCCGTAACACCACTCCTTATATAGTGTTTTATAGGGGGAGGAGGGCTGCCCAATTTCTCCTGTTCAAATCACATAAGCCACGAATTTTCTGTTTATAAACGATAGTCTTTCTTTGGTATAGTCGAATGGCATAAATTTTGGTTGGTCGGTTGGTCCGTCGGTCAGTTGGCCTGGCCTGCCTGCTTGTCCTCTTGTTACATGACTCGGCCACCCGGCCAAAGTTTAGGCACTTGCTGAACGCCCAGCCATCTGCAACTGGTGGTTGCGTTCATACTAGTTGACATTGTTGATCAAAAAAGCAAATATTATGAATTCCTCAAGCGCAACATCCATACGTAAGCCTTATGTGGTGTGCTCCAATACTAGAAAATGCATAAATACGGAATAATAAGCAAATATAGTGTTTTTTACTGCACTATAGAAGACCGCCAAAATACCATCTCCTTGTGACGACCTTTTCAGCGAAGAAAACAGAGACGCTGCCAATTTGCCCCTTCCAGGCCAGCATGCCTATCAACGGCACGTTAAATACTTGGTTCACTCAAGAGGCAATGTACTCGATTTGCGCCAAGTAGGAACTGAGAAAGTAAACGTAGACAACCACCCAATCTATGCGTTCCTTCTTGACCCATCAGCCACCGTGCGGGGATTCCGCAAAAATCATTCGACATTAGGAGCTACTAGATAGGCTGTAGCAGACGCTGTCAAGATGTGGGACGTCGCGGTGACCTGTACAGGAACTTCAAGGTGGCAACGCCAGCCAAAGTTTCTCGGTCACTCGCTTGACGAGCGTCTTCTGTCTCTCCGCAAGCGTGGTGTTTTTGATATCATGAAAGCGCAATTCATTAATACGACGAAAATTCTTTTTTTAGTATATTTTTAATGTGGGGCATCATCGCTGATGGATGGCCCGTAAAGCGAATGAATGTCGCTGGTGCAGACCCGCTATGTTTTTTTTTAATCCGTGGTGTCCGTTATTTCACGTGAAACAATGATTAGTACTTATGTGTGCAGGTGCTTTCAAAATAATTCGGAACGCCGAACACGCAGCCCTTTGCTGGTGAAGCGCACATGCGGATAAAGGTGTGCGCATGCGCGGTGCACGTACCAAGCGAGCAGGTTTATCTCCGTAGTGCATCTATAGATAAGCATTGTTTTGCTCCAAAAGGGTAGCGCTAGGGGCTCTTCAGCGATACGATGACAAGGGCTGCACGGTTAGGGAGCAGGCCGCGCTCTATTATTCATAAATATGAAAACTGGTCGATTCCTTGCGGCGTGTTCTCGCGATTATCTGCATTCATTCTGGGAGATTGAGTGAGAGCCAGGCGACATCGTATACAATGGCATCGCTCCTTCTTTAAACGCGTTAGTCTGTTTTTGCGAAGTTTCAAATTGGTTCTTGCTTTGATTATCACGGATCCCGTGTTTAACTAGCTTGGTTACACGAGGACGATTCTACTGTCACAGACCCTTCCCTTATAGGTGCGTCTGTGATAGCTCCAATGAAGCAGTTTAGAAAATGAAATAAGGCGGAATGTCTGCCAATGCAAATTTCAGACAGAGGGACTCCTTTTGTGCGTACTCTATTTAAGCTCCACATGACTCCAGAGTTTATTATTCGTGCACCAACATATCGTGATTGAAATATTTTTCTGCACCAATCAATTCACAGAATCAGGGCGCTTGATAACGAGAATTGTTTACATTTAGATCACGCCTCAACGTTTGTTGCCCCAGACATTCATTGCCTTTTGCTTAAATGTAGTATACAAATGCTGGTCAGCGAGAGTCTGTCTCAGCTAAAATAAAATATCTAATATCATAGTAGATATGATTTGCACTAGGAAGAACCATAGTTTATTTTTCTATAAATTTAAAAAAAAGTGAGGCGTTACGGTGTTTGGTAGATGTGCTCGTGGTTGTTATCAGACGAAAACGTTGCTCTTCACATAGAGCTAATCAGAGTTATCTGCTGTAAATATTTGATAAAATGATGAATACGGCTCAGATTAACAAAAAAGAGAAAAGCACAAAAGCACTCGAACGCGCATGGACACACGTCCAACGCGATGCATGTGCACACATCAGCTTGTCAAGACACCAACTACGCGGCCCCCTTCATCAAAGCGCTAAAGGGCACCTAGGGCTACTGTCACATAGCAACGCAACGCAAATCTACCTGCACTAGGTGGGGCAAGCTTGCTTTCTAGGGAAACCACGTGCACGCAGACTATCGTGCACAACTTTTCTTGGGACACGCTCCGCAGGCGAGTGACTGCGCGTCTAGCGTTCCGAATTATTCTGAGAGCGCCTGCACATATTCTATGGCGTCATCACAACCCCAGACTTTGAACGAACGGCCGTTCATCAAACCAATTAGGAAACGGTACTGTTGGTGTTTGTAAAGGCCACGCTTAATCAGCAAGCGACAAAGATGTACGTTGCAATGAGATAATATAGGCAAGCGAAGACTTGCAATGAAGGATAAAAGAAATGCAGTCGTATAAGTTGATTGATTTGATTGATTGATTGATTTGTGGGGTTTAACGTCCCAAAACCACTATTTGATTATGAGAGACGCCGTAGTGGAGGGCTCCGGAAATTTTGACCACCTGGGGTTCTTTAACGTGCACCCAAATCTGTGTACACGGGCCTACAACATTTCCGCCTCCACCAGAAATGAAGGCAGTCGTATAAGTTGAAAAGTTTCTGTGAATTCTAATGTTTCAATGCCCTGCGATGAGCAAGCAAGCGAAGTTGTGCTGTATGAGGCCTTGACAGCAACGAAGACGCAAGCCGTAGATGTGTGTGAACTTGCTGTTTTCTCAAGTTTTACAGCTGACCCAACGGGCGCAGGATGGAATCCCAGCCGCGGCGGTCACGTCTTGATGAAGGTGAAATGCTGGAGGTTCATTTACCTACTTACATTTAGGTGCACGTTCAAGCGCACCGAAGGTCAGATTTTCGGAGCCTGCTCCCACGGCACGTCTCAAATAATATCGTAGTTTCGGCACAGAAAAAAATCAATATAATTGTACAATAAAATATCCATTTCTCCAACTGTTTCACAGGTCAATGTGCTGCGATGCTTTAGAAGTCACTGAAAAATGAATATGCATGCGGTTTCTATAGCGGTGGTTGTGATATGCGTTGTGCACGAAGGCATGCAGGATAGGCTTGAGTGCAGTGTTTGTAGGGTTACCTTTGAATAATTTAAAGTAGCGGACCATTTAGGCGATCAATCTGATATTTTAGTTAACTCCGGGCTGCACCTGCAAATCCCATTATTGTTGTGTCCATAAAAAAACCTGATTCTTGATGGCCTAACCATGACACAGAGTGGACGTTACAGTCAGAGAAATAGTAACTCATTGTGTTCGAGGTAACACTTTCCGAAAAATTTCAAACTCAGGGTACTTGAGGAAACAAAATATTTCTTCATAATTTATTGGGAAATGCATGAATTTCTACAAATTAAGACACGTTAATTAGTTGGTAATTAATCATCATTCACTTTCACTTAGATTTTACGACATATATTGGAACCCAAGAATCACAGCCGGTGAGTTTAAAAATGTATTTCCATTGAATGTATTTTTAAATTGATTGATATGTGGGCTTTAACCTGCCAAAACTACCATATGATTATGAGAGATGCTGCAGTAGTGGAGTGCTCCGGAAATTTCGACCACCTCTGTTCTTAACGTGCACCCAAATCTGAGCACACGAGCCTACAGCATTTCCGCCTCCATTGAAAATGCAGTCGCCAAAAGCCTGGATTCGCTACCGGAACCTGCGGGTCGGCAGCCGAGTACCTTAGCCACTAACCATCGCGGCGGGGTAATGAAGAATTTTCAAGTATGAATAGCTTAAATATTCCTTTCCAAAGAGTGCTAAAGAATACATGGACGCTCCATGGTACGCTCAACAAGAGTGATTTTTAACCAGAAGTTTGGCGCACAGCTCCCTTACTGTAAATCAGTTCGCACCCTTAAGAATGTTCAGCATTATGTTTAGCTAATACCACACGATAAGGGTGTTCTGACTAGTCAAAACACCCATGTCATGGTTGTTTTGGTGTTTAAATATACCCTTATTGTAGGGTGTTAGTCATAGAAACGCAAACCACACTTAAGGTTGCGAACTGGTTTACAGTGTACCTATTTGCATATAGGTCTTGCGATCTTGCTGGCTACAAGACGTCAGCTGCAATCTGTAACCTATACCGTAACTAATCAATATGCAACTTAGATAATATTTGTTATTTAACTAATATATGTATGCATGGGCGTTCATGGCACATGACCCGGTGCACCATTCAAGACTATTTCTTATTTTGCGCAGAAACCTCTTGTTTAAACTTTGCCCAAAAGTCCTAACACAGACAACTCGTTTATGCAGACATGTATTCAGTATATATGTTTAATACGAGTGCTTCGCCTTCAGTGGAATAATAATTTATAAGTTTCGGGATGTTAAGGCTCTGGGGAAACCATGGGAAAGGCATTGCATACGGTCATCGCGTTGGTAGAAATTGTATACAAGCAAGGACGTACGCGTGACTTATGTGTGTCTCAATATACGCCTGTGCAGACACCGGCCCAGTCCTGCAGCCATTGTTGTTGGCATGACCGTATCGCAATGCAACTCGCTAGGCGGCATGAATGTTCCGTTGATTGCACACGTGCATCGGGAAAGCAGAATCAAACCGGAAGGACTAGTTCACGGGAACATGCGTATTCTGTTTGAATACTGGTACTGGTAGAACTGATGTACACCGCAGGTTTGTTTGCACGGATCGTAATTAACTTCAACACAGGATCGCAGTAGCGATGTTCACTAGGTTGTGTAATTGCAAAAAGAAACGCATTTAGAGATGAAAAAAAATATTGATCTTTAACTAAGCAAACATTGGAAAACACTGCCGTGGCATGCAAAATTAGAACACCGTTCACGAGCACAGTTCTAATGGTATTTGAGACAAAAAAAATTATACACATATATTCTCCTTTAGACAACTATTTTTCATACGTTTTCTGACAACGCGTGTGGGGTGTAATCTCTGCGCGTGGCAGTGTGTGCTCAATCATAACTGCTGATTTCGCATTGATCCGAGGCAACTTCTGAGCAAACGCGTATCTACAACCGTCAACGAGTAATCACGCTTCGTCTCCTTTTTCCACTCTCACATCACAGCTGTTTCACATCGCATCCGCCACGCTATAACGCTATATATACCCGTATTTGAAAATATACATGCAACCATCGTGTCTCTCACGAGAATGTCATTGTCCGAACCTCATTTAAGCCAACCTCCTAATTAGGCAAGCGCCAAGAAGCCAGCCGCCCGAATGTCCATATAATCTTTTCTCTTTTCCTTGAGTATCGAGTAAGAGGCCGTTACCATTCCGAGTGTGTATGTATGGGTGCTGCAAAGTGATTTGCGGTAGCAGTATACGTTAACGGCCCGCACGTCATAAAAGTGTTCGCCGAGAGGAAGATAAACAGAATATTTATAGGTGCAGTCGTTCTGCGCCAAATCGAATATATTCGAATACGACCGTGGTGAAACGTACAGGCGTCGTCCAAATATTACGCATAAATACGGTTCGTCGGCAGCGCCTTGCTTCATTTATTTGTCGCCGCCTGCAATTTAAATAAAAAATGCACGTTTGAAAAGTATCACAAGAAATTAAAATAGATATACATAAAGAGCGGCGCTCCAGTTATGCGCAGCGCATGAGCAAGTAGTGGTTTTGATCCTATTTTTGTCATTTCACACGTAGTAGGAAAAAAAAAGGGGGGGGGGGAAGCGGGAAGTTCAAAGAAGCGAAAGCGAGAACTTGATCAACGCCCTGCACTTTTATGGGGCACATTGTTTCCATATCTTAATGCGTCCCGCTACCATCGTCTCGGGCGTCCCCCTCCCCCCCTCTTTTTTTTTTTAAAGGAACCGCGAGGCAGACACCGCTCGTTCGGCCGCCAGGCGCCGTTTAGCCCCGCGCAGCCATAAACAGTGCTGTGGCTGCATGGCCGATTCGCGGCCGTCGCTTGTCTCCCCGAACCGCGGCGAACGCTCGAAATCTACGCCGAACGAGGCCGAATTGCCCGGTTGATGCGTGCGCTTCAGAACGTCGCCACCGGTCACGAGTCAGATAAAGCACCGAACCTGAGAATACACGATGAAATGTTACGAAACCACTGAAAAAACTAATCCTCCTTTCTGGTCGTCCTACTCCTTTTTTCCCCTGCTTATCTTGCTTGCCTCAAAGGCGACGCAAGCACGGGTGGCAGTGGCAGTACAGCACCACTACACTTCATCGAGTTTTTTTATTTATATTCCAATAATTTGCCTACACACTGACAAAAGCGAATCTCCGAAGCTCTGACTATCGCAAGCAGAAAAAAAAGCGAGCATCTATGTTTTTTCTTGAGCATTATTACCTTCTGTTACCTTCGATTTTCTCCTGCGCAGTGTCTACCTACCTACCCTCTCGCGCTTCAAGTGCATTTTCATATCAGCGTGTTCGGGAGCTTACGGACCGTCCTTTATCAACTAAAAAGTAACATGCGACATATGCCTCCCTATACTACAAGGTTACTGACCCACAGAAAGAAAAGCGAGCAGAAGCCAGCAGTTTCTGCACAAAGCAAGCTATAGACGCCTATATACTACACCGTAACCAGACGAGCGGAAAACTCCCGTAGTATAGTTCAAAGCAGCGTTTCATAAGGAACGGCGCTTCCTTGTTCATTCTTTCCTATACTTAACAAAGATAAGCTGACAGTGAAGTAAAGGAATGTATAGGTTATTTGCAGTATTTTAGCTGTATTCCAGGAACTATGAACATAAACGGTAACAAATTAAGGTGAACTAAAACACAACTTGCCATCAGCTTGGTCGGAATCTGCAACCTTCGTATAACGCGTTCAACACTCAACCAATGGACTATACACCGGCAATCATGATTGCCGGAAACACAGTGGGTAAGGAAACAGGACGGACGCTTTTCGTAGCTCTAACCACCAGGTTTTTCATCATGCAGAATCTGCTGACGCTCCTGGCCCCACCACGGTGGTCTAGTGGCTAAGGTACTCGGCTGCTGACCCGCAGGGTCGCGGGTTCGATTCCCGGCTGTGCAGCAGCATTTCTGATGGAGGCGGAAATGTTGTAGGCCCGTGTACTCAGATTTGGGTGCACGTTAAAGAACCCCAGGTGGTCGAAATTTCCGGAGCCCTCCACTATGGCGT